>JAYESA010000011.1:186247878-186662878 GCA_036927795.1 Iris macrosiphon
GCCTGGTTTCTGGGTGATACGGGTCACCGTATTTATTAATTAATAAATACTGCGCACGGTGTTTACTAATTATTTAGAGGCAGGTAGGGCCATAATTTTAATACGGTGTCAATATACTAAATGTAGTATACTCAATGTAGAATAATAACGTATTTTTGTTTGGGCAAAATAGGTAACTGTTAGGCCTCTAATCTCTATCGGAATAGGGATGGGTACAGATCTGGAAATTTAATAGATAATAAATACGGACGTTTGTAACGATATTTGTGCGACTAAAACAAGGCTCATGCCAGCATGTCTGGGAGTTGCACAAGGTTCAAAAAAATAGACTAGCATGTCTAGGAGAGGTATGTAAACTTTGTTCGGGGATAACAGTCAAGGTAAAGCTCCAAATATTTAGGTGATGGACATGTGCACAAATAGGATATGTAAGCAAAATAAATAAAATATTGTAATAAATCCTAAATTGTTAAAATTAATCCTAAAAATGCTGAAATCTGGTCGAGGGGGTTTACAATCTACCCAACTTATAAGAATTTTGTCCTCGAAATTAAAACTAAGCCACGGTAGAAGTCAAAGACGGCATAAGATATAATTTTACAAAGTAATTTATATCTTGGTTTACGAATAGGTTCGAAAAACGTTTATGCATGTCGTCCACACGCTTCCAAGTAGATTCTCCTGGCACGCCATGCTTCCATGCCACGCGGACCAAGGGAATAGACTGATTCCTCAATACCTTTTTTCAATGATCAAGGATTCCCACGGGTTGCTCTTGATACGACAAGCTTGGCCTAATGGTGATCTCCGAATAGTTGAGAACATGACTGATGTCTGTCACATATCGCCTGAGTTGTGATACGTGGAATACATCAAGTACTCTCTCAAGGAAAGGTGGTAGCGCAAGTTGATATGCCACTACTCCCACTCTTTCTAGCACGTCAATGGTCCAATATACCTTGGCCTCAACTTGTTGCGTCCTCCGAATCGAATGGTGTCTCTAGTAGGTGATATCCTCAAGATGACATGATCGTCCTCTTTGAATTCCAAGGGACGATGATAACGGTCTGCCCACTACTTCTGTCTATCTTGCACTGCTCGCAAGTGTCCTTGTATTTACTTAACTATCTCTACGGTGTTGACCACCAACTCTGGTCACGTGAATCTTTGTTTGGTAAAATGCTGACTGGTATGCCGTACAATATTACGATTTGCCTCATATATAAGTTAGCTAAAGCTTCTGCAGAATGGCCAACTCTAAAGGTAAGAAATATGCTGACTTGGTGAGTCGGTTCATAGGAATTCTTAATCTTTACAAGTCAACCTAGTCATAGGTGCTGTTATCCATTTAGGAGTCAATCAATTGTTCATTCAGGTGAAATTCATTTAGACCTCTGACAGCAAAATGATACATTCTTTATCGTAACACTTGAGTTCTGAACTTGACCCGAGTTACGAGGCAAAAAAATAAAATTTTTATGCTGTCATAGTGATGCACGTATCAGGAACGTAATAAAATGTTAGGTAGGTAGCGAAGGTCATTCTAAGGGTAGCGCAGTTTATATACTAAAATCAAATCTAATAATAGGGTTTGGTAATTTTCCAAGGAACAAACAGAAATGGCTACAGAAATAATACACCTTTCATTTTTATACTAAGCACGAGGTTTTGCCTTTCCGAAATAAGGGAAGACGGAAAACAATAATCAAGAGTTCAAGGGGGAGGTAATAGATTAGAAGTATGGGGATTAAGGCGTTTAAAGAATTCAAATGGGAATTGTCAAGGCAGTTGTGGATTGAAATCCTATTCTGGTAATCCCTATTCACATATTCGTATCAGCACAGTTATGTAGCTGATACGATATGCTCAGACATATCTAGAGGGCAAGTACATTTGTCTACTAATCACTATATATCTCAATCCACGTAAAGTAGTTATGCGAAGGGCGAACCAAGTGCACTATGGTTGATCAGACCGTAATACACTGATTCTGAAATATATTAGTGTAGTACTCCAATAATACATATATCATGAACAAGCTTGATAAAGAATAAGCTTGCAAAACTAGGCTATAATAGCAGTATAAGTCAAGGTAGTACAGTAAATATAAGTACGCTAGATTATGATATGAGAAATTACAAAACAATTCAAGTTCACAAAAAGACCAGACTCTACCATCTCTACAGTTATTATTCTAACTACTTGTCTACGTTGCTAGTTGACCAAAAAGAGGTATGGCCTTCTAAGTTCTACAATCTTAATAAACACTATAGGTTGTCCGCATAAAACAGAGATTCAAGGATGATTGGCGTAAAGTAGGGATTCGAGATTTTCTGCGTAAAAAGTCTGCGCGTAAGAGTCTGTGTGAAAGTCTGAGCGTAAAAGTTTTGCGCTAAAATCTGCGCATAAAATTAGCGTGCGTAAAGTTTGTATAAGAGTCTACCTGCGTAAAGTCTTGCCTAAAAGGTTTGCGTAAAATCTGCCAGCGTAAAAAGTATGCGCGTAAAATCTCCTGCGTAAAGTCTAGCATACGTTGCAGCATAAAATTGTACAAGAAACTCATGAGTTTGTCAGTCAAATTAGTGAATCCCGACACCTGACAAAAGTACTGCACGATGATCGAGATGACGGCTGTGATGATGAATTTGCACGGGGACCCAGGTTTGTCGTTTAGTGACTTTATTGGATACAAGTCATTTTTTACGCTCGAGGTGAGACAAAATCAGATGTCCCGTCAAAAAGTTGTTTCTTTTTGCACAGGGCTCGAGGCATATCTCTGCATTTAATGCACGAGATATGGTCAACTGGGAAAATCTAAGGCTGTAACAATTATACTCACATCTATCCTTATATTACGCCTAATCAGGTTACTCTACGCTGGTTATCTATTATTCATGAATCATCAGGTTTACGCAGGGCAGTTACCTACGTGGCTTGCATGACGCAGGATAAGGAAAACTAAAGGATCGTGGGTAGCAGTTGTCATAACTACGGCGTAAAGGAGACAATCTTCTGCATAGTTTGGCTTTTACGCCAATCAAGAAAGTCATTTGGCTTTTATGCCAACTAGGCAGTTGTCACGACCCGCACCCGAAAAATTGGGCATGAGTCGTGGGTACTTCCAGCCTACGTCGCAGCATCGGCGGTAGAACGCTGTCTAGGTCAACTATCTAGATAACAATCTCATGCAATCAATATATAAACCTGTCAAGATCTCAACTCCAAACGGAGGAGTAATATCATAATGATAATCAGAAGTACTCAATCACGAATCTAAGCACGATAAGATAACACAGAAGTCTAACAACTATAAAGTCTAACCAACAACAACTACTACAACAACCACAACATCAATAATAATAATACAACATCCAAAATCATATACAATATAAGGTCTCAGTCCAAAACCGGAGACAAATCCGGTGCTAAAAACTAATAAGAACAATAACAAGGTCCTAGTGATCCCGGCTACCAACCCGGAAATTACTCCTAAACTAGAGGGTCCCTATCTGCACCATCGACAGGTTCAGGTCCATAAAACATTGGACACCACTTCCGGATACTCTGGAAAAAATATGTCCAGTCAGGACTGGAGCAAGTACATCTCTAACAGCAGTTCCAGTTAAATGATAAAAACTATAAAACAGTTATAGCAAGTAGCAAGAAGAATGAAATAAAGTATGGAACAAGGAAATATATACATCACTCGTGCATAAAGGTAAAAATGCATGGATATCAGAAGTAAGATAGTAATAACTGCAAGATACAAGAAATCTAAACTAAGATCAAGTCTGTGCACATGAACGTGTAGTGAGTCCAGCATAAAATACATATAGTGAGTCAAGTCCAAAAATATGTAAGTGAGACCAGAAAGAAATGTAAAAGAGTCAAGACTATAAAGAATAAACTCGATGTCTTTGAAATACTTGTTTCGACATGTAAACGGCTAGGGGTAAGTACGGCTTACCGCGCACTGGGTGCGCGGCTGCTATCATTCCATATTAGACCAGATAGGGTAATTCCTGATAATTCCAGATAGGAATATTTACATGTCTAATCGAGTATTTCTCCGCCCCGACTAGTACAAGTGAATCCAAGACCCGACACGTAAATCAAGTATGAGTCCAGTCTGAAACATGAGTGATGCATGTAGTGATGCCTGTAGGTGAAGACAGTAGTGATTCCAGAATAGAGGCCAGAAACATGAAATATACGTGTCGCAAGTAAATGAATCCAGAAATACCAGTCAGTATCCCGTGTTATGCCAGAATAATCATATGATACTATACTAGAAGCTGAATCATAATAATCATCAGATAATAAAAACTATCAGAGAATGTACTCGCCTGACGTCCTGAGCAACTAGCGATCCGAACCGGTGTCGCAAGGACCTATTGTGAAAAACAAGGTTAAACAGGTTTCTAATGAGTTAAACAGATATAAAATAACTAAAAATAGGCTTCTAGGGTCGTTCTAGGTCGAACGGGTCAAACCGATAAAATCTGGATCAAAAAGTCAACTATGGGTCCAAAAAAGTCAACTCTAGGTCAAATCTAGGTCAAAAGTTGACTTTGGCGGTCAACCGAGTCAACTACGGTCAAGTCTAGGTCAAACTAGGGTACCTCTAAAATTCTAGGTCAAAACTAGGTCATTAAGCAAATAAACCCTCAAACTCGCCTCCTTGAGATACCGGGATACCCTCGGTATCCGATACCTCATCCTACGCTATACGCCCCGTCTATACCCTCTAAAACCTATGCTAGCACGCGTAAATATATAAACATATACATAAAAACCTATCTCTAAACTCAAACCTAGGCAATTGCTCAAAAACCCCGCTCGAAACTCAATACTTTGGATATCTCAAGGTATTGAGATACCTCTCTAAACTCAACCCTACTACCCCTCTAGCTAACTAACTATGCATAAATATATATATCTAGCTATAATCTAGGCTAAAATATATATATCTAATACATATATCCATATACCTAGGTATCTACATATATATATATATCACACATACACACATATACACATACCTTATATATATAACCAAACTCATAAATATATATATATATCTATATCTAAGTATCTATACATATATATAGCTATATGTATATATATATATATATATATATATATATATATATATATATATATATATATATATATATATATATATATATATACATATAGATATATGTATATCTAATACCTATCCATCTATCTATCCATCTATTTATATATCCATCTAACTATCTAACTATCAAATATCTATCTATCTATTTATCTAGCTATCTATGTATTTATCTATGTATCTTATTTCTAGCTCAATATCTATCTATCTATCTATGTATCTAGTTATCTATATATATATATATATATATATATATATATATATATATATATATATATATATATATATATATATATATATATATATATATATATATATATATATACATATCTATCAATCAATATATATATATAGCCCTCTCTAAACCTCCTGCTACTAGCTCCCTGCTAGCCTCGCTGCGCGGCGTGCTCCACGCCAAGAAGTTGCTGCTGTTGGAGCTGTTGGAGCTGTTGGAGCTGCTGCTGCTGCAGCGCTGCGCTCGAGCGAACTACTGCCGCGGTGCTGCCGCGGTGTTGTCGCGGTGCTGCGGCTGCTGCTGCCTGCTGTTCTGCTGCTGTGCTCGAGCGAACTGCTGCCGCGGCGCTGCCTCGCTCTGCTGGCTGCTGCGGCGGCTGTGCGCTTCGCTGCCGCGGCCACACACACACAAACGCACACAAAATCACACACACACACGACCACATATATATATATATATATATATATATATATATATATATATATATATATATATAAACATACATATATATATATACACACAACTCTCTATATATATATACACACACACACACTAACATATCTACTAACACACATACTTATGTATATAAATACACACACACACATACAAGCACATACATATATCTATCTATATATATAAACACACACACACACATATATATATATATATATATATATATATATATATATATATATATATATATATATATATATACACACACATATATCTATATATATATACACACACTAATATATATATACATATACACACACACATACATATATATATAAACACTCACTCACACTCACACACACACTCACCTACACATATACTAACACCAACACACACTCACACAAACACTCACTAACACACTCACATATACATAAAAATACACATACATATATAAATATATATATAGAAACACACACACAAATATATATATACATATATATATATATATATATATATAAACACAACACACACACAACACACAACACAACGCACAACGCCCCACCAACACGCGCCCAACGACCCCGACACGCACAAACACCTATAAATATATAAAATATAACCCAAAAATTCTAGCACACACTCCCCGAAGCTAACCCGACGCACAAGCCCGAAACTCAGAAACCATGCCGAAATGGCCGTTCGGTCATTTCGACGAACACGCGGTGTGCGGTTCGGAAAACCTCCTGAAACGCACACCAAACCAACTCGGAATCGGCCCAAAATTTATCCACGGGTTCTAAACGATGTCTAGATCCTAGAAAAAATACTACCCCGTCGATTCTAGGCCCGTGGCGAAAACGCGCACGCACTTAGAACCGGCAACGATGAAAACCCCAAATTCGTCCGAAATGTCCGTTTCTCCGCGACACGGCTTTCTGTGTCCAAACGGAGACACGCACTCACCCTCAAGACATCCGGCAATATCTACCTAGGTCCGTCTAACCTAGGACATCATCCAAAATTGGGCCAAATTCGAATTTCACCCGAAATCGACACAAAATCTAGTGTTAAAGTCTCAAAACACAACCAAACTAGTTCCAACTTCCTCCCACGGGTAGCTCTAAAGTCTAGGAAGGTTCTAAACTATTAATTACACTATATAAGAGTAATTATAAGGGGAAAAATTAGGGTTTACCTCTTGGGAGTTTGAATCCCAAGTCAAAGTCTCCAAAAAGCTCCAAATCCACCAATCCAAGCTTCCAAGCTCCCAATCCAAGCTCCAACACCAAATCTAAGCTCTACCCACCTAGGTTGGGAAAGAATATAGGGTTAGGATTCACACAAAGTAATAAATGGAAGAAGGAAGAGAAGAAAAAGGAGAAAACTTACTTGAAGTGGAAAATTGGAAGAAGAAAGGAAGAAGAAGAAGAAGGAGTGAAGAAGAAGAAGAAGAAGTGAAAGGGGAGGCTGGGGCTGCTGTGTTTCATGGGTGAGGGGGTGTGGGAACCGACCACAAGCAAATAAAAGGGTTTTCTAATGTCCAAAATACCCAAAATGCCCTCAACTCACTTGAGTTTTGGGTTTCAGGGTTCCAAAAGCACTCAAACTAACTCCAAATCTCTCCAACTAACCCACTAAAAATATAATAAATATTTCTAAACCCAAAAATAGGTCTCACAGGGGTGTAGGCTGGGTCGGACATGGGTCCACTAGTGTCTGACATGGGTCCAGGCTAGCCAAAATCCTAAAACAATCAATAAAAAATAATACAACCACTAATTAAATATAAATACAATTAATTATAAATAATACACAATTAACCAAATTAAAATAAAAAAATACCCGGCTCTGGAAATGGGGTGGTGACAGCAGTCGTTTGGCTTTTACGCCAACAAGGGTAAAGGGTCTCTGGCGTAAAACTGGGTTTATCCAAACATAGGATGAGGTTTAGTCCTAGTATTCAACTTTGGATTTCTATTCGTTCCTCAAGACTAGGGTCAACACTATGGTTAATTTTCTAACTAATCCTAGTAGTGTTTATACTATTCTCAAGTCATACAAAAATACGTCAAGGGACAATGGTAAGTTAATCTATAGGTAGTGATGCTAGGGTTCATTAGGTAATATGGAAGACTAGAGTTCATTTAATAGTCTGAACTTAATGATGTGTCAATGTCCTAGTTGTGTTCTTAATAGGAATACTACCCTAATTATCATCCTATCAACAGGGATTCCTATATTCTAGCAGGGGCTATACTCAAGGAATTATTAGGGAAGCACAGGATTCAAGCAAGATGCAATTTATTCAAATAGAATGAATTGGAAGAATGATGAGTCATAGTCAATTGGATGAGATCTTATACTTTAATCCTAGGTGCAGGCTTGCTCGGTACAGTAACGTAACCGAGACAATATGCTCTGACCTGCATGGGCCACCACTAAAAATATGTCACGTCCCAGTCCCAAAATACGTAGGACCAGGACACGTAAACATGCCAGCCGCCTGTATATATGGCAACTCCAATATATGGAAACCATAATACGGGCGTACGCTGTATAATGAACAATAATTTATAAGTGGTAAAACGATCACAAGTCACAGGGTATAATCTAAATCTCATCCACAAAAATCAAATATACATGAGTAACCAATAACCAGGTAACTATATCTCAATACAGAATATCTAAAGAATGACAGTCGGATGGAAACAAATCCACTACCGAAATAGAATATAAAATGAACCAGATACACACCATATAAGAACAGCATCTGACAATCACGAGGCTCGAAGAGAAGACCTCCTCGGAATATATGTAACATGTTCGGATCTGCGCCCCCACGAATACTCAGGAACATCTACACCTAGAAAGGGACCAGGTCCTCAGAGGGACATAACAAGATACATAGAAGCATGCCATAATATAAATACTGAATAAATAAAATAAAGGGTGTGCTAACCATCTAAGTGAATGCAATGTAAAGACAACCTTGGAACGTATGGGTAGGCGTAGGCATAACGGCCAGCATCCTATAGAGTGTGGTATCTGCAACGTCCGTCATTTCGAAGAATGAGGTATCTGAATATATATAACGTCCAACACTCTAAGGGATGTGGTATCTGCAAGTATATATAACGTCCGTATCACTCCGAAGAGTGCGTTATCTGCAATAAAGAAGTTGGGTGTCCCATACGCCTACTAGTTGTCTTCTCCGTCCAATGTAGATATACAAGTCATGAAAACGACGTGGATATCTCGATCTATGATGCAAGTCTCTATAGAATTAATCAACTAAGCTAAATACCGTTACACGTTATGCTCATACCGATGGCCAGTCGAGTATGTGGCACGCGTTCCTACATGAACTCACTCTGTGATGTGTAATGATACGTGTCAAGGCCTGGGAAGTCATACCAATAACTCCACAACTTTAGGTGGGTCTACTAGACACTAGGTCAGATACAAATCCTAACGTCAACGCCTTCGTTGACTACACCCGAGTTTTCTCGGACGCGCACATTTATATAATATTAAAATAAATAAACATATAACTAACAATAACTGAATTTAAACAGTACAACAAGGCAAGGTATACATGCCTTGCAAGAGAGCTGCAAAATGTAACGTCCAGATGTCAGAAGCCAAAAGCCAGAAACTATGGCCTCAGAATGGACGTCTCCGGATGCTAAAATAAATATCATCAACAGTCTCAGAAAATATAAAATAGCCAGAAACGCCTATCCTTAAGTCCAAATTGGACACAGGGGAAAAAATGACAGTTTTCGGTCAAAGCGGGATCCACATGTGGGCCACTTTGCACCGAAAAATATGTCAGGGTCAAAGGTCTCCAAATTCGCCAAACTTAGTGTCAACAAGCCCAGAACGTCGATATGAACCCAACGGAATGTCCAGAACTGGATTCTGATGTGCCGATCACAAAATCGTCCATCAAGTGGAGCCTGTGGGGCCCACGATACGGGATTTTGTCAACGTTCTCAGAATCGAACCAAACTTGGGTCACAGGACCAGCGTATTGCTACGAGTCCGATGGCACAAGTTTTATTTCGATCTGACGTGTATAAACAAAGTTACAGCGTATTCCAGAACAGGCGGATACGCGTTGATTTTGGTGTGCACGTACATCCAAATCAACTTCTGCGAAATCCTGCATGTCCGTATCAACGGCGCGCACGTTTCGATGAAGACCGCGTGTGACCAAGTCTTCCCATTTGGCGGGGCATACTCAGTTCCGGGGTGAAATGGGGTATTATTTTTCCTGTATTTGGATCGCGGTTCGCGATCGCCACAGGACGCGATGCACCGAGCGGGTTGCACGGACATCGATAGGGTTACATAGCCTACGTGTCACAACTGACGGAATAAAAAACGGAACAACGATGAGAGAGAACGGGTTACCTGAACAGGGCTCCGTGGAATAAATTTTCCTGTATCTGGTCACTGTGCTGTGTCCTGATTTGAATCTGTCGTGTCCGGGCTGTGTCCAGTACTGTCGTGTCCTGCACTGCTCGAGTCGGGGTTGTTGCGGGGTGGTCCGGAGTCGATGCTATTCAGCCGGTCGGACGAGGGAGATTGCACGGTGGAGTCGGGTCAGTCGGCCTGCTGCGGGTCAGGAGGAGCTGCACTGGCCGGACGGGGAGTCTCGGCCGGGGGTGCTGCAGTACAGCCAAGAATCGTCGGAGCCGCCGTGGGGGTGGCTCGAGGCTGGAGTCGAGTGCAGCAGTAGGCGGGGGTGTAGAGTACAGCCGGGTCGGCGGAGGAGGGAGTCGGCTCGCCGCGGGGGGGGGGGAGGAGAAGCTGCTCCAGCAGGGGGAGATCGGCTCCGGTCGGGCGCGGGCCACAGCGGTTCAGGGAGAAAGGGAGAGGAGACTCGGGGTGGATCCGGTGGGGAATGGCTGAGGGCAGTGGAAGGGGGGCTCGTTCGAGGAGGAGAGTAGGGGAAGCTGGTGGTGGTGTTGGTGCTGGTGTTGGAGGATGGCGAGTGGCGGAGGAGGTGGAGGTCGGGAAGTCGAGGGCTGGGAGAGGGGAGAGGGTCAGGCGGAGGGTGGATAGGGCGGAGTGGAGGAGAAGGAGGAGGAGGTCGAGGGTGGCGGTGGAGACGTGGGGGGGGGGGAGGGGGCGACGCTGGCGGAGGGGAAAGGGGGCTCGGGGGAGGAGAGGAGCGGCGGGATCACGGTGAGGAGGAGGAGGAGGTCGAGGGGTCTGCACGGCGATGTGCCGGCGAGGTCGGGGTCGGCTCCGGCCATGTGGAGGCGGAGCTGCTCCGGCGGGGTGGGGGTAGCCGACGGCTAGGGTTAGGGTTATAGTTTTCTTTGGATTTCTTTTTATATAAATTAATTTTAGGGGTAATTAGGTAATTTCACATTTAGGATATTTGTGGATATTTTCAGGTGGGTCCCGCTTCCAAATGGACGGTGCAGGTTCACCCTCCAATGAGGGGGTGACACCTCACACTGAAATTTACAAAAAAGTCCCTGTAATTTCATAAATTGCACAGAGGTCCTATTTTGGAAAATTACGCAATTACACAATTGTCTGGGAAAAACACCTAATTCCTAAAAATACTAAAATTCACAGAATTGAAGGAAAAAGCTGTGTGAGGGTCCTGAGGGGGGTGGGGGTGAGCCTGGGCAGGGGTTGGGCCTGGTTTCTGGGTGATACGGGTCACTGTATTTATTAATTAATAAATACTGCGCACGGTGTTTACTAATTATTTAGAGGCAGGTAGGGCCATAATTTTAATACGGTGTCAATATACTAAATGTAGTATACTCAATGTGGAATAATAACGTATTTTTGTTTGGGCAAAACAGGTAACTGTTGGGCCTCTAATCTCTATTGGAACAGAGATGGGTACAGATCTGGGAATTTAATAGATAGTAAATACGGACGTTTGTAACGATATTTGTGCGACTAAAACGAGGCTCATGCCAGCATGTCTGAGAGTTGCACAAGGTTCAGAAAATTAGACTAGCATGTCTAGGAGAGGTATGTGAACTTTGTTCGGGGATAACAGTCAAGGTAAAGCTCCAAATATTTAGGTGATGGACAGGTGCACAAATAGGATATGTAAGCAAAATAAATTAAAATATTGCAATAAATTCTAAATTGCTAAAATTAATCCTAAAAATGCTGAAATCTGGTCGAGGGGGTTTATATATATATATATATATATATATATATATATATATATATATATATATATATATATATATATATATAACGGAATATGACCCATGTACATGTGGACCAGTAGGAATTGACTCAATTCCTACTGGTCCACATATGCGTGATTCATGTGCGTAATTTATGTAGAAATATGAACCAATGGTTCATATTCCGTTATATATATATATATATATATATATATATATATATATATATATATATATATATATATATATATATGAGGAAGGATCGGCATCCCCGCTATCTTTGCATCTCCGTCCATCTCCGAAATATGAGCCATTGGATGTTGTTTAAGTCATCTAATATTAACCATTGAGTTATATGGTTCAACTCAACGATTAAGATTAGATGACTTAAACAACATCCAACAGATGCTATCATGGGGATGGATGTAGATGCACTATTTGCGGGGATGCCGATCATTCCTCTCTTTCTCTCTCTTCAACTTAACGGTTAAGATTAGATGACTTAAACAACATCCAACGGATGCTATCATGGGGATGGATGGAGATGTACTATTCACAATCTCTTTGATCCAATATTATTCTCCATCTTTATATATATATATATATATATATATATATATATATATATATATATATATATATATATTAGTAAACGCATGTAAAATAATTTTTTTTTGGGATACTATTAAAAACAGTTTAAATATTTAAATTAATATTTGTTACATATATATGTTAATTGAAAAATTAGATAGTAAAAAAATTTGAAAAATTATATAAAATTTTAAATTATATTAAAATAATTTAAATATGATTTGAATATGATTTGTTATAGATATGTTTGTAGAACTTTCAATATAAGTTTAGATAATATCATATTTTTTAGTTAGAATAATTTGAATATTAAATATATTTTAATTTTAATTTATTATATATATGTTTAGAAGAATTTGGATATATGTTATGTTAAAGACTCTTTCTTGAATGAAAAACTCTTGACATCCTTTAAATTAATTTTTAAATTTAGTTTTTATACACATACGTTTTGAAGCCTACCTATAAAGTGTAGAGTAGGGATATAGATGATTAATCTTAAGTGTGTTTAGTAAATTGATACAAGTCAAGTATATTGATTTATCTAACAAAAAAATTAAGAAATATTTATCTATGGTTGCATACAACTTGCAACCACAATAAAAGAAGTACGAACTTTTGGATGATTTGTTTAAGATATCTGAGCATAATTTATTTTTTTACTAAATTTTTCTTTGGTCTAAACAAAGAAAAAAAATAACGTGAAAAATTCCTTGTTAGCGAAAATTATGAATAATACAATTCGTTTATTCCCATATGACTAGGAGATCGATTGCAATGTATCCCATCCGAATAGAGAGGATCCTAACAGAAACCTAGTACTTATTTAAAAATATCCCCACCGTAAAAAGAAGATAAATACATTAACCCTCCTCTATTTTATGGATATTACATAGATTATTTTTATTTTAAAAATAATTACACGAGATACTATTTTTTTAGATGTTAGACGTAACTCACAGGACTTAATTTGTGCATATTGTGTATGCCCCCGTTGCTCGATCCACTGATCTCCCGCCACCCAGTCAGGGTCTTATGTCTCTCCAAGGTAACTACAAGGGTCACTCGAGTTCGGCCACGGAGCGCTCCTTTACTTTATATTTTATTTTTTGAAATAAGGATGTTTAATGTTTTAATCAGTGTTTTAAAAATCGGATCGGACCGAACCGGTCGGTTCAACAGGTTGACCTGTAAACCGTCATTTTTTCGGTCCGGTTCGACGTTGACCCACTGTATTTTCAAATCCAATTATAAATAAATATTTTTGTAAAAATCAGTGTCCATAAGGAATTAAACTTGAGCCACTTAGATTAATCCAGTGGTTGAACCACTGGTTGAACCGATTTGACCCGATCAAGTGCCTTGGTCGGATCGATCTTTAAAACACTGGTTTTAACTCTTTATAGAAAATATAAAACTTAGAGGTGGTTTGTATAATTACTTTCAAAATCAAAATAATTAGTGTAAAAAGTATAAAAGATAGGTTACTTAACGTAAATTGTCAAAAAGAATATAAATAAGAATTTCTGTACAAATGGGACTCAAAAGTAATATATTCATCTTTTATTCTTCTTACTTCTTCTTCTTCTTACTTCTTTCTTCTTTCCTCCTCCTCCTCCTCCTCCTCTATTAATACTATTTTGATGGAGAACGAGATCGACTCAATCGACCGGTCGGATCTCCTTATACCATCCGGAAGTGATGACCGGTCGGATCAATCGCAATGGCGGATCAATATGAGCGATGTCCAGATGCCGAAAAGGCCAAATGAACCTCCCTTGGTCTCTCGTGTTTTTCGTAGGAGTCATGGTAATTTTTACCCCTTTTTTCTTTCTTTCTTTCTTTCTTTTTCTGTGATATGATTTTATTCGTTTAGTTTCTGGACTTAACGATCTGAGATTAAAACTGTACATTCTTCCGAGGTTCGCAGTATGAATTCTTGGACCCTTCCTATGGACACTACTAAAATACACTGTTTTTGTGACGAAATTATCCGTCGCTAAAATATATTTTTTGTCGCTATTTGATTTTAGCGACGGATTAGTGACGAAAAATAATATATTTTATTTACATAAATAACTTAGTCATTTTTTCGTCGAATTTCTCGTCGCTATTTAACAGTATTTTTGTACTGGAATATCAGAATCGGAGATATTTGCAATATCGACTATTTCGGTTTTGATATCGTAAAACAAATAATTATCAATAAATTGCATAATTTTAAATAATTAGTAATTTTTGAATTAAATGAATTAGTAGTCACTTTTAGCTGATTGGTTTATCCGCTAGAGATAAAAAAAAAAATTCTTTTACATGCTCCTTACTGATTGATATTTTTCATTCAATTTTTATTGCAAAATTGAGTGAAAATGCGACCTCGTTGTCGATATCGGTCGGTCATCGAATCGGAACATGTCAAACTGTATAGGTAAGTATCGGCTGATACTACAAACTATGAATAAACACTCTTTCTTTCAAGTTTAAAACTTCGTTCAAGTTTTGATTCGACTAAAGCTTATAAGCAGCTAGACTGAGAGTCGAAAATAAATTCAGTTTGATGTCAATACAAGCAATACCTTTTCTATCCGCAAGCGAAACTTCTTCTTCAGTGACGTTATTGAAGTTTTGCTCAATAGATGGGTTTGTTAGAAAGAAGAAACAAACGAAGTACTTAATGGACAATTACTTTCTGCTGACATATATGAAGAGTTCTAGATCTTCTTTGTGTATATAATATCAAGTTACACGAACTGGTACTTTATGTTATTCTTTCCTCTTTGTTTCTGCACACACAAAAGAACATCACATCCAGATCCCCTAGATATAGAACATGCACTTTATTTTACCATATATTTGGATATTTGATTCCTACAGGAAGAACTTCATCCATCTCATCGAAGTTCTCTCTCTCTCTCTCTCTCTCTCTCTCTCTCTATATATATATATATATATATATATATATATATATTCAAGAGATTTCTTATAAATAATTTTCGATTGTAACTCAGAAGCTTTAGAAAATTTATGAGGAATAGTTGGATAATTAGATTCTTCTTCTTTTATCCTTTTCTAGATCTTTTTCTATATGATTGATAAATATTCTACCCTTAAGAAAGTCGCCACTAAGTAATATATCTTAGGAATTTTTTGACTTTCGTCCCACTAAATTTGTACTTATATTCCACTTTTTGTGTTTATTACAGTTACATTTCACTTTTTGTCACGAAAAATATTTTTATGACAAAACGAATTATTACACTTATATTTTACTTTTTGTCACGAAAAATATTTTTGTGACAAAATGAATTATTACACTTATATTCCACTTTTTCTCACAAAAAATATTTTTCGTGACAAAACGATTGATTTTTGGATTATTTAGTAATAGGGTCTTAATAGTTGAAATTAGGATTTTGGTCTCCAAAGTATCGATATTAGACTTTGGATCTCGAAATCACTGTTCACTAGTCACGAAAGTCTAAAATTTTCTATATCTTAATATATGTTTATTATGATTATTTACACTACTCTCTCCTTGGTTATTACACTAACCTTCTTTATTTTGAAAATAATACACGAACCTCGTCCTATCTTTTATAAGAAAGTATACTGTAATTATTTTTAAAATAAAGAATATCGATGTAATAATCACAAAACATAGAGAGTTTAATGTAAATAAAATGTCAGTTAATCTATGGGTACAAATATCTAATTATTGTTACTTATGGTGTTCCCGGGGAGAGGAAAAAGCATCCCAACATATAGTTAGCAAAGCATACAAGAATGCTAAGTTTACTACCAAATACTTACGATCTTCTTACAACCCTCTATCCTTCTGTTATGTGGACAACATCCGGCCTCGTCTCTTTTCCAACGAACGACTGCTACGTGATATTTTTGTCATGTGACAACATCCGAGCAACCACCGGATCCCACCTCTCTCCCTTCCTCCAATGGATGGTCGCCACGTAAACGTTACGTGACCGTTGTAAGAAGGTTGTAAGCAATTGGTTGTAGGCATAACATTGCCTCAAAGCAAAAGAGGAAAAAGCATGACAAGTACATAAAGTGGACAGAGATTTGACATGGTTTTATGATGTTCTCATAACTTAATTTATTACTTTTAAAGAGTTACAATTATAATATATTAAAATTATATTTATATATAACAAGTGGTTAGACGATACCGATTTCAATATGTTTACCGAACTGTCCTTACTAGTGTACTAACCTACAAGTTAGATCGACCATAGATAGTACAGAAAATTTATTTTACAAAAAATATTTTAAAAAAAATTATCTAAAATAAAAGTAATTTAAAAAAATTTGAAGTCAAAAGCTTTCGCCATCCCAGAAAGCGAAAATATGAAAAAAAAAATTCAACTTGCCAACTAAGTTGGCAAAAATATGACTATCGATTTTTTTTTTTCTGTTAATTTTGATTTTGGGTTTTTTTGGTTTTTTTTTGTTCATTTTAAATTAAATTTTGAAATAAATTAGAAAATAAAATAAAATTTAACATCCAAAATAAAATATGCAGGATTGAACATCCAAAAATTTAAAAATTTTCTGCCGTAAGAAATTTACGTCTGCCGTCGAGTAGACTTCGAGTGACCATAACTATTTGTTCGAAAATTATTTTTCGTCAAACAATAGGTCGATTTGTATGTTTACGACGAGAGTAACACAATTCGTGTAAAAAAAAATTCATCTGAAGCAAGACGCACATATTACAGGCAAAAGTATAAAATTTAAAACTTTCAAATATCATAACTTTTGACTGAGAGATCGAAACGAGACACAGCTTGTGCCAAAATGATCGTAACTGTCACGTCCCGATCCCGAAGGTACCTACAATGTCCCCGCCGGACGCGAATCACCGTACCCTGGCGTTCCCGCGGGACGTAAGTCGTTTGCCATCGAGGCGTACGTGATGCCGTGTGAGCCTGGGTTGTGCTCGCACAAAACAACATCGTTAAAGTTGTGGCTATCAACGAACCGATCGAGTACACAGCGGAGGGACAGTATTGCAAACAATAATTCATCTAAGTAAATGGGACAAAGCTCAAGGTACGAGGTTCTCTGAATACAATGGCATCGTTCCATAAATTATGTTCCTTTATACAAAAGTAGCTCAAAACATCGATACGGCTCAAGACATCGACACCAGATTTTTGAGTCGTGGGGATGAGGTACGGCTATCGCTTCCTCGGACGATCCAGCACCTGCGAACAAGCAAACTGTTGGTGGATCAGCACTTTGGAGAAAGTACTGGTGAGTATAAAATCAACGAACAGAAACAACATTCACTAAAATCAACACTAAGTAATTATGTTATAAAATATTACATTACTAGTGATCTTTCAAGTTTTACCTAGGTTTGTTACATGCAGTACAGGAGCAGAATCATATTACTTCTTTTGAAAATATCTTTGAAATCAGAGTTCATGTTCGATTCATTCAAGCACACAAGATAAGCCAATTATTCTACTATCAGGGTGTACGCAGCGTGTCTCGTGAGCTATACTCAAAGACTCTAGGGACAATGCACCATCTAGGAACTATCCTTCTATCAAGCAAACAAGATGAACTATCTATATGATTTCGGTCCCGAGAAACTCAGGATTAGTAGCGGTAATCTTGCTAACTAATAATTATTTTATCTGATGATATTAGCAGTTGTGACTCATGATTGCTCTTCACTAAAATACACATAAAATAGCAGCCAGGACCAAGTTTCAGCTCTGCACTAATAGCCATTGTCCGACCGATGCGAATGCATGAAACACTATCAGATAAACTCTATGATGCAGACGAAATGAACAAACAAACCATCTATCTCTGTGCGAACAAGCCGCTATCTCTTTGATCAAGTTCAAGCACGAAGTAGTTTTATTAATACACAAGCGAAAACAAAACATGTTCAAGCAATCTTTTACTCTTCTTATTGGCATGGCAAGGTTCTTCTATTGACAAGCATTCAAGTTCTAGCTAAGCATGCAGGTTCTTGTTCTATCATTCTCAAGCGATCGTTATCTCATTAAGCAAACAAGCATTGCAAAAACTCATATTCATTATTAAGGTGTGCAAGAATTAGAGAATGAAGTTCTGCCTACTCACCTAGATCAGTCATCTTCTGGTTCAACAAGGAGCTCTTCAAGAATGTTTCATTTTTGAGTCAGCAAACTGATATCTCTTATACATAGTGCCAACGCGGAGCGGGGTACTACAATTACGAAAAGTACTATGGGATAAACATTTTCACCATTTCACGGACTTAAAAAAATATTTAGAATCGCAAAAAAATGATGTTTCGATTTCCAAATTTTACTTTGGATAATTTTATTTTCGGATATTTTTCGGTATTTCGATTTTAACGAATAAAAATTGGTCTCCGGACGGTCATACGTTACCATATAATATATCAGTGTGAAGATGATTAAAAATGGACAAGAATATATATTTTTATTTTTTTAACGATAAAATTATCTATTTATAAATAATTTAGTAATCGTAATAAGATCGATTTAACTTTCGATTACGATAGAAACTTTAAGGGTCTGCTTGGCAATTGTGGGACCCTTGGCAATTGTGGGAGTATAGCGGTTATGAGGTATTTTTAGAATACCGGTTATGAGGGTATGTTACTGTTCAAAAAAAAAAATCGGTTTAAAAATATTTCAAAACTGGTGAAAACATCGTTACTAACAAAAAATAAATTAAAATAAAAAATAAAAACTATAGGTATATCAAATTTTCCTAATTTATTTAAAAAAAAATTATAGGTATAGCAAATTTTCTGCAAAAATAAATCAAATGAAAAAAAAACAAATAAACCAAATAAAACTAAAATCAAACCTACACAAGAAAACCCAAACAAAATAAAAATAAAAAACGATGTCTGACGTAATTTTATTACGGCAGAAAAAATTTAAATTTTTGGATGTTCAATGCTGCATATTTTATTTTGGATGTTAAATTTCAGTTTTTTCTAATTTATTTAAAAAAAGAAAAAAATAAAAACCAAAACAAAAACAAAAACAAAAACAAACCAAAAACAAAAAACCAACATAAAAAAACCAAGAAAAAATGATAGTCATATTTTCGCCAACTGAGTTGGCAAAGCCAGATGGCGAAAATTTGAACAAATCCAATTTTTTTTTTTTTCCAATTGAGTTGGCGAAATTGTGGAATTTTTTTTTTTTTCATATTTTCGCCATCTGGGATGAAGAAAGTTTCTTAACTTCAGTTTTTTTCTAAATTACTTTAGTTTTAGGTTATTTATTTAAAAAAAAAATTCTGTATATAAAATTTTCTGCTGATAGTACATTGGAAAATTTTGGGATCATCGGGTACTAAAATTATTCTTTCAGCCATATATTAAACAGTAGAATTGAATTATTTAACCACTTTCCCCTTCTATAGTTCTATCATCCCTTAAATTTTTTTTAATAAAACGAAAAACACTTACATAAAGAATTTGTAATGCGAACAATTGAAATCAAATTAAATTCGGTTCATTCTTTCATCAAGTTAACAAATTTGTTTGTGCTCAATCAGGTAAACAAGGCAAAGTTGCAAAATACTACAAGAAGCAAGAAAAACTCTTGAAAGATTTCACCGAAATGGAAAGCATTCACGAAACAGGTGTTTTAGCAGGAGCTCCAACAGAGGTTGGTCTCTAACATTAACTCTTATCAATGTTATTTGCATATTATAATTCCTTGTAAATTGTGAAAAAAAATTATTCTTTTTGCAGGATGAATTGGCACAACTTGCAAAAAGCGAAAGAATGGCGATAAACATCTCAAACTTTGCTAATCTATTACTCTTTGCGGCTAAAGTATATGCATCCATTGCGAGTAGATCTATGGCAGTGATTGCTTCAACATTTGACTCATTGTTGGATCTTCTTTCCGGGTTCATTCTTTGGTACACATCATATGAAATGAAGACTCCTAATCAGTACAGATATCCAGTTGGCAAGAAGAAAATGCAACCTATGGTAAGTTGCTCCCCAGTAATCTAATTGTATACCTCTTATTTGTGAATTGTATGTGAAATGTTACGAGTTAGTGTAGGGTTTGTTCGCAGTGGCGGAGCTAGCATCTAAAATTAGGAGGGGCTGAACTTTAGGTATAGCTTGAACGACTCTAGGATCGCACTGCTTATAAAAATATCAATTTTTGAGAATTTATGTATCACTTAATTATTGCATACTTACATAATAGAGCATAACTAAAAAAAAAATTTTTTTTTAAAAAAATCAATTTTTTCTCTCGGAATTTTGGGTTGGACTACAGTCCGGCCGTGCGCATGTGTAGCTCTGTCTCTGTTTGTTTGGCAATATAGATGTGAAAATGATGTGTGGGAATAACTATTCTTTCTAATATTCCATAACTTTATTTATGTTTTGTTGCTTTTTTTTTTTCTTTTTCTTTTTCTTTTTTCTTTCTTTCTACTTTTCTTGTTGAGTGTAACATAAAAATTGCATACATTTAAGTGCATATTACCCTTAAAAAAAAAATGGTATTATAAGTATAATATTCAGCACTTATTAATATAGATAATACTTTTGCAGGGAATTATAATTTTCGCTTCGATAATGGGTACACTTGGTCTAGAAATATTGATCGAGTCCGGACGACAGCTTATCATTTCGAAGGTATTATTACTTATTTTTAACTTATTTGATTGTGTCAGATTATTATTGAAAAATGTTTTTTTTTCTCTTTTTTTTTCCTTGCATTAGCCTGATTTAAATGTAAGCGCAAATGAGGAGAAGTGGATGATTGGTATCATGGCTTCAGTCACCGTTATCAAATTTGCGCTTATGGTGTATTGCCGCTCATTCAAGAACGAGATCGTCCGTGCTTATGCACAGGACCATATGTTCGACGTTATCACCAACTCCGTCGGGCTTGCTACTGCTGTGCTCGCGATCCGGTACCAATGGTGGATAGACCCGGCCGGAGCTATATTGGTATATATTTGCATGTACATTTTCTAGTTTGTTATTGTTGGGATCGGATACGCACACGACTCCCCTTAACTTTATCATATGCTTGAAATGCAGATTGCTCTATATATTGTTATTATGTAGATTGCTCTATATATTGTTATTGGTGGACACGGACACGGACACGGACACGGCTCTCTTTAACTTTATCATATGCTTGAAATGTAGCTTGCTCTATATATTGTTATTATGTAGATTGCTCTATATATTGTTATTGTTGGTAGCAGACACGGACACGGACACGGACACGACTCTCTTTAACTTTATCATATGCTTGAAATGTAGATTGCTCTATATATTGTTATTGTTGGGAACGGACACAGGACACAGAACTCTCTTTAACTTTATCATATGCTTGAAATGTAGATTGCTCTATATGTTGTTATTGTTGGTAACGGACACGGACCTGACTCTCTTTAACTTGATCATTTTCTTGAAATGTAGATTGCTCTATATACGATGACGACATGGTACAAGACGGTGTACAGGAACATATTCCTGCTGATCGGAAAATCAGCACCGCCCGAGTATCTGACAAAGTTGACGTATCTGATCTGGAACCACCACAAGGAGATCCGACACATCGACACAGTACGAGCGTACAACTTCGGCAACGACTACTTTGTGGAAGTGGACATAGTTCTACCCGGAAATATGCAGCTGAGCGAAGCCCATGATATTGGAGAGACGCTGCAGGAGAAGTTGGAGCAATTGCCAGATGTGGAGAGAGCCTTTGTGCATGTTGATTTCGAGTACAGCCACAAGCCGGAGCATAAGACTAAGGTGTCAGTGCATTGATGCATGCATGCATGCTTATGGTACTGATTAAAAGAGTTTCCTTCTTTTGTCATAAGTACTTGCAATTTTCTTTTTTGTAATTAAAATAGTTTCCTTTCTGCAGAACTTTATGACGTTAAGTAATTTTACAGTAACTTGGGTTTAAAGGGGAGTATAATCATGTTGGGGATTTTTATGCTAAAGAGCAAGAATGAAGGCCAATTATTCTGTGCTTTCCAATTGCTTTTGACAGTAACTTGCCACTCTAGGAGGGCACCTGATCCTTGTGTGATTGCAAGGACCACGACTTTGAATAGTAAGTTCTAAACGTGGCTTGGAATAAAGCAGCCAATAATCCTAATATTATGCCAATTTGATCCAACATACATGAACAAAGTCAGAATTTTAGTTTATTTCAGACTGAACTTAAAATGACATATTGAAAATTAGACACCAGTTAAATGGCAGATTCCTTTGAGTCCATCTCCGCCTACCAATACCTTTGCCTATGTCAGCATAATATACTTTCATTATATGATAAATTTATTAAGGATTTTGAGAATTTGACAACATTAGGAAGAGTCTATTGGAAGTTAATAGTTGCATACAGCTTCCATAAGCCGAATGTGGAGATTGAAAGGCAAACGTTGAGGCCCTTTTCAAGTATCATCACGGTCAAAACTGTTTTTGATTTAAATTAGGAAAACAACCCTAAATTAAGATTTAGCTTGGATTTGCTGCTGTGTTTTAAAAAACCCGCAATAACAGAAACAAAAACTCTTAGGGGGGACCGTTTACGCGTGAACCGAGGACACGTGGCGGCTCCCATTGGTCGGACCGTGGACCCCACAAAATCGAGTCTCCTCCCCCCCCCTATCTCCAGGGCACCTATATTATTTTTTTAATATTGTTAAAAATAGTTATAATTTAAGATATATATATATATATATATATATATATATATATATATATATATATATATATATATATATATATTGAAAAATTAAATTTATAAATTTTTCTGATATTATTGAAAAATTTAATAAAATTTTAAATTATATTAAAATAGTTTAAATTTGATTTGAATAGATTTAAATTAAAATTTAAATATATGTTTAGATATAAAAAAATTAGTTTAAATATATTTTGAATATTGAATATATTTTTATTTTTATTATATATATATATATATATATATAGAGAGAGAGAGAGAGAGAGAGAGAGAGAGAGAGAATAAGGGAGGTAAGATGGCACCTCACTCTAAAAACAAAGGTGGCGGTGACGTGGCACAATCCCAACCACACAAACGAGGGAAGGGGGTTAAGTGCAAATTGTCAATTATGAAATGTGTGGTTGGGATTGTGCCACGTCACCGCCACCCTTGTTTTTAGAGTGAGATGCCATCTCACCTCCCTTATTCTCTCTATATATATATGTTTAGATAATTATAATAATTTTAAAATATTTCTGTCTAAGAAAAATACGTACACGGGTTGGTAGAAATTTTTTAATTTTTAATTACGTGAGTATTTACAAACGGTTTAGACGGTTCAATTTTGAACCGTTTTTAAGTCTCATTATAAAGATAGAGATGTAGCTTCAGTTATATAACTTGTATAACCGACTAAGCCAATTCGATTCTCAAATTTATACATCGGTCAACAGACCCCTACACCTACCCATATAAATCTTTCTTGATCTTTGTTTCTGTAGGATTTTTGTGCATCCTGTTAAAAGAGATCAATCACAAGTTTGATATTAGCAACCTGATCTTTTGGGTGTGTTAATTAATACCATCTATTTTATCTGGGGAGAGATGTTACTTTTATAAACAAGTAACAATAAATCTTCTTGGAATCCTGGTAGATCGAGTAATGGTTTGAATATGAATTAATTTCATCTTTCTCTTTTCTTTTCACTTACAACAGGGCCGGTGTAATTGTTCATCAGGATACTATTAAGGCTTTCGTTTGGTAGGAAAAATGAAAAAGTAAAGAGAAAAAAAAATGATGTATTTTATTTTCACAGGAAAAGAAAAAAATTATTTTCTTTCTTTATTAGAAATGATGGAAAAGAGAGGAGATCCACTTTTCTTTGTTTGATATACAAGACAAAGTGGAAGAAAATAAAATAAAAAATATAAATTTTAGCAATTTTATCCTCAAATATTTATTTACCATTTGACTTCATGAGAAATTTTTAAATAATACAATTCATATGAAAATATAATTGTTAATTGATATAAGCATGTATTTTTTTTCCCACTTTTTCTTTCACTTCTGGAAGGATTCAATTTCTTAGTTTACGAGGGAAAAACAATTCCTCCACTTTTCTTTCCTCCTACTTTTTCTTCCACACCAAACAAGAGAAAATGAATCATTTTCTCAAATTTTTCCTCCTCCCACTTTTTTCTCCAACCAAACACACCCTAAATGACAAAATGATTACATTCTGCATATATGATTCTGATGTTTCTTCCGCGTGTGTGTGTGTGTATATATATATATATATATATATATATATATATATATATATATATATATATATATATATATATATATATACACTAGTAAATGCACGTGCTATGTACATAAAATAAATTTAAATATAAAAAATTATCATATTATTGAAATATAAAAATATACAAATGTTAAATTTTAAGTTATGTTAAATATTTTAGATGTTATTGAAATATAGAAAAGAAAAAATGTACGATATTATTGAAATATATAAATTTAAATTATGTTAGAATATTTTGAATATAATTTGAATTAATTTTAGTTATGATTTGTTATAAATATGTTTTTAAAATTTTGGATATGTATTTAGTTAGATAATATCGTTTAGTTAGTTTAAATATAATTTAAATTTTAAGATATTTTAGGATATAGATATGTAAAGTAGTTAGGAGATTTTTAAGTTTTTTTTTCAACTACGTGAGAAAACGACTACGATTACTATACTTAAAAAGATTTTTATTTTTAAAAAATTTAAATTAATTGGTTGATAATATATATGCGACTTAGACGACTTAATTTAGTGTCGGTTCTAAGACATATTATTATATATATATATATATATATATATATATATATATATATATATATATATATATATATATATATATATATATGTGTGTGTGTGTGTGTGTGTGTGTGTGTGTGTTCATAACTGTATCTGCTGCGCATCCTTGAGGAAGGGAGTATTTATTGCTTGAACCATCTTTGTAGTGTTCACCATGGTGAGCACAACTGTTATCTATATGCACACTCTGCCGAGGCAAGGTGGCCGCCGCCTACATGAAAAACACAAAGCAAACCCAAGCAAAGCAAACAAACTCTTATCTATATGAAGTCACTGGCCAAGCCATAAAGGACTGATCAACTGCAGTTCTACCCGATCTAGCGCTGAGTAGCTAGCCCGCCTGGTCGTATCGAACTGTCGGTACCACGCCCAAGGCACGTTACCATTTGTCTCCTCCATGGCCGAACGGTTCCCGTGCCCCGGAGCCTTCCTGTTCGAGAAAACCAAACCCTGTGTGCAACAGGTTATCCGTGACCGATGCAAACACCAAGTAGGTATGACGAGAGAATTGAGCATTCTCGTCCCACCAAACGATCCTAGCCTCATTCCAACCAACTATCCATAACCATTCTCCAACTTATATCCCAATGCACCATCTCAAGTTGTCCCCATAGGCACTATGCCGCTTCTCGACACAATGCTCCAATTGGTGCAACACACCTCGCTCAGAAAACTCCGTGGCACAATACCCCAACAGTGGCACAATGTCCTCACCGATGTAGTTGTCCAATTTTTGAACCACAACTGCACACTTTGCTTGACAAAGTGTCCAACTGATACTCGTACACGAATGCACGCTCGCTTGTCCGTCCGAAGTGCCTCGATGTTCCAACCAAGATGATCCACTCAAGCTCCAACTGTCTAACGCAAAACCAACTCAAGCCACAAATCATATCCAACCAAATGACGCACACTCTATGCATGCCACAATGTAGTGATTTCCAAGTTCCAGTCTAAGTGTTCAAGCCATTACGTGTGTTCCATATTATTAGGCATGAAGGAGTAGAGGAGAAGGGACATAGCCCACTCACCAAGTTTGATTCCGTTAAGCACCCTGCCTTGCCGATACCGTCGATCCCTTGAACCCGTGGTCCGATGCAAAGCACGATCTACTTAGTTGGTATGACCGTACGAGTAGGTCGTGCTCTCCAAATCATTCGACCGATTAGACTAAGGAATACAGTATTATCGCTCAAATCATGCTATCCCAGTACTGCTCTGAACGAACATCTGATTCCATCGAACTTCGCTAGCGATCTGCACATGAAACCAACTCAATCAATACTTGTTCCCAAATCCAACAAATCAAAAATATAACCAGCTATTGCCTCATTCAATCCGACTCAGCAAAATATATCGTGTGGTTGCGGGACATTACACGTTTAGGTGTTCTAGATTACTAGATGCGATGCAATGACTCGCATACGGATTGCCTCTAAGTGAGAATGACTTATCCATATGAACAGGAGGTCACTGGCATGACGCCATAGAGGCTGGTGTAGTCTCAGGGCGGAATAGTGTGCAAGCAGGAACATGGGGCATTGCACACATCCTGCCCGACGCGGGCGACTACAGTCAGGAGGTTTCGATCGGTCGGATCGGCCCTGGTGCCTCGAAGACCGTCCGCGGAACGAGATTCGAAAATCTCCCTTGTGCACCAAGTTTTTCGTGACTATGCAAGTCTCTAATCTTTCGGACCTCTTGTCAGGTACAGGTTCAAATTCAGATCTTATCAGGTACAAGTTCAAGTTCAAGGCAGGATTATTCACAAGTATAAATCGACTCCGCGAGCCATCTTTAATTCAGTACTGATCGAGTATTGCTCCACGAGCTATGATTCTTGGTTTATTGACATGATGCAATTCCCTGGTTCCGAAACTGCCTTGGCGACATAACGGTCCCGTATATTTCAGGTTCATACTTGCACCGAACGACTATTCTATAGACTTTCGGGTAACTTAGATGAATGCAAGACAAGATAATGTTATTGGGGTCATGGCATGAATGATGTGACAAGCATTAAAACGAGACAAACGAGTACAAGTTACCATGTAAGCAGGAAAGCATAAGGAAATATACTATATAGTTTACCTTAGAACATAAGCCTTTATGTTAGCACGAGTCTAAGGGGTAGTACGAGGAGTAAAACCGTACAGGGACATATCGAGCGACATAATCCATAAGGCAAGCAGTATAAACAAGTGAAGCAGTGCACTACGAAAAGTATCTAATGATCTACTCGAGGCATAGTGGAGTCTACTTGCACGAAGCTAATGTAGCATGCGAGGTCCAATTAGAAGCCAAGTTTCATTTTTATATTCTAACACAAGCAATACAAGATGGGATTATTCCCTTAGCTAAGTGCATTGTATTCTTTATTAGCATGTAAGGGGTGATTCATCTAGCGACTAGCATGTATCGTCCATATTTTTATGTGTGCTGGCTAAGAAAAGACAGGTTCATCTTAACCACCCACCTTAGCGATGATTCGCCTCAGTCGAGCGATACTCCGAACGAACCTTTGAAAGTCTAAGTGTGAAATCCTGAAGGGCTAAGTCTAGAATTCTTTGCCTCAAGTGAGTCTTCTCGCAGAGCAAAGCGGGTCGGGTCGTTGCACTTGCGCCGTTTGAATCAACTATCCGCTTGAACGAAATGGATCATTACATTATAATCCACTCAAAAAAAGTCTCGTCCTCGAGACTTCCTAAGTGCAAACCGTTCTATCATACACTATCGAATCTAACTCAAGCATATCAATCCGTGTTGCGTGTGTGCTGGGTCTATCTCATTGAATGACTCTATCATTCTATCCAAGCTCTAACTCAGTCTCTACTGCGCCTTAGCGCGGAACATATCTCTTAATGCGGGGTAGAGTATAATCCATCTTGAAAGACGATATAAGGCTGAGGCAAACTTATCCAAATTGTTATACTCGTCCATGCAAATCAAACATATTCACTTGCACTATCATTCGAGATCAGCATATCGCGGTCTGGATCATGCACATATTCAAAGCGTCCCTCAACCATATTCATGTCAACCAACTCAGAGATAGTGAAGCTTTTGCACTCGAGTTCAACATATCATTGAGTCTTGGATCATGCACACGTTCAAGGCATCCTTCAAACATATGCATTCAACCAAACTTAGCGATAGTGAATTCGGACAAGCTATTCGCAAAAATCTCAAGGGTTCTCGTCTTATGAATCACAATGATACCTCAGATGGGGTCAATCAAAATCCAAGTCATTCCAATCCAACTCAAACCAAGCATTGCACTACCATCAAGCACGATATATCCGATCTACCGACTAGCGTCCATCCGTTCGTGTCAAAAATAACACATATTTATCGTTCCAAGTCTAAATCTAAGTCTTGTTATCCCAGTTATATGGCTTGCTCAAGCAATACTCCAAATTCGGTCATACAAGTTCTTTCACTCGGCAGTGGGTCATCTTCCTAATTACTAGGTCAGCTCACAAGGTCATAGGTACAGTTCATATTCATGACTCATTATACAATTTTTGTCGCACGATGCCCGCTCCAATTCCTAAGGTTAAATCATTGTTCATTTGTACGAGATATTCTACCCAAGCTTATTTTACCCAGATTTCTAAACATCGAGCACATATCATCCTACTCATATTAACACGTTCGTGTCATAGGGTCCGAGTCCGTTCAGTCAAATCTACGATATATAAATGTCGCTTGTCAAGACTCACAATTCACATAGTCTATCTCCTCAAACATGTTTGATAGAACCCATATATCCATTCTAAGTCTAGACCACCAAGTCATGATTAAATTTCTAATCACCGATCTCAATCACAAACTCTAAGTCGTCCAACAAGATTCATATATCCATTCAGGAAACCATCCCCCGTGTCTTACTCCGTGTTCTAGACTAACTCATCCAGGAAATACTCATGATTCACTTGTTTTCCCAAATTCGTCTTATCGTGTCGAACCACAAGTCAAGGTGATCCTTCAATTATCATGCTCCGGTCTCCCGCAAGTTCGATCATCCTCGCTGGATGTGAGATCACCACGCCAACGCTCTCGCTGGATAATCGTCCTAATTCGGACGTGACATATGTACGAGCATGGAGTTACACTCGCACAAGACAACAACGTTGAACGTTATTGTTTTTATCGAAATTATTGGGACACCTTATCATTACACTTCGCTCCATCCAAGATATATATAATCCTTCAAGTCATGTTCGTTCATACCGTGATCATAATTTGTCTAGCCAAATCGTCCAACTTTAGTGTTACCGTTCGACCAAATCCATAGCATACTTCTAGCATTCCTCAAACAACTAAGTTTAACACTCAAGCCAAATTCTATCCACCTTCGATACGTTCCATTCATCGAGTTCATTTGAATAATCACCGAACATGTTTTCGCGAGTTTGATCATCCCCTTCGGACGTAAAATTATCATGCTAGCGCTTCCGCGGGATAATCATTCTCGGCCGGGCCTGATGGTCGAGGGTTATCTTTCAAACTTGATTTAAGAACGTTCTTCCAAACTCTAGATCGAATCCGTTATCGCTTACATCTTTCATCGAACGACAATATTCTTTTACTTGTATCAATCCGTGCTATCTTTAAATAATCGATACCATGCCAAGTTTATTAATTCGAAATCACAATATCCTTTCTCGGGCTAACTTCTATCGAGCTATATCCTACTCAAGTTTTAATCTGTTTGATTTAATTTGAAATCGCTCGTACGATCCACCAAGTTTCTTTGCCAATATATCAATTTTATTACCTTGAATCCTTATTCATATAAGCCTTATTACTTGTTCAATACATTCACAAATCGTTCAAACCAATTATCACACGGTATCTTTGAATTCGCTTGAACATTTCCAAAATAATCCATACACCACTCAGGAATTGAGTCATCCGATTAAATCCCCAATTGTGTTCGTATCACTCGCTAGCATATTCACAAAGTCATTCCTTAGAACTCCTACGCGATACCTAAGCATCGCCTCAATAAATCTTAGTCTCGTATATATCCTATTGATAGTTATCCAAGTAAACCATATTTGATTTGTATCTGCCGACAAGAAATACCATCCGAGCTATTTCTTAAAATCCAAGCACGATCCCTATATTTGCCTTAGCGATAATCTGATAATGTTTATATTGGTTGTAATTCTAAGCATGACTTATCCTTATCTGAACGATATTCCAATCTCGCTTGCAAACTTGCTAGCACCAAGGGTCTTTGCGCGCGATATTTAACACAACTTAGCCGAAAGGCTGTGTACATAGCTAACCGTCTGTACGATATTCTATTTCACACTATAACCAATTTTTTAATCATGTATAGGTATTTGGGTTCGCACATAACTTGAAAATTCTTCTACGAGTCTATCCCACAATGTCTAAAACTGGTCGGAACAAGGGTCTTTGCATAACTATCTAGTTCAAGCAATCATATCAATCACATGCACTTTTTGAAATTATTTAGACTCATTGTATAGAATATCACAATGGGTCAACGAGAGAGAGTGTATGCACATAACCCACGAACGAGCTTTTGAAACTGAAAAAATCGATAAGAAGTCCAAAGACGTAAAGTCGATGCTCTGATAACGAAATGTCACGCCTCGATCTCCCGCAAGAATCGGCCGTCCCCACTGGGCGTGAATCACCGCGCCAGCGCTCCCGTAGGATGTCATGCCCCGATCCCGAAGGTCCCGACAACGCCCCCGCTGGGCGCGATTCACCGGGCCCCGGCGCTCCTGCGGGACGTATATTATTTTCCATTGAGGCATGGTATTGTGCGAGCCTGGGATTGCGCTCGCACAAGGCAACATCATTAAAGTTGTGGCTATCATCAAACTGATCGAGTTTGTAGCGGAGGATAAGTGTTACAAACAATAATCCATCTAAGTATACAAGGTAAATCTCAAGGTACGAGGTTTTCTGAATACAATGGCATTGTTCCATATATTATGTCCCTCTATACAAAAGTAGCTCAAAATATCTCGATACGGCTTAAGGCATCGACACCAGATTTTTGGGTCCTGGGGATATCGTTTTCTCGGACGATCCAGCACCTGCGAACAAGAAAACTGTTGGTGGGTCAGCACTTTGGAGAAAGTACTAGTGAGTATAAAATCAACTAACAGAAGCAACATTCACTAAAACCAACACTAAATAATTATGTTATAAAATATTATATTACTTGTGATCTTTCTAGTTTTACCTAGGTTCGTTACATGCATTACAGGAGCAAAGTCATATTACTTCTTTTTAGAAAAATCTTTGAAAACAGAGTTCATGTTCGATTGCATTCAAGCACACAAGACAAGCCGATTATTCTACTATCAGGGTGTGCGCAGCGTGTCTCGTGAGCTATACTCAAAGACTCTAGGCATAATGCAACATCTAGGAACTATCCTTCTATCAAGCAAACAAGATGAATTATCTATATGATTTCGGTCCCCGAAAAACTCAGGATTAGTAACGGTAATCTAGATAACTAATGACTCATTTATCTGATGCTATTAGCAGCTGTGACTCATGGTTTCTCTTTACTAAAATACGTTCAAAATAGCAGTCGTGACCAAGGTTCAGCTCTGCACTAATAGCCATTTTTTACCGATGCGAACGCGTGAAACACTATCAGATAAACTCTATATTGCAGATGATCAAGATCAATCAGACTATCTATCCATCTATGTGCGGTCAAGCCACCATTTTTCTGATCAAGTTCAAGCGCTAAGTAGTTCTATCAATACACAAGCGATAATGAAACATGTTCAAGCTATCCCTTATTCTTCTTATTAGCATGGCAAGGTTCTTCTATTGACAAGCATTAAAGTTCTAGTTAAGCGTGCATTTCTATTATTCATGCAACAGAAATAATAATCTTCTTAGCAACATGCATTAGAAAACTCAGATTTATTATTAAGGCATACAAGAATCAGAGAATGAAGTTCTGCCGACTCACCTAGATCAGTCATCTTCTGGTTCAATAAGGAGCTCTTCAAGAAGATTTTTTTTTATTCAGCAAACCGATATCTCTTGTACATAGTGCCAATACGGAGCAGGGCACTACATAGGATAATCGTTCCCAACTGGACGTGATATCGCACGAGCACAAGATGCACCCGTGCAAGGCCATGATCTGAACAGGCGATAAAATGACTAAACCACAGAGTCGCACAGATAGTCCGATTACAGCAAAATAAGAAATGAACAGGCGATTGGTAACAAGTTCACAGAGTCGTCATAGCGAAAGCATTGAATAACACAAGTATGAAAGTAAAACAAGCACTTTATTGATATTGAACAAGTTTTATAAGCGGCGCTAGGCCGAAATTACATGTCGCTCAAGTCCTCTCTCGAAACAATAAAAGCGTGCCAAGTGGCTACATTTGTGGAATGATACATAGGCGATATTCCAACATTATGTCTTGTATATGCTCTTTAGCTCCGAAAGCGACGCTCCAAGGCTCCAGAGCAAACTCCATGCCTTAGCTCACACTTAGGGGGGTTTTCGCACCGAACGAGGTTCTCTCGTACCATGCAAGATATCTGGTGGATTATCAGTACATGAATGCACTGGTAGGGAGGCTTCTCTCCCGTTCGACAAATCCAAACACGTTATATAGGTTGTCATGTCCCGATCTTCAGCAGGAATTGACCATCCCTGCTGGGCACGAATCACCGCGCCGGCGCTCCCACGGGATAATCTTTTCCATCTGGACTTGATGCCACACGAGCTCAAGTTGCGCCTGTGCAAGGCCATGATCCGAGCAGACGGTAAAATGACTAAGCCACAGAGTCGCACAGATAGTCTGAATGTAGCAGAATAAGAAACAAACAGGCGATTGGTAACAAGTTCACAGTCTTCGATAACGGAAGTATTGAATAACACAAGTATAGAAGTAAAATATGCTCTTTATTTATATTAAACAAGTGTTACAAGCGGTGCTAGGCCGAGATTATAAGTCGCTCAAATCCTCTCTCTTGAAATAGTAAAAGCGTTCAAAGTGGCTACATTTATGGAATGATACATAGGCGATATTCTAATATTATGTCTTATATATGTGCTTCAGTTCCGGACGCAACGTTCCAAGGCTTCAGAGCGAATCCATGCCTTAGCTCGCACGAAGGGGGTTTCCACACCGAATGAGGTTCTTTCGCACTCTGTAAGAAATCTGGTGGGTTATCAATACATGAATGCACAAGTAGGGAGGCTTCTCGCCCGCTCGACAAATCCAAACATGTTATATAGGTTTCGTGCACCATCTATTAAGATATCTTTCTAGTCTTGCCTTAGGATCAATTTTATGGAATAATGTATAAGCCTAACTCGTGTGGCAGTGTGCCGTACGATATATGATTAACACGATAATACTTATCAACTTATTATTTGTATCCTTTCCTTTCGAAGAAAAACTAAGTTAAACCAAGCACGGGTATATATAATAAAATCTAAAGGAAAATTACATAAGCAAACACGAGTGTCACGAGCGGGGTTCTAATTTAGGTGTACGAATTACACGGATTATCCAGAAGTATTGCAGAAAATGTTCACGTGTTCAAATATTTACATATGTCTTATACTCATAATCGTTCAGGTGTTTCAGATTACTAGATGCGATGCAATGACTCGTACGCGGATTGCCGCTAAGCGAGGATGACTTATCTATATGAAAGTTCACTGGCATAACCATGATGGATGATGTATCTCTGACAGAATAGGTATAATGCAAAGAAACAGGGTATCGCAGGCCATTCGCCTAACAGGTAGAGACTTCCTCTACAACGGGGATGGGGCATAACCTAAAAAAATATGGGCGTTACGCACCATCCCCTGAAACAGAGAAGAGGTCAACATGGAGTTCGTCTAGACCGGATCGATCCCAGTGCCCCGAGACCGTCCGCAGAATGAGATTCAAAAATCCCCCTTGTGCACAAGTAGTCCGTGACCAGGAGCAGGAACAAGAACATGAACAAGTGCTCACGAGTGTTGTTTTACTTGACATGATTCTCATTCAGAGTTCAACTTGACTTGATGCATTCTCCTGGTTCAAGAACTGCCTTGGCGACCTAACGGTCCCGGATACTTTCAGGTTCATACTTGCACGGAACGACTATTAGATAGTCTTCAGGTGAATTGGATGAATGCAAGGCAAGATAGTGTTTACTTGATTGTCGCATAAAATTATATGATAAGCATTAAAATGAGGCAATGATTACAAGTTACAATGTAAGCAGGAAAACATGCATTTATATGAAACATAAGCATTTACGTTAGCACGGTCTAAGGGGTAGTACGAGGAGTGCAACCGTACAGGAACATATTGAGTGACATAATCAATGGGCGTACAGTGTAAACAAGTGAAGCAGTACACTACGAAGAGTATATAATGATCAACTCGTGGTATAGCGGGGTCTACTTGCATGAAACAAAGGTAACATGTGAGGGTCCAAGTTATAAGGCAAGTTTTATTTTCATGTTCTAACACAAGCAATACAAGATGAGATTATTTTTTTAGCTAGGTGCATTATATTATTTATTAGCATACAAGAGGTGATTCACTTAGCGATTAGCATATTTTGTCCATATTTTAAGTGTGCTGGGTAAGCAAAAGATAAGTTCATCGTAGCCACCCACCTTTGCGATAATTCGTCTCGGTCGAACGATACTCCGAGCGAGCCTTTGAAAGTCTGTCTGAACTCCTGAAGGGACAAGTCTGGAATCCTTTGTCTCAAATGAGCCTTCTCGTTGAGCAAAGCGGGTCGGGTCGTTGCACTTGTACCGTTTGAATCGGTTGTCCACTTGAACGAAACTGGTCATTACATAGGTTTCGTGCATCATCTATTAAGTTATCTTTCTAGTCTTACCTTAGGATCAGTTTTATGGCATAATGTAAAGCCAAACTCGTGTGGCAGTGCGCCGTACGATATAAGAGTAATATGGAAAGACTTACCAACTTACCATTCGTCCTTCCTTGTCCAAGGTAAACCAAGTAAAACCAATCATGTGTATATATAATGAAATACATGGTCAATTGCATAAGCAAACACGAGTGTCACGAGGGGGATTCTGACTCAGGTGCATGAGTTACACGGATACTTAGGTGTGTTGCAGAAGATGTTCAAGTGTTCAAATATGTATAAGTCTTATACTCATATCCGTTTAGGTGTTCCAGATTACTAGGTATGATGCAATGACCTGCACGCGGATTGTCGCTAAGCGAGGATGACTTATCTATATGAACATGAGGTCACTGGTACGATGCCATAGAGGACGGTGTAGTCTCAGGGTAGAATAATGTGCAAATAGGAACATGGGGCATTGTACACATCCCTTCCGACGCAGGAGACTATAGTCAGGAGGTTCCGACCGGTCGGATTGTACTCGGTGCCCCGGAGATCGTCCGCGGAACAAGATTCAAAAATCTCCTTTTTGCACCAAGTTTCAAATCAGGATCTTATCAAGTACAAGTTCAAATTCAAGGCAGGATTGTTCACAAGTATAAATCGACTGCCCGGGCCATCTTTAATTTAGTACTGATCGAGTATTGATCCACGAGCTGTGATTCTTGGTTTATTGACATGATACAATCCCATGGTTCAGGAACTGCCTTGGCGACCTAACGGTCCCGTATACTTTCAGGTTCATACTTGCACGAAACGACTATTCAATAGACTTCCGGGAAACTTAGATGAATGCAAGACAAGATAGTGTTACCGGGGCCGTGGCATGAATGATGTGACAAGCATTGAAATAAGGCAAACAAGTACAAGTTAGCATATAAGCATGCAAGCATAAGAAAATATACTGTATAGTCTACCTTAGAACATAAGCATTTACATTAGCACGGATCTAAGGGGTAGTGCGAGGAGTAAAACCGTACAGGGGCATATCATACGACATAATCCATAAGACGAGTAGTGTAAACAAGTGAAGCAGTGTACTACGAAGAGTATCTAATGATCTACTCGAGGCGTAGCGGAGTCTACTTGCACGAAACTAAGGTAGCATGCGAGGGTCCAATTAGAAGCCAAGTTTTATTTTCATGTTCTAACACAAGCAATACAAGATATGATTATTCCCTTAGCTAGGTGCATTATATTTTTTATTAGCATGCAAGGGATGATTCACCTAGCGACTAGCAGGTATCGACCATATTTTTATATGTGTTGGCTAAGCAAAGACAGGTTCATCGTAACCACCCACCTTAGCGATAATTCGCCTCGGTCGAGCGATACTCCGAACGAACCTTTGAAAGTCTAAGTCTGAAATCCTGAAGGGCCAAGTCTGGAATTCTTTGCCTTAAGTGAGTCTTCTCACAGAGCAAAGCGGGTCGGGTCGTTGCACTTGCGCCGTTTGAATCGGCTATCCGCTTGGACGGAACGGATCATTACAACATGCGCCCGATCTAGTAACAGTGCATGCAACTTGCGTATAAATGAGTGCACGAGCACCATGTGATGATACTGACATGTTAAGTGCAATATGTGCCAATAAAGCGCCACTTTGCGCCTTTGAGCACGAGTCCGAGTCGCTAATCCCTTGCGGGGCTTAGCTCCTAAGGGAAACTTCCCAAAAGGGGTGACAAAACAAAAATGGTCAAAATAGAGTTCACACTTAATCCCTCTAGGAAAGTCAACCCACATGGGCCTCCACCCCATGTGCATATACCAATACTAGACAAAGCTATATATTAAGATATACACATTGTTAGTTTTCCAATGTGGGACTAAAAACTCCCAAAACTAAGTAAAAAATACCAACAATCCCCCCCACATATATCACAATATACGGTTGAGTGTTCCTCACAGTGACTACCATCAAGTATTATGATAGATGTCACCGACGACTTGAATCTTCTCGCATAGATCAAACAACAGTACGATTCAAGAATGGACTAGGCCTTGAATTCTGCACCATAGCTGCTATTCTTTCCACTCACACAATGACCTCATCTGTGCTATCCGGTCGTATGTTAAAGGTCCTGTGCTGATCTGGTATCAGTTTATCTATCATGGGCATCAACAAGCTTTCCTTCAAGAGACGGCCTATATCTTTATCCATACACTTATGTGATTTCTTTCACTATAGAGATTTTATTATCCAGCATGAAGCCTTGTACTTCTGTGTGGTGCTACATAGGCCGAGGATCCTCCTCTTGTGGTGTCATACCACTGTATCATGATGACACATGCCTCTTAGTAGTGCCGTTACTATACAACATGGAGCCATGCGCTCCTGTGCGGTTCTACGTCGCCGTGACATGGCTCAAAGTCGAGGTTCACTCCTTCATGTGGTGTCACCCACTGTAGCATGAGGTCATCAGCCTCTTAGTAGTGATGTACTACATCTCAGCATGAAGCCTTGCACTTTCGTGCGGTGCTACACCGCTGTGACATTGCTCGTAGACGAGGTTTACTCCCTCATGTGGTGTCACCCACTATAGCATGAGGTCACTAACCTCTTAGTAGTAATGTACTGCCACTCTCTATCTCCTTTCGGTATTAGGCTACCTGTCTATGTACAGTGCTACCGCCGTTGTGACATGGCCCGAAGCCGAGGTTTACTCACTCGTGTGGTGTCACACCACTGTAGCATGGGATACAAGTCCCTTATAGTGCTGAAACTACTCGTACTTCTTGCAATGCACACCGGACATTCACACTGTCCGATAACTCATTAAGGCGTCAAAGCCATCCTCCCACAGGAAATGTTCTGATCAAGAACAAATAGTAGACCACAGTGGTTCTGGGTACATATCTCACAATGTCCCTGAGGACTAACCATTGTTCCTCATATTCTCTTGGTCAATGGTCCTTCCTTGAACCAATAGCTAAAGGCCTGGTAGATTTTTCTTTCAACCAATAGCATAAAACTAAATGGTAGAATTACAGAGACGCAATATCAGAGGTACTCTAAGCCCATATATGTTGTGTCCTTGACTATCTGCGGTGTTACCGCCACTGTAATATGGCTCACAGCCAAGGCTTTACCCTGTCAAGGTACCTCATGGTGGTGTCACCCCACAGTAATATGGAGAACTATGCTCATTCATAGTGCTTGACGCTGACTATATGCGGTGCTACTGCCGCTGTAACATGGCCCAAAGCCGAAGCTTTACCTTGTCGAGGTACCTCATGGTGGTATCACCACACGATAGCATGGAGTACTACGCTCCCGTATAGTCCTTACGATCAGCTGGCGCTTGAAGCCAATTATGAATGGATCTGCCAGATTTATCTGACTCTGATCTTTTAGCCACTCTAATGATCCACGCTAGCTGCGCTCATTCAGTGTTCTGTACTGGCCCTTGAGGACTATCATGAACGAATCTTCCATAATCACATGTCTTCAAACATTAACCACTATAATGATCTACGCTAGTTGTGCTCATTCAGTGTTCTGTGTTTTATCCACACATTTCTCTTCAAACCTTTGAAGAGATGAATAGATTCCATTGCTGTAGCTTTCTGGTTTTCACAGTATGTCGGTATCACTCGAATCTGTGTAATAACCATAGGAAGATTATCTGAGAGCTTCCAGAGCCATCCTTCTTTATAGGCTGCAGCTGATAGTGCAAAAAATGCTGAGAGTAAAGACTTCTTCTTCGACTTCCACAATATAGCACCACGACTCCTGGAGAAGTCACGTCCTCTTGTGGATCTTTCACTCTTTTTTCCTGAGTACCAACTTGCATACCTTAGATCATATCTGGATAACTGCTATAGTGCAGGATATACCACTGAGTCCACTTGAGAATTTTGACGACTCTCTTCACAGCTTCCAGTGTTCAACAACACACATACTGCTCGTGAACAGACTCAGCATCCCTACAATGAGAGCTATTTCAGGCCTGGTGGTACTCGCAGCTTGAATCATGCACCTAATGATGCTCGAGTACACCAACTATCTGATGCTTTCCCTTGGATTATGCTTCTTTATCTTTATGTTACACCTAAGGAGTATCGACTCTGATACCCAAAGCGTGTGACCAATCTTCTTATGCAGAGAGCTTGTGACTGAGCAAGCCCATCTGGCATCCAGATTACCTTATATCCTTAGGATAACATCCGAAATCCCATGTCCTGAGTATGGACAAAAGGATATTTTTGTTCTAGTCACACTTCTATATCCACAACTGGTATTTAGCAAGTCGTCCACATAGATACAAAAGATGACTCCTTTATTATCAGCGAACTTCGTATAAACACACTTGTCTGTCTCTATGATCCTATGATAACTTTGATGACTTGTCAAACTCCTACTGCCACATCCTTGGATTTGCTTCAGGTCGTAATGAGATATCACCAACCGTAAACTGTCTTCAAACCTGAATGACAATAATTCTGACGTTTGTCTGTGAATCTCTTATGTCTGTCTTCATCCAAGATTTGTTATCTTTCCTTCATATGATGAATAATCCGCTTATGAATAGTAGTTACGGTAATCATCGTCCTGATATATGACACCTCAATGAGGTACCTAAGTACTCAGTCCCCTATATCTAAGAAACCCTTAGGCTGCATGACTAGTCTTGAACTCAACTGTTCTGTTTGCTTGCATTTTCTTGTACTGGAGATATATATAAGCATATGATAGGTTTAGCTTCTTCAGGTAGATTGATCGACATTCAATTATTGCTATGGGGTCAATCTCTTCATGGACTGCCTCCTCTTAGCAGACTAAGTCTCTGGTCTTTTATCTTTTTATCATTGGTAAGTGACATGACCTCCATATGATAGATGATAAGTTCATCTTTGGTCCTTCGACCTTATGACTCTTCTTGCTGACTGCTCTTCGAGTTCTGGTTCAAATGTTATATCTTAAAAGACAATTTCTTCCTGGACTACATCTTCTTCTACAGAAGTGCCAACAACTCTGGCTAATATGGTCCTCCAAAAACTCCCACAATTGAACGATATTCATGTGGATCTGACTTTGAACCAGAATTACATCAGAAGTGATGAACGGTACTAAGGATATGACCGTAAGTTTAACCTTCTCCTACAGACAATCTGGAAGGCCCTTTGAACAACAATATAGAAGTCATTATTACTGTTAACTTCTCGTCCTTCCTATCTATACCTTCAATGGACTGGGAGAGTACAAAGATGTCGTTCCATAGTCAATTCTATGTTCTAAGTTGAATGATACGAATCCAAAGAATGATGCATGTTTCATAGTCAATTTTATGTTATAAGCTGAATGATGCGAATCCAAATAATAATGCATGTTCCATAGTCAATTCTATGTTCTAAGCTGAACAATGTGAATCCAAAGAAAGATGCATGATCCATAGTCAATTCCATGTTCTAAGATGAACGATACGAATCCAAAAAATGATGCATGTTCCATAGTAAATTCCATGTTCTAAGCTGAACGATGCAAATCCAAAGAACAATGCTCTTCGTATAGAAAACTTCTGAGTCTATTAAGTTGTGGACCGATATGACGCTCAGCTCCAAACTTGAAGTCCCTGAGGTTCTCGAACGCTTCATCCTTTGATTATGAGAAGATACGTGAATGCCTTTCCCTAGAAATCGTCGAAGAAAGAAGTGATAAACTTTATCCTGGCCCTTTGTGGAGAATAAAAGTCACAGATATCTGAACGCACCAGCTCCATAGGATCAGTACTTGTAGTCATCCGTCTAAACTGCTTCCTGACTACCTATGTCTGAACATAGCCATCACGTCTCTCCACCTCCTTACCCCCATATCTTGGAGATATCCCTGAAGTAGACATATTTGTTGAAAAGATATGTCTTAGTCAAATGTGTCATAACTCAATAAGAGCAATCTCCTCCTCAAGCCGGAAGTCCAGAGACATAATCTTGATCCCTAGATCTTCTGCTTGACACTTGTTCGCCATAGATACCTTCTTCTGAGATAGTTCTCTCCTTTGGTGAACTGCTCTTTCACAGAGCATGCATGGCCAGATGCACCATTGTCTACCCACCAATCAGTAACCAAGCTTGATGACTCAACGTGCACAATCATAGCAACCAAATTAAGTAATCAAATAAACTAAGTTTTTGCTATACCTTGCTACATTGGTTCAAATTGGTTCTGCTTTCAAACTCTAATTCCAGCCATGTATCAAGTCCTGTCCAGAGCAGTGACCTTTATGTGCAAAGTCCACCATGTGCCAAGTCATGCCATGCGCATAAGCCTCCATGCATCCTACATGCGCATAAGCCTCCATGCATCCTGCATGAGCATAAGTCTCCATGCGTCCTGCATGCGCCTAAGACACCATGTGGCCAGCTTTGCCTTGCGGCATGAGTATTATATGCGGCAAGAGTCTTCATGGGGCAAGTGACTGCTATACGGCCAAGTCTTGCCACCCGCCAAGAACTGTCATGCGCTAAGTCTCGTTATGCGTATACTTTGTAATCCTTACTCAACTTGTAATCTTTCTTCCAACTGGAATACGCGTCCTTCAAACGCTAACTCCTATATCCTGGGAAATGGTAGGTTCTGATAATTCACGTTCAAAATTTGACAAAGGACTCATTCCCTCATCCAATTGTTCGAAGTGTATCTCGTCAATCTTCTCAAGTCTGTAAAAATTTGTTGTCGAGAAGATTTGATCGGATGTTCTACATCTTTCTTCGGATCTTGCTTTGAGATTTTTAATCCCTTAGACAGATCAAATATGGTAGAACATGGACCATAACATAATTTCTAGCGAGACCGAAAGTTTCGCTCTCTACTGGAACCCAAGTTATCGTCGAGATCAGAGATTCACACAAGAGTTCCTCATCTGATATTTATCGATTTCAATGAAGCACGAACCAAGAACATGTTACAAACTAGCTCCAAAGAAAATAAAGATTACAACAAGCAACAAGTAAAACTTTTTTCTCTTTATGTTCACAGACGCAACAATGAGATAGAACGAACAAAAGAAAATGCTGAAGAAAAGCTCCTTGCTAGGGTGGTCATAACCACCATTATGTAAAGCAAGATTCGCCGTACAGACGATCTGCCCCCAGGAACCAGCAAGTTCACAAATGAACTTCTGGAACGCTCTAGTCACCTTCGAAAACACTCGAAAATAACATGTGGGAGGGGGACACTCTTGGCCGCATATGAACTGGTCTTATCGGTTTTCCATCTGCTTTCTCTCTCCTCAAATGAAAGAGGAGGTCCTCTATAAATAGAAGAAAATAGCACCTATGCGGCTTGAGAAAAATACTGCCCGTATAAGCACTGACCGACCAGATCTCCTAAAATCTGGGAGTCAATGCCGCAAGCGCCGCCCGTGCCGCATGCGCCGCCTCCGCCGCTGGTGACGCTTCACTGCACGAGGCAGAAAGTGCCGCTAAATGCCGAAATTAGCTGCTCTTGCCGCATGCGCCACAATTTTCGGAAGGCACAAAAAAACATGTGCCGCATGCGCCGCCTAAAGCAACCCATGTCCCTTCCACAGGCAACTCTCTCATCCAATCCTGGCCGCATAGCCCTAGGCCGCATAGCGCTTAGCCATAAAGACCCTAGCTGCATAGTCCATGACTGCATAATGCCTGGCCGCATAGCGCCACGAAGCATGCGGCATAGCCCCAGGCCGCATAGCGCCTTGCCACATAGTCCTTGACCACATAGCGCCCGAGCGCCAAGTGCAAAGTGCGCCAACAAAGCGTCACTTTGCGCCCTTGAGCATGAACCCGAGCCCGAGTCAGAGTCGCGAAGCCCCTGCGGGGCTTAGCTCCTATAAATTTTTTTCCAAATGTGGTAACAAAACAAAGATTGTCATAATGGAGTTCACACTTAATCTCTCTAGAAAAGTTAACCAACATGGGCCTCCACCCCATATGCATAAACCATTACTAGACAAAGCTATATATTGAGATATACACATTGGGGATTTTTCAATGTGAGACAAAAACTCTTAAAGCTAAGTGGAAAACACCAACAATCTTTGGTGATTGTACCAGTATTTCTCTTATGAACTCTACTACTTAAAGCAATCAAAATGTGTCTAAAATTCGTCTTCGTGTGGTATCTAGTAAATGTTGGGGTTCAATGCAGTAAGAATAATGCTAAGTTTACAACCAACTTACAATCTTCTTACATTCTACTCTCCCCTGCTAACATGGTCCCCTCGACCCCACCTCTTTCCTCTCTCTTCCAATGAAGACGTGCTATGTGGCATTTAGTTGTAAGAGGATTGTAATTCTAGCATTACTCATGTGGTAAACGAAAACTTTTGACATTCCGAAAAAAAAATCGAAAAAAATCAAAAATATCATATGTCAGTATATGATTGGTCGAAATAAAATTGTTAATGTCAGCCTTTCTGCTAACGTAGACAATAAACGCCCGTATCAATCAGATTTGGATACGTGTTCGGAGTTCAAACCGCGGTCAGTAAGGCCGTTTTGTGTGATAAACTATACCAAATCTGAATTCATGGTTTGATTAGACAAGGGTCGTGATGAATAGGTTGATACGTCGTGTCATAGCTTTATCATTCCATGACAAGTAAAGTCTCACGTACGTTCTTTTCCTCAACTGTCTCCCTCAATGCTCCTTGGATTCTTAGAGAGGAATCATATCATAAGCACAAGCACAACAACATGCTAAAGATGAAGGGACTAGTCTCAAATTCACTTGCCATGAATGATTCAAGCTCACGGTTCATATCCTGCTTTTCCTTTACCGACCTCTCTAGCTGGTATAAAACAATTTTTTTTTTCTGTTTACAAAATATAAAAAGAGAAATTTTGTGTTATTCTCTACTATTTTTTTGTCTTGTTTTTTTTTTTTTTTTTATATTCAAGATGTACTTCACATTATATCTATAATGTATAATAGTTTCTACTTTGGACAAAATTCGTCCAGTCATGACGGTTAATGACTTTGATCTAAAAAATTTGACGAAAATATCCCTCAATATCTTCTTTTCTATCTCTCTTGTCTCCACCGCCGTCCCGCCTTTCCATCTCCGTCCCTCCCTCCCAGCCACCGCTGCCGCCATCCCTCCCTGCCCCCGCCCCCCTCTTCCCTCTCACCCCTCTCCTCCTCCCCCTCTCCTCTCTGCCACCGTCTCCGCCCCCCGTACCCAACCTCGTCCCCTCCTCCCCGATACCGTCCCCCCCTCCCAGCCACCGCCTCCTCCTCGCGCTCTCCCCCCCCCCCCCCTTCTCCTTCACCTGCCATCGACCCCCCCCCCCCTCTCCCGCCTCCATTGCTAATGCTGCTACCCACGGGGGCGGGGAGGGAGGGAGGTCATTTACGGAGAGGGGGGGGGGGGGGGGGTCGACGGCGGGGAAGGCGGGAGGGGGGGGGTGGTGGTGGTGGGAGGGAGTGCCGGGAGGATGGGGGTCGACGGCGGGGGAGGGAGGGGGGTGGACGTGGGGAGGGGGGGCGGAGGTGAAGACTGTGGCAGAGAGGGGAGGAGGGGGGCAGGTGGCGGTGAGAGGGAGGAGGGGGGATGAAAGAGGAAGAAGAAAATGGGAAAGGACATTTTCGTCAAAAAAATTTGGTCAAAGAATTGATCGTTAATTCTGGATGAATTCCGTCAAATGTGGAGGGACATATACATTATGAAAAAACTCTAGGGTTCACCCTTAAATATGATAAAAAAATTAAAAAAAACTCAAAATTTCTCATAAAAATAATAAAAGAGATTAATGTTACCCGTGGTCTACGGAGATGAGTCTTGTACTAAAACAATGTTCTAAAAGATTATTCGAACTCTATGTATATACTTCTCCGGAATTCCTCTTAGATATAAGAAAAAAACTATTTTTTCCGCAGGCGGCCTGGCCCGTCCGCCGCTTGGCTGAAATCGCTTAGGTCCGCCACCGGTTGACCTGCCATTGGGACGACACGTGACGGACCGACCAACCTGCGGGCAGATAACTTAGCAAGGTTGTAGATATAAAACTCCTCTTCTAACTGAAAAAATGTTATAGTAGGAAGAGAGACAGATAACAAAGCCAAAACTGTATAAATATGTAAACAACTCTTCAACCCACATCTCTACTCTTATAATGATGTTTCAAAACGGCTCAAAAGTGAGCCGCATAAGCTGTAAGTAAATACTCAGCCAATTAATTATTAAAAAAATTCTAACTACTACGTGTTTTTCTTACGTAGAAATATCTTAAAATCATTCTAATTACCTAAACATATATTCAAATGTATATAAAAATGTATTCAATATTCAAAATATATTTAAACTAATTTTTTATATCTAAACATATATTCATATTATATATATATATATATATATATATATATATATATATATATATATATATATATAAAAAATTAAATTTATAAAATTTACTGATATTATTGAAAAAATTAAATTAAATTTTATAAATCTATTTTACTGATATTATCAATTTTACCAATTTGTTGCTCATTTATATAACAAATTATAACTTACAAATATTTAAACTATTTATAATAATATTATAAAAAAATATTTTACACGTACATTTACTAATATTTAATAATGGACGAATAATATATTGGTTAGGAAGTTAAAGAAGGCAAATAAATGAGCAACAAACTGGTTATTAACACTGAAACGATCAAAAAAAAAGAATATATCCGTTACGAAGTTAAAGGGGACAAATAAATGAGCAAGATCATTAAAACTGAAACGAAATAAAAAAGATAAAAATTAAAATTATTTTAAGTTCTCAATACGAATTCGAAAGAAAAAATTGGACCAATAATCGGCATTCGCGGATAGCTGCGTCGTACGTATGGCCTGCAAATTTGACTTAGAACAACTCACAAGTAAAAATAAGAAAGTAATACAAAGTCTGGAAAAGAAGTGGGACTACAAGAGAGAGTTGAGTTTTTCAGCTTAAAATATAACAAGAAGAGCAACAGCAACTCGATTGCCAGGTTTTTAGTTGTTTGCTTAGTCGTCTCCGGCTTCTTCTATGTCAGCTAGGTCAACACGTGGTGTGCATGTAGGCCGGGTGTTTCTCATGTGCGCGTCTCATTGAAAGGAAAAGTTTTTTTCGATGAAATGTTTGAATGCCAGGCAATAATTGAAATATTTCTTCGTATTTAATTAAATATTGTATAGTGTTTAGCCTAACTAAGGTTGGATTTGATCCAACTCACTACCAGAATAATACATATCAGCGACGTTTACATATTAGTGACGTCTAAAAACGTCATTAATAGGTAAAAATAACGTCGTTAAAATAATTTAGCGACGTAATTAATGACGCTTTTACAGTGTCGCGTATTTTATGATCGCTGACAACAAAAATTTTACTAGTCGTCGCAGTAACAACGTATATTTGCGACGAAACGACGTCGCAGAATATACGACGATTAGCGACGTGTCATCGTTAAAAGACGACGTAATATTTGGTCGCAAAACGTCCATACATTAGCGATGAGCAACGTTTTGCTACAACAATGCTGACATGGCAAGTGCATGTTAGCGACGTTTAGCGAAGTACTAGCGATGTCCTTGGTATTCAGGTAGCAATGTTCCGATTCTTTTTAGCGACGTAAATGTACGTCGCGGAACGTCGCAATACGTTGCAACACGTCGTTAATTAAAAAAAATTAAAAAAAAAATAGAATGCAGTTTGTAAAATATTTTTCAAGAAAACTCTACCTACAGTTATAAAATCACACTTTATATAAATAAACCCGGAGCTACCCTCCGTTGAATTCTCTGGGTTCACCGACCGCTTCGGTGGAACACTCAACACCGAAAATTTTTGGTGTACAGTTAATATGAATAATAAACTAAACTCACATAGAAGAAAATCTACAAAGTTACATAACACTAAATATGTCCTAAGAAGTAGATAAATGAATTTAAAATAAGTGTCACATGCATCTCAGAATATAATGAAAAGTATGAAATAAATACACCAAAGACCCAAGAATGGGCCAATACACACAAACACACTAAAATCTGTCCAAACAAGGACTACTACTGATCAGAAGGAGCACCGTCACGCATCTGGGATAGAAGGAACTCATACTGCTCCTGTGAAAGCATCACTAATGCCGATGGAGAAGAGACAGTGATGGAGGCGGTGTCGATGCCGGTGGACCAGGAGGACGTATCTGCTCCAATGCTAGAAGTCGAGCATTGTATGAATCCATGGAAGATACCACCCTTGAAGTGTTCTCCGCCACCGACCGGTTCAATAAATCCTACGTCGTATGGATCCTCGCAAGTGCGTCGCTGATGGCCGTATGCGACCCCTCCAGCTCAGACTGTCTACGCTCCGTAGACGGGCCAGAGTTGCCAAGCTACGCTCTGTCATTTGGCACATAGTCCTGAGCTCCATAAGGCTATGCTCTATCATATGGCTCAGAGTCCTGAGCTCCATAAGGCTATGCTTGAGCGAATCAAAACATGCGGTGACCGTCGCATCGTCCGTCTGTGGCGCAAACTGTGGTCGCTTCGTAATCCTCCGTAGCAACTCGTTACGCAGGTCAGCAATATAACAATCAATGCTCTCCTGGGCTCGTGCCGACGCCTGCGAAGGCTGCGAGTAATGCACACTGACAGAGGTGGCTGTGGATGACTGCGTCGCAACATAGGCGCCATAGAATTCTGTACCGTAGTACGTATCCCTCTGAAGACCACCAACGTCGGTCATCCAGAGCTCGTCCATCTACGGAGCTGTAGAGGGCTGCGAGGAAGTACCAGGCCCTTCCTCTACAGGTGCACTAGCATTCGTCCGCTCACGTAGTTTAAGATACTCGTCCTAAAAAAGTGGTTGATAACGTCTAAGTTACTTATTACTAACTATATAGATATCTATTTGTATATTTTCTAAGTTACATTAAAACTAACACATGGTAATAAAACGTACATAGATCTGCGTGACTTTTTTATCGATGAGCTTTCCGCCCTTCCTATGGGTGGCCAGGAAGACTGTCACCATGTTGGCGTCCTCACCCCTCTGTACCTGTTAAAAATTATATTGTTTGTTATTAAAATTAAACATATTATCCTAATTGCATTAAAATAATATATATTCAATATAATACATACCAGACGAAAATGTTCCGTTATGGGAATTGAGCCACCACACTGCTTTCTTGCCTTCGACCTAGCCGCATTTGCCTTCTCCGACCGTTCCTTGTACTTGGGTTCGTCGAATCTTGCCTTCATCGCAGTCCACTGCTCAGACGTGATCCAACCTTGGTCTATCCGTCGCGATCACGGACCTTCTGGTCGTTGATCGCATCAAGAATCAGCTTGGCGGCGACGGAAGGAAACTGCTCCTCGATCTTCTCAGTCCGGTGTGGTAGATAGAAATAGATTTTATACAAGAAGTAAAATAGAGAGTTACATAATATGCATAAATGATTGTTGATATTAAAAGTAAATATATTTTTACCTTGAAGTGGGCAAACCAAAATGCCTTCCTATCTTCAGGAGCATCTGAGTAGTTGATCCAAGACCCACCATAGTTCTGTCTCAGAAAATGCCACAGTGCTCTTTATACCGCCAATGGACGATATCTATACAACACTAATTAAATTCATGAATATATAGATATAATCATTTGGAATATGTTAACTATTTAACTTAATTGTTAGGCCCGTCCCACCAAATCTCTATTATCGTCTCGGACGGAGGGGCGCATGGAGGATCGCTCTGATCATGAATAGACGGAGTCGGGTCAACCTCCTCCATCTGCTCCTTTGTCTCCATGGTGCCATCAACAAGAGGAAGGCTGGATGGGAGAGTAGTCTCAGGCATAGAATTGCTGGTCCCAGGAGTACTATCACGTACCATCGACGGAGTCGGAGATGTGACTGGTTGGTACACTGGAGTACTCCATGTAGAGGATCCGAAACCAGTAGCCGGTACCATAGGAGCAATTCGTCTAGAGGATCTACCTCCGTATGATCCTCGTCGTCCTGTCATATCTGATAATAACATATGATGATAAAAAAAAATACACAGACTTATAACAGTTCATAAAAATAGACAGACTCGGAGCAACCCTCCATTGAATTTTCTGGATAAGAAATATCATAAAAGTATATAAAATATCACAGTCACATAATAAATACAAAATACAAGTATTACAGTCACACAATAAGCACAATATAAAAGTATCACAGTCACACAATGAGCACAATAAAAGTATCACAGTCACATTATAAGTCTTATCCAATTTCTCAACCTCTCAAGAAAATCCAATACGCTGGGGCAGAATCAGTCCCTCAGAAACTTCACCTAAGCAACGTCTAGGTGATCAATCTCCGCTATAGGTGCTGGGTGACTGGAACTCCCCCTCTGAGCTGGTGCCTGCCCAACAGTAGGAGGTACCACTTACTCCTTAACATTAGGAGTTGCCACTTTCTCCTTAACAACCGCTTCCAATTTAACAGTAGGAGGTGCCACTTCCTCCTTAACAGTCACTTCCTTCTTAATAGTAGAAGGTACCACTTTCTCCTTAACAATAGGAGGTGCCTCTCTCAAGCGACGTGTACGTGCTCGGGTCATGGGTGTCATCTGGTAATAGATGGAAACAAAGAATATAATTGATAACATATATAAACATATGTATCCATAAAGTTAAAATAGATGTTATATTCTATATTAAAAATATAGTACATGGCTAGAGTTCTAAATGAATTTTATTTTATTTTCAATCTTCTTCTGAAATTTTTTATCTTTTTTGTTTTTCGCGTCCTCATCTTCCTCTTCCTCTTCCTCCTCATCTTCACTTTCATCTACTTCGTTTTCCTCTTCGGATAATTCTATCTCTTCCACACGATTAAACATGTAATGATAAACTTTCGTTGAGTCCACATCTGCAATATTTTTTACAATAGGTAGCTCATCCTCCTGATAAACTATTTCGTTAACGTCATAGGTATTTTTAGCTTTCATCTTGCATACTGTCCACCAGTCCGACCTCATTGTTTTTCGTTTAGGATAAGTTGTAAAGTACACGAGCTGAGCCTAACTTGATAGGACAAATGGTGTAAACACCCAAAATTTTTAGAAATTAAAAATATAATTTTTTGAGATTTTTCTGTGAGTTTTAAATAATTAAAATAAATTTTTTTCTAGAATTAAATATTTTTTTAATTTTATTAAATATTTTAAGTATGAAACTAAATATTAAAATATTATAAAAATAATATTTTTGAGTGTAAATAAAAAATTAGTCATAGTATAATTTTTTAGAATTTATTGGACCCAAAAACTATTTTTAAAGACCTAAAAATATAGCTTTTAATTAAACCAAATTAAACCAGATTAAACCATCCTGAACCAAACCAAATCAGCCTAAATAAACCGAATCCATATGGAACCGACCTAACCCTATTGGATCGGATCCGAACCCGACCCTCATCCAAAACCCGACCCGACCCATTAAGTTACTACTACAGTAACTGAATCCCTTCGACTCCCCCGTCGTTTTCCCTCCCCGTCGACTCCGCCGTCGGCCGATACAAAGTCGCCGCCTGCTCCTCTCCCCCATCGGTTCACCTCCCGGCCGCCTCCAACCGCCGACCCTCCGGTCCCCGCCTTCCCCTATAAAACCCCCACCACTTTACCGCCACCCCCACCGACGACTCCCCATCACAGCCCGCCGCTTCTCCCCTCAGCCGACGACGCCTTCGCCCGAGCTTCCCCGGCGACTCTCCAGCCGACCCCGACGACGCCGACCCCGCCACTTCGCCCATGACCTCTACCGCCACCAACAACGACCACGACCGAGCACAGTCGCCACACCGCCCCGTGTGCGAGCATTTTTAGACGTTTCCAACCCTTTTTCCAGTGAGTCATTCTCTCTCCTCGTCGCGTCATTTTTTGAACGGTCTGTTGCAACACGTTCGCTGTGTAACCCTCTAGAATCCTGTGCCTTTAGACAGGGATATCGTATCCTGTGTCGATCGTAAACTATGACGCAAAAACAGGAAAATATATCCTAATTTTGGACTTCGGAAATTATTCCGAACTCACAAGTTCATGGTCGATTTAATCATAATCTGTTTAATAATTCTAAAATTCACTTGAACAGTAAATTTAGATAATATAACTGAGATTAAAACCCTATAATTAGTTTAATTTTATGTGCTGTAGATTGTAATTTATTCTCGGATGAAGTTGACCAAAATCTTGGTTATTTAAAAACCCAAATTTTCTTGAACTGGGTGCGTTCCGCTAAACGAGACAACTTGGTAGTGTACAAATTTTATCAAAATGTGCGCATCGTTAATACGGATGTGTAAAATTTTGCGAAAGTTGATTTGGATGTGCGTGCACACCTGAATCAACGCGTATCCGTCAAAATTGCCCCATATCGGGCCTGTTCTGAAACTCGTTGTAACTTTATGTGTGCTTGTCGTTTCACAACGAAACTTGTGCCATCGGACTCGTAGCCTTATGCTGGTCATGTGACCCATGTTTGGTTCAATTCTGAGAACGTTGACGAAACCTTGTATCGTGGGCCCTACGACTCTACTTGATAGGCGGTTTTGTGATCGGCTCATCGGAATCCAGTTCTGGATATTCTGTTGGATTGTATCATTGTTCTGGACTTGTAGACACTAAGTTTGACGAATTTGGAGAACTTTTGTCTCTGGCATATTTTTCGGTGCGAAGTGGGCTACATGTGGACCCCGCTTTGACCAGAAAATGTTAATTTTGTCCCTGTGTCCAAATTGGACTTATGGATAGGCAATCCTAGCTATTTTATATCTTTTGAGAGCGATGGTAATGTTTATTTCAGCATCCGAAGGAGTACCTGAAGATCTTGCTGTGACCGAAGCAATTGGAGGAATCTAAATCCCAAGCAAGTGTACCTTGCTAATCTTGCAGTACTTGCTTTATATTATTCTTTTGATTTATTTATATGATGTATCTGTTCAACCTAGGACCGTGTGATGTTGCTTAGCGTTCGAATAATATTCGAGTGTCGACGTCGTATGCGGAGTCGTGTAACGTCATTTAGAGAATTGATATCGCGATCCTATATACATTCGTGCTTGCTTTATCAAGTACGACATACCATAGGACACTTGACACTATTCATGAGACAAAATCTTCTGAGTTATTCATGATGATTTTGTATAAGCTACAGGATTTGTGACATAGATCTCATATATGCATATCTATCATTATGACTCGCTGCATTAGTTAGAAATCATGATCTTGCTTGTTATGGATATGAGACATGAGGTTGCATTGGGTGGGGAGAGTCTTACCATATTAAGGCTGATTATATATATAGTTATTCTGGGAGTGCCTTAGACTCTGAACAGATCTTTGGCACACGTACTGGCCCTTCGAGATAAATGCTGCTATGGGTTTCCCAGAGCCTTTAGTAGTTTCAGCCTGAGTATGATTAATGCTCTCACTTGCATATCACTTAGCTGGTTACATAGTTTGCCCTATTGATACATTTTTATATACTGTAATTATTTGGCTTGAGTTATTCTTGTACCTTGCTATGACCCCTAAGGACCTGGAATCCGGATTATGTCCCCAGGTATATCAGAAGAGATCTACCCCGAGGTATACGGGACAGGAGCAGACACTGGAGAAGTACCAGTACCAGAGGACGAGGTGATGCCAGAAGATTTCTTCTGAGTATTTTCTTTATATACTCAATCATTTCTGTTCTTAATACTCTATTTCATGTCTCGTGGATTAATGTATTAAACTCATTATCGGGTTGTTCCCCGAGGCATTTATTGAGACTTGTTGATTATTATTTTATCTTGATTATTCTGATATTTATTATTTTTATCTTATGTGGATGAGATTAGAATTAGAAATGTGGCATGAATCATAGATCCTTATTGTTGTTTTACAGCTTAAGTACACTCTTATGGGTCCATTAAATTAGATTTTTCCATTGGTGTGTGCTGTTGGCCATTGCCACGTGTCTAGTCCCTCGGTATTTTGGGACTGGGGCATGACAAATAGTTCACAGCGTTGATATCGACACCGGTAGTTTATATCCACAAGACCATATTTGTCTATCTTTCAAACTTGATCTTGGATCAGATCAAACCAATTACACCTGAATAACACGATCTTAGTAGGCTCTGTTCCATAATTATATGTCAACTCAACAATCTTCCGTAAGATGCCATAGAAATTATTGCCTGGATCAATATCTTTATAGCTCGAAGATCTGATATACAAACAACTATTTTTCTTAATCGAGATCCAAGAAGTTGTCTCTTATTGGGGTTTTTGTTGACTTAAACTTAAACTCATTCACACAGTAGCTTGGCCAGATTTTGAAGGCATAAATTGGTCCTTGGCTAGAGTTTTAATAGACTCATTCTCGAGTGTTAAGTCGGGACGATCGACCTAAATACAAAGAAACGATAATAAGTTCAATGTTATGTTAATTATTGTGCATAGTGCATACACAAAATAATTCTTACATATGCACTCAACCAAGAAAGAAAATAATGTTCATTTCATGTTCTAATTTTTTATCTGTTATGTATGATCTTATCAACCTCACCTCATCATTAAATATGCTAAAAATATCAAAATATCGTTTGACTAGTGTAAAAATATTAGCGTATATTATTACATTAAGATGAATTAAACGTTAACGTATTAATTACTTACCCCTCTAGCTTCTCCACTTCATCCTCGTCGTAGTTGAGTAATATATACAACTGAGCAGCCCTTAGCTCGTCGTCATTCAGATATCTCTTATTCATTTTGCTTGAAGGCTTACCGAAAGCATTGAATATTTTCAGTATTATATCATTAGATTTCTTATATTCGTCGTCATTTCTGGAAACTCTTGTTCTATTAGTAACAACATGCGGCTTAAAATACATCGAGCAAAAGTTTATAATTTTCTCAAGAACATAGGCTTCACAAATAGAACCTTCGACATGTGCCTTATTTTTATCTCTCTCTTTAGGTGGTTCAGTTGACATTCGAACGGATACATCCATCGATAATCGATAGGCCCACCAATACGTGCCTCGTAAGAGAGATGAATTGGCAAAATGCTCCATGGAGTCAAAGAAACCAGGAGGGAAGACTCTTTCAAGCTTGCATAGTGTTGCCGTAATATCCTTCTCTTGCTTTTCTAGATGATCAATGATCAACTTTATAGAAAAAAGATCCCTGAAGAATATGCTAAGCTCAGTCAATGGATCTCAAACTACCTGTGGTAAGAATTTTTGAAATGCAATTAGAATTAATCTCTCCATGAATACTTAACAGTCGTGGCTCCTCAAATCCGTCAGTTTATTCTCGATCGGGTCAACGCATCTTCTCAGATTCAACACGTACCCATCTGGAAATTTTAGCCCTTGAATCCACCTACAAAGTCTCCATTTATCCTCCTTATCCAGTAAAAAAATTGACTTAGGCTTCTTATACTTCCCATTCCCTTCCTCTATCAAATGCAACGCAGGGCATCTACATATTTCTTCCAAGTCCAACCTGGCCTTGGGATTATCATTATTTTTCCCCTTTACGTCCATCACAGTATTAATTATATTGTTAAACATATTCTTCTCGATATGCATGGAATCAAGGTTATGTATGATCAGATTGGTGTTCCAATATGGCAGATCCTCGAATATGCTCCTCTTCATCCAGTTATGAGTGTGACAAAATCCATCGCACTTGTACCCCTTAGTAGGCTCTTCTATAGCACTTGGTAAATCTTTAACCTCTTCCCATATCGTGTCTCCGGGCCACCTTAGAGGTAGATTTTTCTTCTCCATAATGTCGATACGAAATACATTCATGTTCCTCCGGAACGGATGATCCAACGGCATAATTTTTGATAACAATAAAAGAAGAATGGTTTTCCTTCATGTTTCAAACGAAAAGCCTTAGTGCGGTCCATACAATACGGACATGAGATCCGACCATGAGTTCTCCATCCTAATAACATGCCATAAGCAAAAAATTTGATGATGGTCCACATAAGTACTGCCCTCATATAAAAATTCTGCTTTTTTAAAACATTATATTTGTTGGTGCCTACTTCCCATAACTGATTCAACTTATCTATCAATGGTTGCAAGTACACATGGATGTTCCTCTTTGGATTATTTAGACCCAGAATAACGACGGTTAAGAACATAATCAGAGTCTTTATGCATATCCAAGGTGGTAGATTGTACGAGGTGATGATCACAGGACAAGGCAAATTCTGAGAGCCCAAAAGTCTGAATGAGGTAAAACCGTCGAATGAGAGCCCCAATCTTACATTACACGGATCTACAGCAAAATTGGGATACTTTCGATCGAAGTGATTCTATGCTTCTCCATTGGATGGGTGATCCAATACTCCTTCAATTTGTTCTTGCATTCTCCAGTAACTCCCTGAAATTTGCAGCATCGGCATTCGGTGCCTCCTCAGCTGCATCATGATTGACCAGATCGAAACTAGGCCTGACAGCGTCAAAAATCATGTTCACGCACCCTTCGTCGTAATCAGGATGGTCGTAGACACCCATATACGACTCCACATAAGGCTCCGGCTCTGATGCTAAAGACACAAGTTCTCCGTGTGAGTTCCACCGATAATAATTTGCATAAAATCCCTCGAGTATAAATAATATGTCACATCCATTTCTCAGTGATATTTCAAGTTGTGATATATCACATACGGACACTTAATTTTTGTGTCGTCTACGTTATGAGGGAGCGCCTTGGCGAACTACAGGAACTGTTCTACCCCGTGTATGAATTTATCCCGCATACCACACATGACATCAGGATGACAGTTGTACATCCACGAACGATGACCTATATAGTAATTCAGATCCATTTCTAGATACTTCTGAAAAGATGAATATACATCGTTCAAGTATATTATCCAAATAGAGACAAAGATGGATAATATGTGAACATTAATAAAGGATATGTGTGATGTCACGTATTCAATCTCAAGTCACACCCACAAATACTATACTTAATACTAACCCCCAATCCAATTCCACACACAACACAGTCACCAATATATAGGATATAGTTAGTGTGTGTGTGGGTGTGTGTATGTCCGTGTCTGAGTTCCACCCACGTTTGGTATTTGAGTTGCTAAAAACGTCGCTCGGACACAACTACTATGAATTAAATAATCAAAATAGTATAAGATAAATGTATAAAATATATTTTATAAAATATCAATAATTTATTAATAATTAATTACTTTTTGATAACAAAAATTCCTATACTCTGATCAGAAACCATCAATACAACCGAAACCGCTAATATCGATACTTATATGAATAATATAAACAATCATAATTAATTGCTTTTCGATACCAAAAATTTAAAACTTATCGATCACATGTAACCAATAAAAAAGATTATTATCCTAACTAGGTATAATACAAACAATCATAATTTTAGATCGAAAAAAGTATAAAGATAATATGAGAACAAGATGGATTTGAATCCAAATGACACATAAAATCAAGATTTCTAGCTATCTAACCCATCATACAAAACTTATATATAATAACCATGTCGAATGTGTGTTCATGTGTGTGTCTGTGTCCCTGTGTGTGTGTCTATGTGTGTTCATATATCTGTGTGTGTCTGTGTCCCTGTGTGTGTTTATGTCCATGTCCATGTGTGTGTGTGTTGTGTGTGTGTGCGTGTGTGTGCCCCTGTGTGTTTCCTAGTTGTTTTCAGGTCAGGGTTAGGGTTTACTAGCGGGAAGAAGGGGAGGAAGAAAGCCTGAGGGAGGGGTCGACGGAGGGGACCGCGTCGGAGGGGAGAAGCCTCGCCGGAGAGGAGGAGACGCGCCGAAGGGAAGAGGGGATGAGGACCAAGCCGGAGGGAGGAGAGGACGAAGAAGGGAGCAGACGCGATGGAGGAGAGGAGCCGCGCGAGGGAGGGGCTTCGCCGGAGAGAGGAGGACGCTCGAGAGGGGGGGGGGGGGGTGAATTCACCCTATATAAAATAATTTAACGACGTCCTAAATAGACATCGCTAAACGTTGCTATAATTAAAATATTAGCGACGTTTAGCGGTTCTCCAGCGACATTGATTTCTATTTTACTAAAATATGTCACTGAATGACACCAAACGTCGCTATTAGCGACTACCTGCGACGTTATATATTAACGTCGTTAAATTAAAAAAATTAGCGATGTTTTATAATAACGTCGCTAAAAGCGTTGTTATTTGAACAATATTTGGTAGTGACTTGTATGGCTTCTGTTAGGTTTTTTTCCCCTCAAAATTAAACGAGTAGTATGCATAAAAAAAAGGCAAATTCTAAAGTCACTCCAATAATTACTTAGGCTAGCCCAAATTTTCATTTTTTTACAAGTTTACCATTGAAAAATTGCATCAGGCACGCCAATTTTTTTCTAAGACTGTCACAATATTGACAGTCTTTCAAATTGGAAGTACTGTAAACATTGTGACTAGTCCTAAATAAAAAGGAGATAGGACTGTCAATTTTTTTACAGCCCTAAGAAGGAGGCATAGAAGAAGAAGAAGCACCAATAGCGGGAGCAGCCGGGGCGGAGGCGCGCGTGCCAGAGGCGTAGGAGCATGCACACGCGTGGGCGGCCCACGCGCGTGTAATTCTGTGAGCGACTGAGGCACACACACACGCGCGCCGAGAGCTGCGCATGGCGGAGGCAGCGGAGGGTTAGGGTTAGGGTATACCACCTTCATCGACGACGTCTGCAAAGCCGGCCAGGTCCCTCGCGCGCAGGAGGTCCTCCGCTAGATGTTCGACTGCGGCTGGTCGCCCAGCACCACCACCTTTAATGCTCTTATCCGCGCCCATGTCAAGTCCAACCGCCCACCCGACCAAGTCTTCACGCGCGCGGGGTCCCTCCGCCCCCTCCTCCTCCTCCTCCGGCGGTTGGGGTTGGGGTTGGGGTTAGGGTTGGACTGTCTTGAGTAAAATTTGGGCTACCTTAGTAAAAATTTCAAACTTTAGAGTGTTGTGAAGTAATGGATTATCCTAAGTAAAATATGGAGTGCCTTTAGAATTTGCCAAAAAAAATTAGAGACAATGACTCTTAAAAAGATGAGGGTAAGAGAGAGAAACATGACCAAGAACCCCAGAGACCCTGTCTGTTGTGGCGGGGCAACTTTTTAGTTGAACAATAAGACCTTGACGATTATCCCTACCCTCGTTAACTTACGTCATGAAATCTATGAAGAGGACAGGTGCGTAGCATTTTAATGACTACCAATCACATGTCTCATGTTTGACGCAGTACTAATACTGCAACATCTGGTTCACATCTTCAGTCCTAGGTCTCAGGCACAAGAACCAAAGCAAAGAAAATTATGTTATATTTTATAAAAAGGATTATTACACCAACCTTTTTTTATTTTTCCATAATGATAATATCTAGTGTCAATAATTTTCAAAGTAAGGGAGGTCTGTCTAATAACAACGTCGTTTTACAAACCACGATTTTAACCTTGGTTGAAACCACAAACATGTGTCCTAGCCTGATTGATCCGAGCTTTTTTGCTACGTTAGCATGGGTTGGTTGAGGTCAGTGACTTTACTCCATCCAATCACGCGCTGTCACGTCCCAGAACCAGAATACTGGATAACGGGGGCAGACAAAGCCAACTACATATATCAGAGTACTCCATATCCCGAAATACGGTCACAGTTGTCTAGACATGTGAGGGTTTACTCTATAATCCATTAGTCAATCCCGGATCAAGAATCCTAGGTATTTCAATCTCAAGCAGGCAACAAGTTTACAAGATGAATGATCATCAAATATATAATAGTAATGCGTCATAAACTATACATACCCAAATGATCATGAAGCTAGTTACCAGAATGGAGAACTAGTAGAGTACAATATTACATGATCAGTTCTTGCTATAGTTTAGGATATGCTTTACATATAGTCCCGTAGGCTGCAGTATCAAGAATCCTAAAACATGAGCTAAACATGGGCTCGGTGGCTAAACGTATCAAGTGGATGAGCAAGAAAAAACATACTTATATCCCCTGGTGCTTCTCGTGTTCACCACCTTGAGGAGGAAAGTACGAAAGATCCTGTCGTCCTGCTTCAAAATCTGGCCAGACAAAACCAGTGGGGTCAGACCCCAAATAAAAAGTACCATAAGTGAGCCAAACTTATGAACTAAAACTAGCATACAGACAAATCAGTAAGAATATTAGATAAAATAATAGTTAAACAGTACTGGAGTAATTAAATAAGGACATATGGAATCAGTACTCCGGTTAACATCTCCGGATTAGCTGTTAATTAAATCCAGATAGGACTATACTAGAAATTAAGCAATCACGACTAACCATGCCATACAGCTTGCTATTATTAGCAAACTAGGGTTATCACTGTCTTAGTTACTAACACATAAAGTTTGGGATTTCTTACAGCCACATGCCCTACAGACTATCCAAGTTATCCAAATGAACGGGTATATAATATATGTTTATCAGGTATAATCATTTTCTTTCCTTTTCTGATAGTATAACACTCGTCGGTGTGCTGGAAATGTGCCCCTAACGACGGAGAGCTCCAAATCTATCAGGTGTCTCTGGGATACCGGATTGTATGTAGCTAGAAAATCCCTCTAGATGCTTTCTAGATTAATATTCTAGTTATTAACCTGGACAATTATCAAGAATTTTTGACCGTGGTGCTCAAGAATCCGCCTTAGACATGATGCAAGACATGACAGTAGCTTGACGAGCATAATCAAAATCAACCACGGGGATACATGACATGCAATACAGATGCTACTAATAGCCTTGATCAGGACAGTTACGTACAGGGATTATCAAGTCATTAATGCGTTACGTCAAGCCACTATCAGGAATATTAGGATCGGGGTATCAGGATTATCAGTTCCATATCAAGATTCAGGAGTTCATTCATAGTGTACAATCACTTAGCTCATGTCAGGAAATCAAGATCAATATCATGTCACGTTTAGAAAATAACCAGGATTAACTAAAATAACTGGATAAAAGAGAACCAGAGAAACATCAAGTGATAAGCATTATTAATAAAAGAATAATGGCATACATGCACATAAATCAATAATTTAGGGTTGACGCACAAATCAGGCAATTCATGGTTGACGCATAATCAGGCAAAAAAATAAATTATCCGCGCATAATGGACCAAAACAACTATTGGCGCACAAAAGACCAAAAACAACATTGGTGCACAAATGACTAAAAAAGTTTTGGCCCACAAATCAATGGTCCGGGCAGTTCTGGCGCACTTTGATACAAAAAGTACTTCGAGCAAAAGATGGCGCACAATTGATACTAAAGCTCACTTCTAGAAATTTGACACACAATGATAGAAATGTACGAGATAGGAGCTTGATGCAGCCTCGATTTTGATCTTATTTCTTCGTTCTCCCAAAACCCTTCTTCTCCAAACCAAAAATTAAACCTTTCCTCCAAAACCCTACTTTTGTGATCTCCTTATACAAAGGCTCCTTCTCTCTCAACTTGAGATCTAAGGCTCTTGGTGATATTCTCTTTCATCCCCTTCAATCTTTTCAAGGTACAATCTTCATATTCTCAAACCCTAATTCATGGCTCCTATATTTGGGAAAAAGAAGAGAAAAGAAAATGAAGCTTCCTCTTCTCAACCCTCTAGTGATGATGCTATCTATTCCTTATTTTCTCCTAATATTCTAAACCAGGAGAATATGATGATTTTATTTTTACTTCTATTGATGCCTCAAATCTATGGTTCAATGACTTTGTGTAAAAGAATATTTGTAAGGACAATCCTATTAATTTTATAAATTTTTATGCCCAAAAACCTAAAATTATAAAATTCCATCTTCATTGTCTAGTTAAAACTAGAAAATTCATTTATTTGAATGCCATTCACATGTTTTACTGCGATATATCTCATGATCAATGGTCTATCTCTTCGAGAGTGGGTGGAATCGACATTGAATTCGACGATACGACTTTGGATGAAATTCATAAAATCCCTAACGAAGGAGACGCCCTTTGAGATCGACAAACTCAATCTCAGAGATGACATCACTCTTGATTGATTCAGGGACATACTTTGCGCCCCTCATCCTTGTCCTGACGGAAAGTTTCGTGGACGTTATTTTAACCAATATTTTTACGAAATTTATCGTATTATATACTCTACTATTATTCCTAAGCAAACCTCCAAAGATGATGTGACCTATAGGGAGATGTCTGCTTTATATCATTTCTACACATCCACTCCCTTTAGCCTTTCCAAAACCATTATTCGGCCGATGATTGACTATTGTAAACACAAATGTAAACTTCCTTATGCCATGTATCTACCAGTCATCTTTGAGCACTTCTAAATTCCTATGGAAGAACCCACTTATCTATTTGAGCCAGCTTATCTGACCAAAGCCCGCAGGATTCAGCCTATTTCTCTCGTTCCTGATGAGGACGACTCATCCAGATCTGATTCTGATGCACCAGTTGATCCAGCCCCAGCTCCTCCTGCTCTTACTCCTACTCCTTCATCCTCTGCATAACCTGCTACCTTGGACTCGATCCAAGAGATGTTCCGCGAGCAATTCAGGTTACAAAATAAGATGATAGCTACTCAAAACCAGGAGCAGAATACTATGATTATCACTCGACTTCTTGACTAGTCTTATCGCACCAATATTCAGGCACATATATTATCCAACTCCCTAGCAGATATTTATTATCACCTAGCCCATTATCCTACTGTACCTCACCCAGTGGCTCATGATCCTTCCCGCTCAGGCTATATGATCAATGATCCATTTGTTCAGCAGTACTTCGACCCTACCAGAGCATACTTTGACGATCATCCGCCTGCTGATGTTGATGATGATGATTTGTGATAGTTTCATGTGGCTATGTGAATGTATAAGTTTTTTCTATTTCAGTGTACTAGAAATTTTTGCTTAAATGTTCGTAAAACTTTTATGCTATTTGCATCTAAATATTTGCCTGTCTTATTACTTATCCTGATTAAAATAATGCATGTTCTAGTCAATTTATCTTTTTTTATTTTTCATAATCACTCGTTACAGGAGAGTTTTTCCACTATGATATATTGACAAAGGGAAATAAATAACAAAATAAAATAATAAAATGTCAAGTTACAGGTCTCTACCTAACATATAACTCTACCTAATTTGGCTATAAAAATAACTGTGACATATAACTGTAACAAAATAAAATAATTTGGCTGATGTATGGTTGATAACATATAACTGTGACATATTTTTGTTGATATATCTCTACCTAATTTGGCTATAAAAAATATCAAGTTACAGGTCTTTTAAATGCTCTCGTTTAAAGGAAAGATCTACTTACGGGAGAGCTTTTCTTAAAAAGCTTATTTTTAACGAAAAGATCTACGTTCAATGAAACTTTGTCTATATTTCAACTATTTACATCAAAGGCTACATCAGACTCACCATATATATTTTGGCATAATTTATCAATTATCATAATTAGGGAGATTTTTGACACAAAGTGGTCATAGTCAACCTAATTCTGATAATCTTCAAACATCTGATGAATCAGATTTAAAATACAGATAAAGCAGATACTCGATGCAAAGCATATCAACTATGTCAGTAATAAAGTCAAACTCTGCAATAGCTATTGGTTTTTATTCAAATGTAATCTTTTATTTATTTGAGTCTAGGACTGATGTAAGCTGAGTCGCACTAGCAAAATCTAAATACCTATGCCCAGATACCTAGTCCACTCAAATGAACCAAAGAATCTATCCACCAAATCAGGCCACATTCATTTACAAAATCTATCATACTAAGAGACCGAACTCGGGCCAAACTCGTACCGAAATTGGACCAAACTCAGTTACCCTTTTGGTATAAAATCAACCAGTTCAATAGCTCTTGATTTCTTGGCCCAACGGTTGAAAATTTAAATTAAATCGTGACTGAATTTTGACCGAATTCTGTTTGCCTACACCCTATAAATAGGATTGGAATTCTTTATTCTAACAACTCAAAAATCCCTAGTCTTCTATCCTATTGTGAGCAGACCTATAAAACTTTAAACTTCCCATCTCAAAGAGCAACTCCCTACCCTTCCTAGTGCCAAGTGCGATCTCGGTCTAGAAGTCTTCTTAGTTGTAAAGAGCTTTGTTCCATCAGTTATTCTCTCTATCAAGCTGTAAAGTTGCGATACTTTGGATCAAACCTCGTGGTTGTAAAAGAAGTGGCAAGCCTTCAGATCAAAGCTTGTGATTCACTATTGGTGATTATAGTGGATACAACTCCAAGCTTGAGTTCTCGGGACTGGACTAGTCCTCTCAGAGGGAAACCAGTATACATCTTGGTGTTTGTATTTTTTCTCTCTCACTCAATCGTATATATTTATAACACTACTAGTAATATTACTTACATATGAGATATATTCTAACTGTTAGTTGTTGATCACCATTGTATGCCATAGAATTATATTTTAACAGGTAATTTTATTCTGCTGCATACATACACTCTATTCACCCCCCTAGAGTTGCCATACACGGTTCTACAGAGTAATCAAGATATCTTGGCGTACTTTTGCAAGGATTGAATGATGTACTGAATGCAAGCATATTTTAATAATTTGAATGATTTGCTGAACGCATGCTACTAGAAAAAGCGGGATTAGCAACGTATTTTAGCGACGTCAAAAGAAACGTCGCTAATAATATATAAATTAGCGACTCATTATAAACACGTCGCTAGACGTCGCTAAATGGCGACATTTAGCGACGTTTAGCGACTTTTAATACGATTTTAAAAGATAAGTCGCTATAAGTTCAATTAAGGTCGCTAAACGTCGCTAATATGTCTAATTTAGCGACGTTTAGCGACGTATATAGCGACATTTAAACTCAAAATATTTAGCAACGTGTTTAGCGACGTCCTTTACGTCGCAAATATTTAATTTAGCGACATTTTTTATTGGACGTCGCTAAACGTCGCTAAAATTTGGTTAATTAGGGGTCGGTTTCATTTTTCCCCGTCAGTTGAAATTTTGATTCGAAAACAAATTCCCCCCCAGCTCCGTCGACCGCGACTACTCCGGCAAGGTATACTCTCTCTCTCTCTCTCTCTCTCTCTCTCACAGGACACATGTGACATTGACACAAACACGACACACACACTGACACTGACACAGACACGGCACACACACACACTGACACAGACACTGATCTGGACCTAGGGTTAGGGTTAGGGTTAGGTTTTTTGACATGGGGTTAGGGTTAGGGTTAGGGTTAGGGTTAGGTTTTTTGACATGGGGTTAGGGTTAGGGTTAGGGTTAGGGTTAGGGTTAGGTTTTTTGACAATGTTCATGCATGTGCGATCATGTAGAGATCAGATTTTAATTTCTTCTTTCAAGTATAAAATAAATAAATAATATGGATCGGTGAATAAGAAAGAAAGAACATAAGTGTATTTATTTGCGCTTTTGCAATATATATATATATATATATATATATATATATATATATATATATATATATATATATATATATATATATACATACATACATACATACATACATACATACTAATTGTTTGATTTTGTGGTTACTATTCATTGGTCCAATGGAGGAGGGAAAGAAATGATGGCTATTATTGAATCCATGTTCATATGTCATGACTACGTACATTGGGTGAACAAATTAGAACTAATTCCTGAATATTCGTACAACAACTGATCATGTGATCAAATTAATTAGAACGCCAATTATTCGACCAGGAAGTGTATGATCTAAGCAACCGTCCTTAATTGTGCCCCAAGAATTTTGAGCTCTAGCTACTTCCTCGTTCCACTCCCAATATATATAGGAGTTAATTGCCGAAAGCAAAGTACTGCGGAGTTATGTATCTCAGTTCCTCACCCTATTGCCAGTTTCAAGAAGTGCCTAATGGTCTAAATAATATGACTATAACAGTTGAATTAGCTAAACGAAACTTACAAATCAGCTTAAATAAATAAAGGATTAATTTCAACACTTACTGAAATCACTAGCTAGCAGTATGAAGAGCCTCTAATGGAGCAAAGATATCATCGCAGCATGCATCATTAAGGACATGCATCTCAAGAAACTTATTGGCTTCGGCTGGAGCCTACTACACTAAAATCCGGATACTGACACAGAAGTGGGTTAAGGTATAGTAGTAAAGTGGTATTAAGATATTATTTGGGTAATGTTATATATATATATATATATATATATATATATATATATATATATATATATATATATATATACTGCTTTTCCCATAACGGACACTGACACAGACACAGAAGTTAATTTTGCATGTAATGATTTATATGATACATACTGTCAATTTTGCAGAAGTATCTAGAAATGGATATGAATTACTATCTGCGTCATCGTTCGTGGATGTACAACCGTCATCCTGATGACATGTGCGGTGTGCGGGATGAATTCATTGAGGGTGTACAGCAGTTCCTGCAGTTCGCCAAGGCGTTCCCTCAGTCCATGGACGGTACCAAAATTAAGTGTCCATGTGTGAGATGTCGCAACAGGAAATATCATGCAGAAGTGGAAGTTACATATCATTTATACTCGAAGGGCTTTACGCCGAATTACTATCAGTGGACCGCGCACGGAGAACTTGTATCTCTCGCATCGGAGTCGGAGCCCTATGTGGAGCCGTATATGGATGTCCAAGACCACGATGCTTACGACGACGGGTTGGTGAACATGGTTTATGATGCGGCGGGGCCTAGTTTCAATCCTGACAATTATGATGCGGCAGGACCTAGTTTCAATTCAGACAATTATGATGCAGCTGAGGAGGCACCGAATGCCGATGCTGCAAAGTTTATGGAGTTGCTTGAGAATGCAAGGACTCCACTATATCCTGGTTGTGAGGACCATTCACCGTTGGAGGTGGTTACAAGATTATTGAGCATCAAGTCCGATTTTAACATGTCGCAAGAATGCTATAATCGACTGCTCGATTTGATTATAGAGATCTTGCCCGAGGGTGCAAAGTTGCCTAAAGACTTCTATCGATCTAAGAGGATGGTGAGATCGCTTTGGATGGGATACGAGAAAATCGATGCATGTCGCAACGGGTGCATGTTGTACTACAAAGACGACAAGGATGAAGATGCGTGTAGATTCTGTGGTGCTGATCGCTACAAGGCCACTGTTAGAGGAAAGTCTGTCGGTGCAAGGAAGCCTACCGATTCGATGCACTACTTGCCTTTGACGCCGCGGTTGCAGCGGTTGTTTATGGTTAAGGAGACTGCAGAAAACATGAGTTGGCACAGGCGAAAACAGATCGAAGGAGTATTGGATCATCCATCCGATGGAGAAGCATGGAAGCACTTTGATCGAGAGTATCCACATTTTGCCGAGGAAGCGCGTAATGTCAGATTGGGGCTCTGCTCTGACGGTTTTACCCCATTCGGACTTTCGGGCTCCCAGTATTCGTGTTGTCCTGTGATCGTCACTCCGTACAATCTACCGCCTTGGATGTGCATGAAGACTCCGTATATATTCCTAACCGTTCTTATCCCGGGTCCGAACAATCCGAAGAGGAACATTGATGTGTACTTACAGCCTTTGATAGATGAGTTGAATCAGCTGTGGGAAGTAGGTGCCAACACGTACGATGTTTCTAGAAAGCAGAATTTTCAGATGAGGGCATCACTTATGTGGATCATCAACGACTTTTCGGCCTATGGAATGTTATCGGGATGGAACACCCATGGTCGTCTCTCATGTCCGTATTGTATGGACCGTTCTCAGGCTTTCCGTTTGAAACACGGAGGCAAACCGTGCTTCTTCGATTGTCATCGACAATTTTTGTCGAAGGATCATCCGTACCGGAGGAATCGGAATGCTTTTCGTGCGGGAGTTGTGGAGAAGGCCAATCCACCTCCAAGGTGGCCCGGATGCACGATATGGGAAGAGGTAAAAGATTTACCAAGTGCTATCGAAGAGCCTGCTAAGGGATACAAGTGTGACGGATTTGGTCGCACCCATAACTGGACGAAGAGGAGTATATTCTGGGATCTGCCATATTGGAGCACCAATCTGATCAGACATAACCTTGATGTCATGCATATCGAGAAGAATGTGTTTGATAACATAATTAATACTGTAATGGATGTAAAGGGGAAGACGAAAGATAATCCGAAGGCCAGGTTGGACTTAGAAGACATATGTAGACGTCCTGCATTGCATCTGATAGAGGAGGGGAATGGAAAGTTAAAGCAACCTAAGTCAGTTTTCTCACTGGATAAAGAGGATAAATGTAGACTTTGTAGGTGGATTCAGGGTCTAAAGTTTCCAGACGGGTACGTGTCGAACTTGAGAAGATGCGTCGACCTCAAGGAGAACAAACTAGTAGGTATGAAGAGCCACGATTGTCATGTATTCATGGAGAGGTTAATTCCGATTGTATTTCGAGAATTCTTACCGCAGGTCATTTGGGACCCATTGACAGAGCTGAGCATATTCTTCAGAGATCTTTGTTGTACTAAGTTGCTCGTCGATCGTCTAGAAAAGCAAGAGAGGGACATTGCGGTAACACTATGTAAGCTCGAGAAGGTGTTTCCTCCAGGATTCTTCGACTCTATGGAGCATTTGCCAATTCATCTTTCCTATGAGGCACGTGTTGGTGGTCCTGTCGGTTATCGGTGGATGTACCCCTTCGAGCGTCATCTGAATCACCTAAAGAGAAAGGTGAAAAATAAGGCACGGATTGAAGGATCTATTTGTGAAGCTTATGTTCTCGAGGAGATTACAAACTTTTGCTCGACGTATTTCAAACCGCATGTTGCTACTAATAGGACGAAAGCTCCCAGAAACGACGACGCATATAAGGAATCTAATGATGCAATACTCAAAGTATTCAATGCATCCGGAAAGCCTTCGGGAAAAATGAAGAAGAGATATTTGAATGACGATAAGCTAAGGGCTCCTCAATTGTATATATTACTCAATTGCGACGAGGATGAAGTGGAGAAGCTAGAGGGGTAAGTAATTAATACGTCCACGTTTACATCATCTCAATGTAATAGTATAAGATACTATTATGCTACTAATTAGCAGTTGCATCATTATTTTTTAGCACATATAATGATGAGTTGAGGTCGGTTAGACCCTACATAACAGACGAAGAAGTAGAACAAGAAATGAGATGCCATTTTCCTTCTTGGTTGAGCGCATATGTAAGATACTTGGTAATTACTTTTTATTTCTGCACTTGTAAAACAAATAACTTACCATCGCTACTTTGGTATTTAGGTCGATCGTCTAATATCATCCGAGACTGAATCTATTAGGACTCTAGCCAAGGGACCAATTACTGCCGTAAAAATATGGCCAAGTTTCTGTGTGAATGGGTTCAGGTTCAAGTCAACAAATGCTCCTATCAGAGATAGCTTTCTGGATCTTGATTCCACGAAAAACAGTGGTTTGTGTATCAAATCTACAAACTACAAAGACGTCAATCCGGGCAATGATTTTTTTGGCATCTTACGAGAGATTGTGGAGTTGACATATAATTATGGCCCAGAACCTGCTAATATCGTGCTATTCAGGTGTGAATGGTTCGATCCGATTCAAGATCAAGGTTGGAAAATTGACAAGCATGGCCTTGTGGATATAAACTACAAGCGTAGATATCAAGGCTACGAACCATTTGTCCTATCAAGTCAGGTTCAGCTCGTGTACTTCATAACTTATCCTAGACGGGGGACAGCGAGGTCGGATTGGTGGGCAGTATGCAAGACTAAAGCTAGAAATACCTTTGACATTGACGAAATAGCTTATCAGGAGGACGATCTACCTCTTGTAACAAATATTGTAGATGTGGACTCAACGGAAGTTACTCATTACACGAGTAATAATGTAGAAGATGTAGAATTATCCGAAGAGGATGACGAAGTAGATGAAAGTGAAGACGAGGAAGAGGAAGAGCAGGACGAGGAAGGCGAACAAGATGAATTTTCTGAAGATGATTGAAAATATAAAATATTCCATGTAGAATGTAACTATATTTGGACTGTAAAATGCTTTGAGATATGTATCACATTTTGACATTAACGAATATATGTATTATATTTTGACTGTATAATGCTTTGAGATATGTATCACATTTTGACTGTAGAATGTAGTATATATTTGTGTTTCTCTATATTCATCATATGTTGTTATCAGATATGACAGGACGACGCGGAGGATTTGGCAGGTCCCGAGGTAGACAGAGTGCCACTCCGGTACTGCCTACTGTTGGTTCCGGATCATCGTCGCCCAGTACTCCAGTATATCGAGCAGCCACATCTCCGACTGCGACGACGTTGCGTGGCATCACTCCTGGGATGAGTAGTTCCAGGCGTGATAGTACTCCCTCGTCCAGCGTTCCTCCTGCTGACGGAACCATGGAGACTGATGAGCATGTAGAGGAGGTCGTGCCGACGTTGTCCCAGCATCAGCAAGATCCTCCATGCGCACCACCGGAGGAGACGAGGACAGAGATTTGGGCCGACGGTACAAAGTAAGTCAATTAGATGGTTTAGTATATATTTGTGTTTCTCTTTATTCATCGTATATTGACTTTTTCAGTAATCTAAATTATTATTTCTGTATAGATATCGTCCATCGTCGGTTCAGAGACGCCTGGGCCAATTTCTGAGGAACAACTACGGTGGCCCTTGGATCAACTACTCTAAGGCTCCGGAGGAGAGGAAGGCGTTCTGGTTTGTGCACTTCCAGGCAAAAGTATATTAAATAAATCCTCTAATTTATGCATATTCGTGATGCTAACTTAATGAATTATTTATTGTAGCAAACGTATTTTTATCCTCCGCACCGGGCCGAGTTGATCGAGCGGCTCTTTCCTACCGTTGCCGCCAAGCTTATCCGAGATGCTCTGGATGACCAGAAGGCTCGTGATCGTGCTGGAAAACCGATCCAAGGTTGGATCATGCCTGAGCAGTGGACTGCGATGAGGGCTAGATTCGACGATCCGAGCTACAAGGAAAGGTCTAAGAAGGCCAAGGCGGCTAGGCAGAATGCTGCCAAGTGGTGTGGTGGCTCGATTCCGATGACGGAACATTTCCGTCGTTTGGTATATTTTTTCTTTTAAAATATATTATTTTAATATAAGTACCATTAAATGGTACTTGGAAAAAATATTTAAGTTTAGTAATAAAAAATATATTTTTAACAGGTACAGAGGGGTGAGGATGCAAACATGGTGACCGTCTTCTTGGCCACCCATCGCAAGGATGAAAATCTCATTGATGAGAGGGCCTCACAGACCTATGTAAGTATTACTTTACTTTGTGTTTATTTTAATATAACTTAGGCAATTATTGAATTTCCAAATCTTTTCTAGGCCGAGTATCTTAGGCTTCGTGAGCGGGCGACTGCTAGTGCACCTACACCTGGAGAGGCTGGTGCTTCGTCGCAGCCCGGTCCATCTCCGTCGGCGGACGACCTGTGGGTGACCGCAGCTGGTGGTCTCCAGAGGGGTACGTACTACGGTACGGGCTCCTATGGCGCCCTGGTTGCGACGCAGTCATCTTGGGCCTCCCTGACAGCTGTGCATTCCACACACCCCTCGCAGTCGCAGCCCTCGCAGTCGTCAGCCAGAGTCCAGGAGGCAGTCCAGGAGGCCGTTGACCGTCAGATTGCGTCTCTCCGTGACGACTTGCTGCGAAGTATGGAGGACCAGTCCCGGTCCCAGCCGCAGGTGGACGATCCGATGCTTATCGCACGATTGGATATGCTCGACCGCAGCATGACGGAGCTACGAGAATTGACAAATGATATTAGAGCCTCCAATGATCGCAACATCATGGAGCTGCAGGCGTCACAGCTATCGATGGGCGAGAAGCTGACGAGGATGCATGCGTCACAGCTATCGATGGGCGAGAACCTGACGAGGATGCAAGATTCAATGGGTGATAGCAGTACGAGGCTGTTATCTACCCTGGATTCTTACAACCAGCGACTCGCAGACTTGGAGCGGGCACGGCCGCCACCGACGTCACTGCCTTCTCCATCGACATCGGTGTCGATTCCACGGGACGAGTATGAGGAGTTATTATCCTTGAAGCGCGCCGCTGGTCAGCCTCCTGCAGATCCGTAGTAGTCTAGTTATTTTTATTATTATTTATGAATTATTGGTACTTCAACAATAGACATGATGTATGATGCTTCTTGTGGTCTTTAATTTTTTAGTTAATTTAATTGGATTATATAGTTATCCACATTTAATTGGATTGATACTTCTTGTGGTTTTTAATTTAATTGGATTATATAGTTAACTAGATTGAATCATGTTGGTGTGTATGATGAAGATGATGTAAAACTGCAGGGAATCACCAATGTTTGATTCTGGAATTTTTTTTTTTTTTTAAAATTAGCGACGTTATTAGCGACGTGTAGCGACGCTTAGCGACGTTAATTTACGTCGCTAATTACGTCGCTACTCAGCGACGCTGAAAAATGTCGCTAAGTTCGTCGCTAATGACGTCGCTAAAGTCGTCGCTAAACGTCGCCAATTGCTGACATGGCAGTATAGCCAGGTCATTAAAGACGTCGGTGTAACGTCGCAAAAAATGTCGCTAATCAGCGACGTTTAGCGACTTTTATAAACGTCGCTGTTTAGTGACTTGGCGTCGCAACACGTCGCTAAATTTAGCGACACATTAAAGTCGCTAAAAAACGTCGGCATAGCGACGTTTAGCGACGTTTTTTGTTTTAGCGACTTAGAGTTTTCCGACTGATTTAAAACGTCGCTAACTACGTCGCTAAACCTAATTAGCGACGATTTATTGTTATTTAGCGACATTTTTAGACGTCGCTAAACCTAATTAGCGCAAGCATTTTTATGAGATAACACACTGCGCTTAAGTTTTTAAGGATCTCATGCACACTTTTCGTAGAATTTGCTCATTCTTCTCCTGCCAGCACACTTTGTGATCAAACTTTGTTGTTCTCAACTTTTTTGTTCAAGATCAAATACAAGAGTAATAGAATATCAAGGTTACAAAAGGGTCTACAACACAGTTCTAAGCTACTAAAGATATGCAATAACTAAGATAGCAAATAAATGTATACTTAGGTTATCAATAACCTCTAAATCATGGATTCATTCGGTTGGCAAGATGTACTTGTCTACTGCAAAATTCTAGCCTAATACCAATACTACCAAGTCATCCACGTCCAAGGCCAAGCTCGGCTGCTGCTCTCTGTTGGGGAAGAAGGAAAGAGAAATAAAAGGAAAAGAAAAGTGAAGGAAAGAGAGTGAGATTTCTTATATAGGAAGATCTAGGATTGTAGGCCATTGGATCATAATCAATGTCCTCACCCAGGTTCATCACATTCACACACCAAGAAGACCAAGGGAACAACGGTCCAAAGCATACAACTAAGGGAAATTTATAAAAATAACCTAAGCAATGCATGAATAACATAAAGAATAAAGTAATAATAAGCAAGCTATACATGTATACTATGCGTATCTCGGGTATGTATACTAGAATAGTGAGACGAGTCTGACACTCACTAACACGTAGCATTTTTTATTTTTTATTTTTGATTTTATTTTTCTATCGGGTTGTTAAGTGTTTTTGGTCTAATAAATATAAAACATAGAACATATGAGAGACTAGTGTAAATAATCCTTAAAGAAATATTAACATGAGAGAGCACAATCCTATGAACAAGTGTAAACTCTTTCTATTTGGGGATGTTTGGTTCACCGAAGTGGAATAAAGTAAAAAATTTGGAAGTGGATAGTTTTCGTACGCATTGCGTATGCACATTTTATGAGTTTCTTTATTTGTATGGTTGTTGAAGTGAGTTGGAAAGTATAACTTTTTGTAGTTGCTATGTTTGGTTTGTAATGTAGTGATAGTTGGGAAGTGATATGGTTTTATAATTTTAAATATGGTAAAGTTACCCCCAATTAGTATTATTTATTATTATTTTTGTATGGATTAAATTTTTTAATTAAGTTTTTTATTGTATACTAATTTTTAATTAATTACTATTAATAATTATCACTCCCCTTTTTTGATATTCGTATTTGGAGCGTATTTAATTTTTTTGCTAGCATAATTGTATCTTGTAGAGAGACTAGACCCATTCTTTGGCTCACTTGGCTCTTTGTTTATTTTGTTGGTTTGGTTTGATCATGAGTTGAACCAATGGTCTAAACCTCAAACCCTCCATATATAACCCAACTTCATTCTCTCTCTTCTCATTATTATCCTTCCATTCCCTCTCTTAGGTTTTTTCTTTCCCTCCATAGGCAAGTACACCTTGCATGAGGAATGAAGAAATCCTCTATTTTATTGTTCCATTATATTTATTATGTATTTCTCTATATATTTAGAACTTGGTATTTTTGGTTTTGGTGCATGAATTAGTGTAGATCTAGAATTTTAGTTTAGAAGCTTTTCATGTGTTCTTGAGTTTTCTTGGATTTTGTCTCCTAAAACTTTATGTTTTTAAAAACTTGTTCTATGTTGATGAGCACTTGATTTTGAGTAGTTAAAACTTTATTTTGCTGGACTTGGACATCATTTGAGGTTTCTATGGAAGAAATAAAATTTTATTTTTTAGCTTTTGGCCATGGCCGAAAAGCTGCTGTTGGAGGAGACGAAGGAGTGCTATGCGGCACTCTATTCTATCCGGCCTGGACTTCTCGTCTCGAGTCATTATACGGCCAACCTTGTTGGACGCATGACTGAATCAGCACATGCACCCCTTGACCAAATGCATGCACGTGGATGAATGAAACATCACAAGTTGAAGAAATTTTACTAAGTCCCAAAAGATTTCATGCGGCTAAGTGTGCATGAGACCAAAAGAAGTATGCGGCCTCTTCGACCATACGGCCAGGTGATATGTGTCTCTCTTCTTCTAGACGCATAACTTCTCGCTGACTTGGCATGACTTTCTATGATTTTTTATCTTTTCTTCTGACACACTTTATTGTTTGTCACTTCAGTCACATCTATCACTTTGTGTCATTTCTTCTGACTTGCATTTATTGATGGTAACATTGCATATTTTTTGAAAAGTGGACTTTGCATTGCCCATGCGTCCAAGCCAACTATGCGACCTCATGCGGCCTCGACTTCATGCGGCACCCTGTCTCATGCGGCACCTTGCTTCATGCGGCAGCTTGCCTATGCACATATTATTCCTATGCGACAACCTGTTTCTTGCACATGTTGGACACTTGCTTGGTTTAATATTTTTCTTTGATTGAATGATTGTGATGATATGTATTAAATCTAGAAATGACTTGTATGACCCAGAAGTGACCATGTGCTAAATTTGATTAAGCACCTGACACGAGCCCGGTAGATGTGGCCTTATATGTACTAACTTGCTAATTAAAATAATTTTTCTTGACCAAATTATTATATGTTGCATGAAATAAGGGGCGTAGTTCAACTGGGGGGAGGATCTGCAATCCCGATCCTTGTTTGGTTTAAGAATTATGAATCTGATCTCGAGGGGTTCTCGCACAACTCTTATACTCATCTATCGTTATAATAAAGTGACATTTAATATGATCAGTGATTGACTGTCCTGTCCTAAATAACTTGATACGTGAAACTTGTCCATGATCTTGATTCTAGAACTTGTTCCTGTCCTGACTATTATATCTGTGCTGATACACTTGATCGCACCGAGAGTGCTACTTGATAGATATAAATATGGTAATACATCTTGCCACATACTCTTGCTACGTAATATATATAATTATTTCCATACACGAATCTGGTAGTTGGACAATGACTTTAGCCGTGGCTAGATAGTACTGATTATTGCATCACACTTGGGTGAATCAAGATTTAACTTTCGGGTGACAATATGGATTCGTATCAAGAGTGCGCATACTTAAAGTATGACATCTAAGAAGGAAAGCCCATGTGACCACGACATGGGATTCTAATTAACCTAAGGTTAACTAGGCAACTAAATTTGTAGAGCATTGGGAGGTAACGGTATCTTGAGATCGTGCATGTCGAACCACCCTAAATTAGTTGGGAGTATAGGCTGGTCACCCCGAATAATGTATATCATCCGCACTAGTAGAGTGCAGTATCTGATTTAATTATAAGATCGAGCCAGTATCTTTCCTATAGAAAGTTTGGAACTTTTACTGATTAATAATTAGCTCAGTGCCCCTATAAGGGACTGGTGCATCACTTTACATAAATACTTGCTCGTATATCATTGATTCAGCTAGCCCTGCTCAATTATGGCATGATCTGAGAATACTTATATATTGTATTACTAGGATAAACCAAAGATCACATATCAAGCCGTAATAAATGATTGGCCGTCTAATTTGCTTATATTATATGTCTAGCCAGGAAAGTGGGCTATAGTGGTATGATAATTCAAATCATGTCCTTGTTTGGTTGTTGGGTTGAGTCGTTATGTTACGTTAATCTATGGACCGAAGTTATATAATTTTTATATTATATCTCGGTTTACGTATTGTGCCTTTTGCTTAGTGGAATTAGGGACGCTGGCTGTTGTGGCATGATAGTTCATTAATGTTCTTGTTTGGTTGCGCTGTTGTGTTATGATAGGTTGTGGAATGAAACTACGACGCATAATCATTTTAGCTTGACCTTAATCAATGGAATTATTCTATCTTGATGTGATAAGGCACTTCTTGTCCTTGTTTGGTGAAGCGGTGTCATATCATGTCATGGATGGGACATATATCATTGATAATTGGCTCACGCATCTCATGCTATAGAACTTTTTTTCTTTATTTCGTGGTTCCTTTGTTGTATTTTCTATTTGGGGTCTGATCCCACTAGTTTTGCATGGTCATATTTAGAATCAGCACCTGAGGATCAAGCTTACTTCTCACTTACTGATGGCACACACCAGATGGATGGCTGCTGACTATCACGAGTGGGTTTCTTGTTCCACTGCTCGTCTTTTATAAACTATATTCTTTTGGGCATTTATCTAACCGGTACCTGTTAGTTGGAGACTCTGGACGCTAGTTTTCTACATGACAATATTACATTCAGACTGCAGCAGACTTACTGTCATGTATACTTTTGATTGTGTATCTGGCATACATTCTGTATCGCTAGATCTCTAGAATATTCTGATGCGGCATTTGGGATGCCTTACTACTTACACTGAAATATTCTATGTTACTGATACTTATTTGAATGATTGAGACAATAGAATTTCTTGACCCTAGGAGACTTGATTGTAGTATACACCCACTTTGTCTCTAGACAACCTTACCATATTGCGGATTACTATGGTATTCCGCAAGGTTTGGTTGACTAAGTCATTCTTCTGCTCTCCAGTATTCTAGTTCTGGAATGTGACAATAATAATAAAATCTACCGCCTCCTATTGATAACAAATTAATAAAATTATTATTATTATTATTATTATTATTATTATTATTATTATTATTATTATTATTATTATTAAAAACATCACTCAAGATGTATAATGGGCCAGTCCGGCCCAGCCCGATGGATAAGAGCACCCGGCCGGGCCGACCCAGTCGGATTGACAGTTGACCCATCCCAGAACGTGACCTGGTCCGCGGTGGACCTGGCCGAACTGGCCTGGGTTCAGTCTGGTTCAAGGTCAGGCCGGGCCAGCCCGATTTTAATTTTTTTTTTATATTTTTTATATATAATATATATGATATAACTTATATGTTAATGAATTCAAGTTAAAATTTATAGGTTTTTTTTACTAAGTCAATTTTTTATAATTTGAAATAACTAAGAAAGTTATTATATATATATATATATATATATATATATATATATATATATATATATATATATATATATATTCTATATAATATAATTTGAAATAGTTTATATATATTTTATATATAATTTATATGATATAAAATTTATATAAGCATTAAGTAAGACAATTTTATTTGATTTATTTATATCGATATTTATATAACTTTAAATCTAAATATTTATAAGTTGAAATAATTTGTTATTAGTTATATAAATTTAAACAAAAAATTATTCTTTCGATAATTAAAAATTTTAAATGTAAACAACACTCACTAGTCTAACAAAAACACAGTTAACACTTAACTGAAAAAAATATTGAAGATAATTTTAATATATATTATTTTTGTTACATAAGTCATGCAACCTATATTTGTGTTTCAGCTTCTCAGCCTCTCTTCAAAATTTATTTGTAATACTGCAAATAAAGTTTGTAGAGAGACTGAAAGCTGAAACTCAAACATAAGTTACAATTAGGTTTAAATATACCTATGACTAATGTTACAAAAATAAAATATATTAAAATTGATAAAAAAAATTTAAAAAAAATACAACATTACTAAATATCCATACACATTTTCAGATGTATGCGTAGCTTCCTTGTACCACAGTTATGGTCTCATTTGAGTCATTTTCTACAATGTAAGTATTCAACAAGAACTATATTCGAAGATCTTCTTTCTGTATCGCGCTCATTGTAAACTCCGCTAAAATGATGCCAAATTTTTGATTGAAACTCTAGTTGCAATGCTGGTTGAAGTAGCGGTGCTGGTTGAGGTTGCGGTGCGGGTTGAAGTTGCTGTGGTGGTTGCTCATTTTCCATAATAGTATATAGTCGCTTTACACTAGATTTTTTTCTAAATTTTGTATAAGAGAGAAAATAAATTTTGTTGTGGTTAATTTTTATTAAGTTAGGCCTATTTATAGAATTTTAGGGATACAAAATGATCCCCTATGTCCTAAAAATACAGTTGTTATAAATGTATTTTGGTCATTTTCAGCAAAAATGAACAAAATACCCCTCTAACATACAAAAAACTGCCACAAAAATGACGGTATTTTAGGAAAAATACACCTAAACGGTTATATCATAAAAAAAATTTAATTTTTCAGTCGAACCGGACTTTAACCGGGCCGGGCTGACCGGGCCAACCCGAATAGGACCCGGACCTAACGGTGCTGGGAACGGGCCAGGCCGGACTTGCCGATCGGATCCTCTGACCCAACCCGGACCCGTGGGGATGGTGGGCTAGTTCGGTCGATTAATCGGGTCTGGGCCTGCCCAGACCGGCGTTGACCTGGCCGGACCGGGGCCAATTTTTGGACCGCCCGGCCCATTATACAACTTGACACATCATTCACACACTCTCTCTCTCTCTCTCTCTCTCTCTCTCTCTCTCTCTCTCTCTCACATAAGCTCTTACGATTCACTCCTGAAAAAAACCCACCGCCACCTCTGGAGCCCGCCGCAAACTCAGGAGCTCGACCCCCTGCCTCCCGGAAGGTCCGTTTCGGTAGCCGCTCCACCTATATCTCGATACCACACAACACTTGCACGCAGAGCGAGATGGAGGAGGAGAGTTACTCGTCGACGGATCACCGAAGAAGATTCGACGGATCGGGGGGTGTGTCCGGCGCTACCTCAGGGTCAGATTAATCAATCGCGGGCACCATCTCTACCGGCCGTATATGTCCTTCACTGTCCACTTCTTAAATTTTCTTTGGAAAAGTAAGAGTTGGGAAAATGAGGACAGCAAGGGCGGAGCCAGTAATTTTTGGTAGAGGGGACTGAGAGCAGAGAAATACCTTGAAGAAAAAAATTCTTAGCGTAATAAAAACTGAGTGCATCCCGTGCCAGCTGAGAGCGGTCACTTTAATGTTCAGCAATTAACACTGAACATTTTATCTAATAATATTGTGTAAAAAAATATTTTATTTACTAATATTGTGTAAAAAAAAAAATTCTGATTATTTAGAATCATATGGAGCTGATAGGAATCGAGTAGCATATAAGTCTTACTACTAAGCTACAAAAATTTTATGTTACCTAGTAAAATCATTTTTATTTTGTTTTAAGTCCGGACTACAGCTCGAGTCAGCCAAGCTTATGCTCCGCTACTGGAGGGCAGGAGTTCCGTCTGCAGAACTGCTCCTGTCTCATCGCTCCACTTCTGAATTGGCCAGCCAAACAGCAAAACTAGTAAATAGTGAGTCCAGTTTCGAATTTTTGACACTTTCTGGGTGTAGTTCGATGAACCAAATGTTGAAAAGATTCCTAAAGAATGCAAATTGGAATATTTAAAATTAAAGACAAAAAATATGTAGAGGATTTGAGGCACGTTACACGCTGTCCGTAGAATATAATTTTACCCCCACGAACAGAGCAGTGGATTCCTAGCGATCTATCCCCGAGATAAAACGAATTCCTTCGATCCACAGCACCGTGCACCCGGTGGTGAATCTCATGAACGATCACAGCCTTGCCCGAAGAAAAGAGATTGGACGGGAGGAATTTAGTTTCTGGTGGTTTTCTTTTCTTTTCCGTCTCTGTACGATTTTTCTTTCTTTTCGAACAGAGAGAGAGAAAGAGAGAGAGAGAAGAGAAGAGAAGAGAAGAGAAAAATAAATTACTGTTATCTGATCTCAGGATCGTGTCTTGGATATATCTCTCACGTAACCTTTTCCACTCTTTCCGTAACGTGATTACGTGAGAACGGTTCCGCGGAAGACCAACAACCCACCAGACCAAACCAACAGAAATAAAAAATAAAATAAAATAAGTTATAAAATTATCTTTGTAACCATGTCCGTTCTGCGGTGCACAAGCGTGCAAAGTGCTAAGTGCGCGACTAATTAACGCATAAAAATATGCTTTAAATCGCGCACTCACTAGCGGGTTGGATGTGATCTAGCTCGTCCCCTACAAAACCCACTTACCCACTGAGAGGGGTAAAGCAATATATGGAAAGGAGAATGACTTCTACTTTCCCATGTGGGACTAAAAATAAGAGATGCCTTTTATTAAATCACATAGGTTGCTTTCAAAGCAAAGCCAAAATAACTCTAACAATCCCCCACATGATTCAATAAGAGAACAAAAAAGGTATAGCACGATAGGACATAGAGGAGGGAAACAAGATATGGGCAATCACACTGTGTATCAGAGGAAGGTGTCTTCAGGACTTGAACCTCCCCTTAGTGTTATACATCTTATCTATACAGACCAAAAGTGACATAAGTCTTGAAATTAGGATCTTACTTGTACAGACTCAACATATAAACAAACACATCGTAGGCATTTGATCGTATCAACAATTGTATGTGCTGTCTCAATTTCTTAAGAGCTCTAGAGACCAGCCCGAGTTCCCATAGAAAGCGGCCCTACTTTCACTCTTAAATAGGTGAATCTTTCTAGGTATTCTGTAATTTATATATCCTGCTTTACAAGCCACAGATTCATTAAGATTTTACAATCATCCTTTTATTTATTGCATATCAACACTTTTCGTTCTGCGCAACAGCAGCTCCACCCAGTGTGAATACATATCCAATTATGGCTTTGGTCTCATCTGTATCGGAGATCCAGTTTGTATCAGTATACCCTTCTAATACAGATGTGTATCCTCCATAGAATAATTCATGGGATATCGTGCCCTTTAAGTATCTCATTACCCGTTCTAAGGCAGTTCAATTTGAACTATTCGGATTGCTAGTGTACCGACTAAGCTTTCCTACTGCGTAGGAAATAACAGGTCTAGTATAATTAACAATATAGTCCAGGCATCCGATTTGCTGAGAATAGTTCAACTGAGCCACACTGTCTCCTTTATTCTTTTTCAACCTGATACTTGCATCATATGGAGTGTTTACAGGTTTAGAATCAAAATAGTTAAATCTTTTTAGAACCTTTTCTATATAGTGAGATTGGGAGATACCAATTCCCTCAAAAGTGTGACTTAATTTAAGTCCTAAAATTATATCAGCAGGTCCTAAATCTTTCATATCAAAAATTTAAGACATAAATGATTTGATATCATAAATAATATCCATGTTAGTAGCAAAAATAAGAATGTCATCAACATACAGGTATAATGTTACACAAGAGCTACCAACAGTTTTAATATATACACATTTATCAGAATCATTAATAGCAAAACTATATGATAGAATTACCTTATCAAATTTATCATGCCATTGCTTTGGCGCTTGTTTCAGCCCATAAAGAGATTTAATTAATTTGCATACCTTGCGTTCTTGCCCTGGAACAACAAACCCTTCAGGTTGGTCTATATAAATCTCTTCCTGTAAATCTTCATTTAGAAAAGCAGTTTTTACATCCATTTGATGAATAAATAGTTTATGAACAGATGCAATAGCTATTAATATTCTAATTGTAGCAATTCTAGTAACAGGAGAGTAAGTGTCAAAAAATTCTACCCATTCTCTTTGTTTGAACCCTTTAGCCACCAACCTGGCTTTGAATTTCTCAATAGACCCATCAGGTCTTAACTTCTTTCTGAAGATCCATTTGCAACCTATTATCTTGCAACCTACATAAATGTTAACCAAATTCCAAGTTTTATTTGATATAATAGAATCTATTTCACTATTTATAGCCTCTTTCCAAAATAAGGAATCAACTGAGGACATAGCCCCTTGACAAGATATAGGGTCCTCTTCAACAAGGTAGGTAAAAAAACTTCACCTAGGTCTGGTTCTCGTCGTGTTCTTTTACTTCTCCTGGGTTCTACTGGGGTAATCTCATCTGGTTGTGAACTAAGGTTACATCAGGAACTTGTATAGTATTAGAAGATCTAGGAATTCTATTTTTAATGGAAAAATATTTTCAAAAAACTGTAGCATCCCTAGATTCCATGACTGTGTTAGCATCAACACCATTTACCCCACTCTTAATTACAAGAAATATATAAGCAATACTATTTTGGGCATATCCCAAAAATACACAATCTACGGTCTTGGGTCCCAATTTTCTTTTCTTAGTAGGAGGGACAAAAACTTTAGCAAGGCATCCCCACACTTTAAAATATTTCAAAGAAGGCTTTCTACCTTTCCAAAGTTCATAAGGAGTTTTATCAGTCATTTTGAAAGGAACTTTATTTAAAATATAAAATAACATGCAGAAAGAAGGGATCCCCCCTCCTCCCCCCAACAAATTATCAAATATACCAGAGCTACCTAACATAGCATTAATTATATCAAGAAATGTTCTATTTTTCTTTCTGCTACCATATTCTGTTGAGGAGCATAAGGAGCAGTTACCTTATGTATAATGCCATGCAATTCACAAAAAAAGTCAAACTCAGTAGAGGTGTATTCACCCCCACGATCAGACCTAAAAAATTTAATTTTCTTTTCAAGCTGGTTTTCAACTTCAGCTTTAAAAGATACAAACTTACTGAAAGCTTCAATTTTAGTTCTAAGCAAGTAAACATGGCAGTATTTTGAATAATCATTTATAAAATTAATAAAATATTGTTTACCACCACGAGTAAGAATACCGTTCAATTCACAAATATAGCTGTGAATAAGCTCCAATAGTTGAAAACTCCTTTCAACAGAATGAAAGGATTTTCTAGGCTGTTTGGCTTGTATACATATCTCACATTTTCTATTCCTGCTAATGTCAATCTTAGGAATCAATTGCAACTTAGACATTCTCTTTAAAGAGTTAAAATTAATATGTCCCAAACGACCATGCCAAACATCACAACTATCATTATTATAAAAGAGAGCTTTCGAATCAGAAGTAGAAGTAGATGCAATATTATTTAAACAAGAATTTAAAGTACTGCAAGGCATGTCCAGAGAAAGTTTAAACAGACCCCCACATACATAGACATTCCCAATAAAGTTACCGTTCAGGGAGATTACAACTCGATCAGACTCGAATACAAGTTTGTAAACATGTTTATTTATCAAATAACTAGAAATTAAGTTCTTGTTGATGTCCGGTACGTGCTGCACACTATGCAAAAAGAGAATCTTGCTCGAAGATAACTTGAGGTCCACTCTTCCCTTTCCATGCACTCTGGCAGCACTCAAGTTTCCAATAGCTACTGATTCGCCTTCCTCAACCTTTCGGTAGGATAAAAAAGAATCAATATTAGGGCATACATGGACATTTGCCCCTGTATTAACCCACCAGTCAGTAGGCTGATACGAGGACTCAAAAACATAACATACGTTACAAACCTCTGATCATCGGTACTGACAAATTCGGTCCCGGCTATGATAACATGAGCTTGTGGAACAACATGAGCGTCTGCAGGAGTTCGACGATCAGGATTCTGAAATCCCTGACCCTTCTTCCGGTGGAGGCATTGCCTAGCAAAGTGACCAGGCTTACCACTGATGTAACATTCCCACTTAGGTCTGTTGTCTTTTCCAATCACAACTTTTGGCTTAAGAAACTGTTTCTTTGTAGGGTTCTTGTTATGGGGGTTGTTCCTATATTGATGGGGTTGGCCCTTAGACTTTTTCTTGGTTTCAATATTGTGTAACTTTGTCTCGAATTCAGTACTTAGAGGTTCCTTGTCTCTAGTTCTACCTTCTTTCTCAATGCGGAAGTATACAAACATGTCGTTTAAGCACATGGGTTCCTTAATATGTATTATTTTTAAACCAAATTCTTTCCAGGACGGAAAAAGTTTATTAATGAAGGCATCAATAAGAAACTTATCAGCAAATGGCATGTCTTTCTGAGACATCTCGTGTATGATAGTCGGAAGGGTATTAGTCTGTTCAACAACAGACTTCTCATTTACTATTTTAAACTCTAAAAATCTGCCTACAATATAAATCTCAGAACCCGCTCCTTCATTGGAGTATTTTTTATCGAGAGCTTCCCAAAGCTCTCTGGACGTAGAGGTAGTGCAATATATATCATAGAGCGTGTCAGAAAGACAACTGAGAATTTTACCGTGACAGATAAAGTCTGTCTGATTGTAGGACTATGATTCATAGGTCCTGGAAGGTTCGTGTAAGTCAGGTAGGATTTCTGGTTCTTTGAGAACCTTAAACAGTTTTAAACAAGTCAGCCAGTAGGTCATCCTACGCTGCCATCTCTTAAAGTTCAGGCCATCAAACTTCTTCGGTTCAGAGGAAATATGAATGTTGGCGGACAGTTCTTCTACGGTGGTGTTCATCATGCAGATAGAAATTTTCACAAACAGAAAACAGAGTAGACAGAAGCTACGAAATTCTATTATAAGATTGTTGGAAAAATTCCTAAAGAATACAAAATGGAAGATGTAAAATTAAAGACAGAAAATATGTAGAGGATTCGAGGCACGTTACATGCTGTCCTTAGAATAGAATTTTGCCCCCACGAACAGTGCAGTGGGTTCCATGCGATCTATTCCCAAGATACAACGAATCCCTTCGATTCACTGTACTGTGTGCCCAGTGGCGAATCCACGAACGATCACAGCCTTGTCCGAAGAAGAGAGATTGGATGTAGGAATTTTTGGAGGAATTTATGTTCTAGTTGTTTTCTTTTTTTTTCCGTCTATGTACGATATTTCATTCATTTCGAACAGAGAGAGAGAGAGGGAGAGAGAGAGGAGAAAAACAGATTATTGTTATCTGATCTCAGGATCGTTTCCTAGATATATCTCTCACGTAGTCTTTTCCATTCTTTCCGTAACGGGATTATGTGAGAACGGTTCCGCGGAAGACCAGCAACCACCAGAATAAACCAACAAAAATAAAATATAAAATAAAATAAGTTATAAAATTACCTTTTTATCCATGTCTGTTCTGCGTCGCGCAAGCATGTAAAGTGCTAAGTGCGCGACTAATAAATGCGTAAAAAATATGCATTAAATTGTGCACCCGCTCGCGGGTTGGATGAGATCTAGCCCATCCCCTAGAAAATTCACTTACCCAATAAGAGGGGTAAAGCAATATATGGAAAGGAGAATGATTTCTCCTTTCCCATGTGGACTAAAAACAAGAGTTGCCTTTATTGATACACATAGGTTGCTTTCAAAGTAAAGCCAAAAAAAACTTTAACAATCCCCCACATGATTCAATAAGAGAACAAAAAGGTATAACACGATAGGACATAGAGGAGGAAAACAAGATATGGGCAATCACACTGTGTATCAGAGGAAGATGTCCTCCGGACTTAAACCTCCCCTTAGTATTATACATCTCATCTATACAGACCCAAAGTGACATAAGTCTTGAACTTAGGATCTTACTTGTACAGAGTCAACATACACACAAACATATTTTAGGCATTTGATCGTATCAACAGTTGTATACTTTTTGGCCATGTGCTGTCTCAATTTCTTAAGAGCTCTAGAGAACAGCCCGATTCCCATAAAAAGTGGCCCCACTTTCACTCTTAAATAGGTGAATCTTTCTAGGTATTCTGCAATTTATATACCCTGCTTTACAAGCCACAGATTCATTAAGATTTTAAAATCACCCTTTTATTTATTGTATATCAATACTATACAATAGAGGAATGGTTCTTTACAATTACTATCATATAGTGTTTTCAGTCACACATCAATTTTGTTGTTACCCATTGAACATATTTATGGTGCTTCCAATCGAAGGTCGGGTTGCCTTTGAGGTGACTCAATCTATAGGCTTTAACCCCATTCCTCTTGCCGTCTCCAACACTAGTCTCATTGAGAGACCTTTAGTTAGAGGATCTTCTAGATTGTTCTTTGATCTTATGAAGTCAATTGTAATTACTACGCTGGATCGCAATTGCTTCACCCGATTGTACCTCAGACGTATATGTTTGAATTTTCCATTATAACTTGTCCTATGAGCCTTTGCTATTGCAGATTGGCTGTCACAGTGTACAGGGATAGCATAAACTGGTTTGCTCCACAGAGGAATATCTGTTACCAGATTTCTAAGCCAGTCTGCTTCCTCACTGGTGAGGTCAAGAACTATGAATTCTGCCTCCATAGTAGATCAAGAAATACAGTTCTGCCTGGTAGAGTCTCACGCAATAGCAGATCCACCCAGTGTGAATACATATCCAATTGTGGCTTTGGTCTCATCTGTATCGGAGATCCAGTTTGCATCAGTATACCCTCCTAATACATATGGGTATCCTCCATAGAATAATCCATGGGATATCGTGCCCTTTAGGTATCTCATTACCCGTTCTAAGGCAGTTCAATGTGAACTATTCATATTGCTAGTGTACCGACTAAGCTTTCTTACTGCGTAGGAAATATCAGGTCTGGTACGATTAGTAATATAGTTCAAGCATCCGATTTGCTGAGAATACTTCAACTGAGCTACACTGTCTCCTTTATTCTTCTTCAATACTTGCATCATATGAAGTGCTTACAGGTTTAGGATCAAAATCGTTAAATCTTTTTAGAACCTTTTCTATATAGTGAGATTGGGAGATACCAATTCCCTCAGAAGTGCGACTTAATTTAAGTCCTAAAATTACATCATCAGGTCCTAAATATTTCATATCAAAATTTTGAGACAGGAATGATTTGTTATCATATATAATATCCATGTCAGTACCAAAAATAAGAATGTCATCAACATACACGCATAATATTACATAAGAGCTACCAATAGTTTTAATATATACACATTTATCAGAATCATTAATAGCAAAATCATATGATAAAATTATCTTATCAAATTTATCATGCCATTGTTTTGGCGCTTGTTTCAGCCCATAAAGAGATTTAATTAATTTGCATACCTTGCTTTCTTGTCCTGGAACAACAAACCCTTCAGGTTGTTCCATATAAATCTCTTCTTGTAAATCTCTATTCTGAAAAGCAGTTTTTACATCCGTTTGATGAATAAATAGTTTATGAACAGATACAATAGCTATTAACATTCTAATTGTAGCAATTCCAGTAACAGGAGAGTAAGTGTCAAAAAAGTCTACTCCTTCTCTTTGTTTGAACCCTTTAGCCACCAACTTGGCTTTAAATTTCTCAATAGACCCATCAGGTCTTAACTTCTTTCTGAAGATCCATTTGCAACATATTGGTTTGCAACCTATATGAAGGTTAACCAAATTTCAAGTTCTATTTTATATAATAGAATCCATTTCACTATTTATGGCCTCTTTCCAAAATAAGGAATCAACTGAGGACATAGCCCCTTGATAAGATATAGGGTCCTCTTCAACAAGGTAGGTGAAAAAACCTTCACCTAGGTCTGGTTCTCGTCTTGTTCTTTTACTTCTCCTGGGTTCTACTGGGGTAATCTCCTTTGGTTGTGAACTAGAGGTTACATCAGTGACTTGTGTAGAAATAGAAGATCTAGGAATTCGATTTTTCACCGAAAAAATATTTTCAAAAAAATGTAGCATCCCTAGATTCCATGACCGTGTTAGCATCAATACTATTTACCTTACTCTTAATTACAAAAAATCTATAAGCAATACTATTTTGGACATATCCCAAAAATACACAATCTACGATTTTGGGTCACAATTTTTTTTTTTTCTAGTAGAAGGGACAAAAACTTTAGAAAGGCACCTCCACACTTTGAAATATTTCAAAGATGGCTTTTTTACCTTTCCAAAGTTCATAAGGGGTCTTATCAGTCTTTTTGAAAGGAACTTTATTTAAAATATGACATGCAGAAAGAAGGGCTTCCCCCAACAAATTATCAGATAAAACAGAGCTACCTAACATAGCATTAATCATATCAAGAAATGTTCTATTTTTTGTTTCTGCTATCCTATTCTGTTGAGGAGCATAAGGAGCAGTTACATCATGTATAATGCCATGCAATTCACAAAAAGAGTCAAACTCAGCATATGTGTATTCACCCCCACGATCAGACCTAAGAATTTTAATTTTTTTTTCAAGCTGGTTTTCAACTTCAGCTTTAAAAGATACAAACTTACTGAAAGCTTCATTTTTGGTTCTAAGCAAGTAAACATGGCCGTATTTTGAATAATCATCTATAAAAGTAATAAAATACCGTTTACCACTATGAGTAAGAATACCGTTCAATTCACAAATATCACTGTGAATAAGCTCCAATAGCTGAGAACTCCTTTCAACAGAATGAAAGAATTTTCTGGGCTGTTTGGCTTATGTACATATCTCACATTTCTCATTCCTGCTTATGTCAATCGTAGGAATCAATTGCAACTTAGACATTCTCTTTAAAGAGTTAAAATTATCATGTCCCAAACGACCATGCCAAACATCACAACTATCAGTATTATAAAAGAGAGCATTCGAATCAGAAGTAGAAGTAGATGCAATATTATTTAAACAGGAATTAAAGTACTGCAAAGCATGTCCATAGAAAGTTTAAACAGATCCCCACATACATAGCCTTTCCCAATAAAGTTACCGTTCAGGGAGATTACAACTCGATCCGACTCAAATACAAGTTTGTAACCATGTTTATTTAGCAAATAATCAGAAATTAAGTTCTTGTTGACGTCCGGTACGTGCTGCACATTATGCAAAGGGAGAATCTTGTCCGAAGACAACTTGAGGTTCACTCTTCCCTTTCCGTGCACTCTGGCAGCACTCGAGTGCTAAGTGCGCGACTAATAAACGCGTAAAAAACGCGCATCAAATCGCGCACCCGTTCGTGGGTTGGATGATATCTAGTTCATCCCCTATAAAACCCACTTATCCACTAAGAGGGGTAAAACAATATACGGAAAAGAGAATTGACTTTTCCTTTCCTATGTGAAACTAAAAATAAAAGATGCCTTTATTGAATCACATAGGTTACTTTCAAAATAAAGCCAAAACAACTCTAACACCAAACAGCCCCTTTCAGAAAGTTGTGACATGAAAAGAAATTAACACAACATTCCACAACTTTCTTGATATTCTCCTGCTGCTAATATACACATGAAGCTAGCACTTGCCATAACTTTTAACAGTATATGTATGTATATACACACGTTCCATTAATTATTAACTAATTATATATCGATCAGAAACAATGGAGATTGTGTAACTAATGCAAGTACATTTGTCACCGGTTGTGCAGTGGGTCGGGGGCGCTGGGCACCTGTCTCTTGCTCTCCTCCTCCAGCTCGTCGACGCCGACGTTGAGCTGCACCCTCGACCGGTCCCCCATTTCTGCAGGCGAAGTTAAACGAATCGCTTCGCAGTGCTCGAACGAGAACACGTTACAAAATATGCAGCAGATGCTGATAACGAGTATGAGACGGAGCAGAAGTTTGGTAGCCATTCAACCTCTCACTATTGGCATCAAAGAGAGAGAGAGAGAGAGAGAGAGAGAGAGAGAGAGAGGGAGGGGATTGGTGTGTGTGTGTGTGTGTGTTTAATTATAATACTGTGAGCATGTGATGATGATAAGACAAGAAAGGCATAGAAAGAGTGCGAGAGAAGTGAGAGTACTGTGAAGACAGTACTGTGTGGATATTTCAACTGATGGTGCATAGAGAGACAGCTAGATGTAGACGTACACTCCGTGGAAGACGGGCTATTGCTCTGCATTGTCCAAAAGAAAAATTATTTGATGGTACCGACACTTTCGGTTGCATTCACTTGTCTTCGTCTTCGTGAGATGCGGCTACCAAACTTTTTGAGGAAAAAGAGAGTGAGGATGAGCTAAGCGTGCATCATATAGAGCCTCCTAGCTAGCACTATTATTGGAGTTTATTTGAAGTTTGTCTTAGAGCATCAGTAATGTGCATCCAATTTTCAGATTCTAGATACACAATATAGGTGTTTAATTTGTAGAACAGTAAGAACTATTCTAAGCTTCAATTTTTAGATTTTCAAACACAATCTAAGCACATGAGCTATCAGTTGGATCTGGAAATTTTTAAATTTAAAATGTAAGAAATTATTTTATAAAAAAATAAAGTCCTAATTTTGAGTCAAATTCTATATTTAACATTTTTTTTCCACATTAATCTTTTAGCACCGTCTACTAATGATGCTCTTAATAACCCAATCTTATAGTTATATATTAAAAATAAAATAAAAGTATGTATATTTTAATATTTAAACTATTATTTATCGTCTTGTATATGTGAAGTGTATTAGAGATCCTGTTGACAAAAATTATAAGTATATTTATTTTAATATTTAAACTATTATTTATTATACTCTTGTACACATGAAGTGTGTTAGTATGGTTGATTTTTTTTTTTTTTGGCCGACAATGTTCAAATTCCACAACAAATATTTGTTTTATCAGTGGATGAAATGGATAAAGTAGCGCTTGAATGACACACTTCGCACGTACGCATCAAACGCAGAGATGACGTGCTCTTGCATGTTGGATGCGGAGCTGTCATAGGAGCTACGAAGGACGGGGAGTCGTGTGGAAGCAGTGGCGTAGTGCCCCATAGCAACGAGTTCGAGGGGAAGCAGTGGCGCGGTTATGCCGAGCAACAGTGCTACGGTTCCGTGTGTACGAAGTGGCACGGTTCTGTGATTCTTCGGTGGCGCAGTTCCGCGGAGATACTTAGCGTTGGGAAACTGCTGCTCTGTCCCAACGTTGTGATTTTGTTGCAGGTGAGACTGTTCGATTTTGTAACTATCATATTTATAGAAAGTTACTATTGGTAATCGTCTCACTTAATAGAGAGTTACTTTGTGGTCTTCCGTCCACGTCTTTAATGGACTATTATCACTTTTAGGTGATGACTGCCTATTTCAATAGTTGTTCTTGCACGCTTTGTTCATAAGGACAAAACATAATTCAAAGGGAGTTAGAAGAGAGTTTCATCTCTAGAAGATAAGTGCTTTTTTCGAGTGCCATTGTTGAGCACATTAGTGCTCTGAATGAGAGAAGGGTGGTGACTTACTACGAGCATTCAAAATTTATTCTGGTTTTACTGATTTTTTGGGATAAGATCGACGAAAATGGTCGAATCTCGCTTTGAACCATAGTGATCTCACGTACCCCAACAGAAGAGTTTTCTGACTTTGAGTGACGTAGGCTGCTGACGCTTTGGAGGATGTAACGTCCTTATTAATGAGGCAAGGCCTCGGAGAATGTAACGTCCTTGTTAGTGAGGTTATTGAAGGCTCCCATAATTGAGTAGATCAGATCTGCTGTGTTTCAATGTTTTAAAAATCAGATCGATGATTGAACCGAAAATCTTTGGTATAGATCGGATCGAGGTTCAATCGAGGTTCAATCGGGATTCAAATAGGTCCATTACGAGAATCAAATCATATAAGACATCTACATTTACTTCTTGGTTTGGTCCTTAGCATGTATGGTTTGGTTTGGTTTGGTTCTTAGCATGTATGATTTGGTTTGGTTTACAACTATAAGGTCTGTTTATAACTATAAGGTCTCTCAAAACCAAACAAAGTACCAAATAGTCCAAATTTCACATAATAATTTTTTTTGAGTTTTTAAAAGAAAAAATAAAATAAAATGGCCGGTTCAATATTGAACCGGTTCGGCCGGTTCACCGGTTAAACTCCGGTTCATAAAAAAAATTGTCGGTTCTTTAAAAATTCGAGTCAGATCAGATCGGTCCAATTTTTTGGTCCAATCAGATCCGATACGATTTTGACAACAGTGGTGTTTTAATACAGACATGACTCACCAAGCTATTTGGGGGACAAAATACCGAACTGAATAAATAAGACAGCTGGTCTACTCTGCTCTGATAAATGAGAAGGTGGAGCATTGAATTGTGTGATCTATGTTACACTTGGCTCGGTTCAGCAAGAATGGTTTTCATGCATGTTCATTGTTCAGCGAGAATCACTTCCTGGGTGGGTGACTACTTCAAGGCTTGTTCGACAAGGACCACTTTATGTAGGGATGTAACTTTACTACTGGTTCCATGGGACTGGCATCTGGTGTGGAATGGCTTCTATTATTGTTCCGCGAGATTAGCTTCATTGTTTTCTCGCGGGACTATGGCTCAACTGTCTGCGTCTCGCGAAATTAAACTTTGGCTTCGTTGCCACGTTCTATAGAGATGTTTTGCTACCTTGTTCTATAAGATTTGAGCTTCACTACTGCGGTTTGATGAGAAGTGGTCTCTCACAAAACTAACATTTTTGTAGATTAATAATTTTTGGGAGAAGGATATGACAGAAACATGCATTATTATTCTATTCAGGTGATTTAAACTTCTCTCGGTTACTCTTGCCTCCAATCTTATTTTTCGATGTTTCTTTCATTGATAATCAATTCTGGTGACTCATCAATTGAATTTAGCATCTTAATAATATTATAATAATAAGGAGTTGTAGTTATCTTTTCCATTTCAATAAATTTTTTCTTAAATGATTATTCTCACCAAATGGTCGTCACATCATAAGACCCACAAGAGAAGATATGAATAAAGTTGCAGCTTTCGTTACTGGGGGGAAGACCCAATTAAGAAAAAATATTATTTAAAATCATAACTTAGGGCAAACTTGGATTTGAGTGATGTTAGACACTGTAGGAACACTACTAGAATAAGTCAAATTAGCGACGTCTGCAAACGTCGTTAAAATTTTTTAGCGACATAATTAGCGACGTTTCAGTGACGTCGTATTTTAGCTGGTAGCTGACAAAAAAAAGTCACAAAACGTCGTTAAACGACGTTTACTAGCGACGTTTAGGCGTCGCTAATTTTTTCTATTTAGCGTCGTTCCGTCGCTAAATCAGCGACGTGTCATTTGTCGCTACACGTCGATAATTTTTTCTATTTAGCGACGTTTTGCAACACATTTAGCGATGTTTTGTTGACCTTATAAATACTGTCATGTCAGCCAATTAGCAACGTTTAACGACGTAGTTAGCGACGTATTTAAACGTTGCTAAATTACAAAAATTTTATAAAAAAAATCTGAAATGAATGTATGCTTGCAGTTTGTCATATAATTTGTCATATATTCTTGCAATATCACTGTTCATAAAAATAGACAGACCCGGAGCAACCCTCTGTTAATTTACTGGGTTCGCCGACGCCTTCGGTGGAACACTCAATACCGGTAAATTCATATACATTTAATATGAATAATAAAGTAAATTTTGAAAAAAATGACACATTGGAATTATAAACCGAGTCTCAAGAAAGTTCCGTCGTAAATAATGCAATAAATATCCACACAACTGAGTGCAAGAAATAAAGTCTGAAAGCCTCAATAAATGATCAAATATCATGGGTCAAAATACAAACAACTAGTAAACTGTCCTAACTAGGACTACTGCGGATCTGGAGGAGGATGAGCACCGGCATGCATCAGGGATAAGAACAACTCATACTGCTCCCGTGAAATCGACACCAATGTCGATGAAGAAGGCAGTAACATCGTTGGAGTCGGTGTCGATGAAGGCTCACTAGGAGGACGTATCTGCTCCAACGATTCTAGTCGATAGTTGTATGCATCCATGGTAGATAATAGTCTCGTACTGCTAGCAGCCATTGAATCATGCATCATCGTCAGCCTCTCGTCCATGGACAACTGTGATGCCTGCAGCTCCATCACACTGGACTATTTCGAAGCTCTAAGATCAGTAACGCCATGCTCATCCTCTCGGTCATATCCCTGAGGTCCTTGATGTTGTGTTCGAGCGTATCAAATCATGCAATGAGCGTCACATCGTCCGTTTGCAGCTGAGACAATGACTGCTCCTCCATCCTTCACAACAACTCATCAGGAGAGACGCAATCTGACGGTCAACTGTCTCATGGACTCAGGCAGACGCTTGCTAGGGCTTTGGGGAATGCGCACTTGCAGAGGAGGCCCTAGAGGAGTGCGTCACAACAAGGGCACCATATGATTCCGTACCGTAGTACGTACCCTTCTGGAGACCACCAGCGGTGGTCACCCATAACTCATATATCAACGGTTGTAAATAAACATCGATGTTCCTCTTTGGATTGTTCGGACCCGGGATAATAACGGTTAGAAAAATATACGTAGTCTTCATGCACATCCAAGGCGGTAGATTGTACGGAGTGACGATCACAGGCCAACACGAAAACTGGGAGCCCGAAAGTTCGAAAGGGTTAAAACCGTCGGAGGAGAGCCCTAATATGTCATTATGCAGATCCGAAGTAAAATCTGAATACTATCAATCAAAGTGATTATATGCTACTCCATCGGATGGATGATCCAACACTCCTTCGATCTATTTTTGCCTGTGCCAACGCATATTTTCTGCAGTCTCCTTCACCATAAACAACATCTGCAACCGCGACGTAAAAGGCAAGTAGTGCATCGAATCAGTAGGCTTACTTGTACCGACAAACCTTCCTCTACCAGTGGCCTTGTAGCGTTCAATATCACAAAATCTGCATGTGTCTTCATCCTTGTCGTCTTTGTATTACAACATGTACCTATTGCGGCATGCATCAATTTTTTTGTATCCCTTCCAGAGCGATCTCACCATCTTCTTAGATCAGTAGAAGTCTTTAGGCAACTTAGCACCCTCCAGCAAGATCTCTATAATCAACTCCATCAGTCGGTTGTATGACATGTTAAAATCGGACTTGATGCTCAACTTGTAACCACCTCCAACAGTGAATGATCCTCATAACCAGGATATAATGGAGTCCTTGCATTCTCCAGTAACTCCATGAACTTTGCAGCATCGGCATTCGGTGTCACGTCCCGATCTTCCGCAGGTAATAGATCGTCACAACTAGGCACGAATCACCGTGCCAGTGCTCCCACAGGATAATCTTTTTCCATCTGGACGTAATGCTGCACGAGTTGAAGCTGCGGCCGTGCCAGGACATGATCCGAACAGGCGGTAAAATGTCTAAGGCACAAAGTCGCACAAATAGTCTGAATGTAGCGGGATAAGAAATGAACAGGCGATTGGTAACAAGTTCACTGAGTCATCAATAGCGGAAGCATTAAATAACACAAGTATAGAATTAAAACAAGCACTTTATTGATATTGAACAAGTGTTACAAGCGGCACTAGGCCGAGATTATAAGTCACTCAAGTCTCTCTCTCTGAAACGATAAAAGCGTGCCAAGTGGCTACATTTTTAGAATCATACATAGGCGATGTTCCAACATTATATCTTGTATATGTTCTTTTGTTCTGGACGCAATGTTCCAAGGCTCCAGAGCTAATGCCTTAGCTCGCACGAAAAAGGTTTTCGTACCGGACGAGGTTCTCCCGCACCCTGTAAGCAATCTGGTGGGTTATCAGTACATGAATGCACTTGTGGGGAGGCTTCTCGCCCGCTCAACAAATTCAAACACGTTATAAAGGTTCTGTGCACCATCTATTAAGTTATCTTTCTAGTCTTGCCTTAGGATCAATTTTATGACAATGATGCAAAGCCTAACTCGTGTGGTAGTGCACCGTGCGATATAAGAGTAACACGGCGAGACTTACCAACTTACCATTTATCCTTCCCTGTCCAAGGAAAACAAAGTTAAAATCAAGCACGAGCATATATAATGAAATTCAGGTACAATATCATAAGCAAACACAAGTGTCATAAGCAAGGTTATGTTTCAGGTGCACGAGTTACACGAATTATTCAGAAGTATTGCAGAAGATGTTCAAGTGTTCAAATATGTACAAGTGTGTTATACTCATATCCGTTTAGGTGTTTAGATTTACTGGATGCGATATAATGACTCACACGCGGATTGTCGCTAAGCGAGGATGTCTTATCTGTATGAACATGAGTCGTTGGCATAGCCATAAAGGGCGAGTTATAGTCTTTGACAAGGATAGTATGTAACGAAAGTACACAGTGTAATATAAGCCATCCCATCCAGTACACGAGACTATCAGCCTTTTGAGCAAGGATGGTACGACGTTAGTGGAGATGCCACCCTGATAGCATACGAAAGGCTGCTGCGAGAGTTCCATCGGGATCGGATCAGCCCCGGTGCCTCGGAGACCGTCCGTGGAACGAGATCCAAAAACCCCTGTTGTTTTCAAGTTGTCCACGATATGCAAGTCTTGCGTCTTCCAGATTCACAACATGATATGATAATCCTTGATTCTTGTTCTGAACGAGCATTGCTCCACGAGCTGTGATTCTTGCTTTACTTGACATGATTCTCGTTCAGAGTTAAACTTGACTTGATGCATTCCCCTGGTTCGGGAACTACCTTGGCGACCTAATAGTCCCGGATACTTGCAGGTTCATATTTCATAGAAGGACTATTTGATAGTCTTCTAGCTAACTAGATGCATGCACGATACAAATAATTTTACTTGATTGTGGCATATATTCGTGTGGCAAGCATTGAAATGAGGCAACGAGTACAAACTACAAATTAAGCAGGCAAGCATGCATTTATATGAAATATAAGCATTTATGTTGGCATGGTCTAATGGGTAGTGCGAAGAGTGCAACCATATAGGGACATATAGAGCGACATAGTTCTTAAGATGAGCAGTGTAAACAAGTGAAGCAGTGCACTACGAAGAGTATAATGTTCTACTCGAGGAATAACGGGGTCTACTTGCATGAAGCAAATTTAGCATGCGAGGGTCCAAGTTATAAGCCAAGTTTTATTTTCATGCTCTAACACAAGCAATACATGATGGGATTATTCCCTTAGCTAGGTGAGTTATATTTTTTATTAGCATGCAAGGGGTGATTCACCTAACGACAAGCATGTATCGTCCATATTTTAAGTGTGCTGGCTAAGCAAAGACTAGTTCACCGTAGCCTCCCACCTTAGCGATAATTTGCCTCGGTCGAGCAATACTGTATGCGAGCCTTTGAAAGTCTAAGTCTGAACTCCTGAAGGACCAAGTCTGGAAATCCTTTTTCTCAAATGATTCTTCCCGTTGAGCAAAGCGGGTTGGGTCGTTGCACTTGCGCCATTTGAATCGGCTGTCCGCTTGAGAGGAACGGGTCGTTACAATGTACACCACTCAAAAAAAGTCTCGTCCTCGAGACTTCATGAGTGCAAGCCGTTCTATCGTGCTATCGAATCTATCTCCAACATAATAATCGGTACCACTATATCCGTTCGAATATAATTTCCTACTCGTTCCTTATAGCATGTCGCGTGTATGCTGGGTCAGTCTCATTGAATGACTCTATCATTCAATCCAAGCTCTGACTCGGTCTCTACTCGTCTTAGCACGGAATATATCGCTTAATGCGGGGTACGCTACAATCCATCTTGAATGATGATCTAAGGCTGAGGGAAACTTATCCAAATTATTATACTCGTCAATGCGAATCTAACATATTCACTTGCACTAGCATTCGAGATCAGCATATCGCGAGTCTGGATTATGCACATATTCAAAGCGTCCCTCAAATATATGCATGTTAACCAACTTAGCAATAATGAAGTCTCTGCACTCGAGTTCAACATATCATTAAGTCTTGGATCGTGCACACGTTCAAGGCATCCCTCAAACATATGCATTCAACCAAACTTAGCGATAGTGAAATCGGACAAGCTACTTGCGAAAACCTCAAGGGTTCTCGTTTTATGAATCACAATGATACCTCCAACAGGGTCAATAAAATTCTAAGTCATTTCCAATCCCACTCAAATCAAGTATTGCATTACCGTTAAGCACGATCTATCTGATCAACCGACTAGCGTCCATGTCCTATCGTACATTCTGTTTGCGTCAAACAAAGCACACACTTACCATTCCAAGTCTAACACTAAGTCTTGCTGCCCCAGTTCTATGGCTTGTTCAAGCAATGTTCTAAAGTCGGTTACACAATTTTTTTTATTCTCATCTGCCTAATTACTAGGTCAGCTCACAAGGTCATAGGTATAAGTTTAAGCACACGATTCACCGTACAAATTTGTCGTACGATGCTCATCCCAATTTTTAAGGTCAAACCATTGTTCATTTTGTACGGAATATTCTACCAAAGCTCGTTTCACTCAGATTTCTAAACATCGAGCACATATCATCCTACTCACATTAACACGTTAGTTTGTACATGGTTCAAATCTGTTCAGTCAAATCTATGGTATATCCAAGATACATGAAAAGCATAGCAATTCGAATAGTCTATCTCCTTCAAACATGTTTTGATAGAATCCATAAATCCATTCTAAGTCTAGACCACCAAGCCATGATTCAATTCTAAATCTTTGATCTCAATCATAAATTCAAGTCATCAAACAAGATTCACGTATCCGTTCACGAAACCATCAAGCGTGACTTACTCCAGGTTCTAGATTAACTTAACCTTGAAACACTTCTGATTCACTTGCATTCCCAAATTCTTCTTTATCGTGTCGAACCACAAGTCAAGACGATCCATCAGTTGTCACGCTCCGGTCTCCCGCAAGTTCGATCATCCTCGTTGGACGTGGGATCATCACGACAACGCTCCCGCTGGATAATCGTCCTAATTCGGACATGACGCATGTACGAGCATAGAGTTAAGCTCACACAAGACAAGAACGTCGAATATTATGGTTATTATCGAGACGATCGAGACATCTTATTATTTCACTTTGCTCCATCCAAAAAATATATATAATCCTTCAAGTCATGTCCGTTCATGCCATAATTATAATTCGTCTAGCAAAATCTTTTAACATTAATGTTACCGTTTGATAGATCCATAGTCTACTTCTGGCATTCCTCAAATAACTAAGTTCAAACATTTAAGCGAAAGTCTATCCACTTTGTTAGGTTCCATTCATCGAGTTCGTTTGGAATAATCACCCAACAAGTTCCCATGAGTTCGATTATCCCTGTCGTACGTGAAATCACCACGCCGACGCTCCTGCAGGATAATCGTTCTCGACTAGGACTGATTGTCGAGGGTTATCTTTTAAAATAGATTCAAGATCATTCTTGCAAACTATAAGTCAAATCCGTTATCGCTTACCTCTTTTATCGAACCACAATATTCATTCTCGGAATAACTTCTATTTGAGCGATATTCTACTCAAGCTTCAATCTGTTTGATTCAATTTAAAATTGCTCGCATGGTCCATCAATTTTTTACCAAGTTTTCTTGACCAAGATATTGATTTCCATTTCCTTGAATCCCTATTCGATATAAGCCTTATCACTTGTTCAAGACATTCCGAAATCTTTCAATCCAACTATCGCACGAGACCTATAATTTTACTTGAACATTTTTAAAATGATCCATACACCACTCAGGAATCGAGTCACCTAATTAAATTCTCAATCGTGTTCTTATCACTCGCTATCATATTCACCAAGTCATTCCTTAGAATTTCTACACGATACCTAAGCATCGCCTGATAAATCTTAGTCTCGTATATATATTCTATTGATAGTTATCCAAGTAAACCATATCTGATTTGTATTTGTTGACACAAAATACCGTTCGAGCTATTTCTTAAATTTTAAGCACGATTCTCTGCGATAAATTGAAAAGGTTTCTATCGGGTGCCATTCTAAGTCTGACTTATCCTTATCTGAACATCCTAATCTCGCTTGCAAACTAGCTTCGCACCAAAAGGGTCTTGCACGCGATACTCAACACAACTTAGCCGAAAGGCTATGTGCATATCTAACCATCCGAACGATATTTCATCTCACACACTAAACAGCTGGGTAATTACGTATAGGTATTCAGGTTCGCACATAACTTGCAAATTCTAGCACAAGTCTATTCCCACAAAGTCCAATACATTTCAGAATAAGGGTCATCGAATCACAATTTCGTACAAGCAATCATATCATTCACATGCACTTTTTAAAATTATTTAGACTCATTGTATGGAATAACCCAATCTGGTCAACGAGAGTGTGTGTATGCACATAACCCATGAACAAGCATTCGCTACAAGGCCACTAGAAGAGGAAAGTCTGTCGGTGCAAAGAAGCCTACCGATTCGATGCACTACTTGCCTTGATGTCGCAATTGCAGAGGTTATTTATGGTGAAAGAGACTGCAGAAAATATGAGTTGGCACAGGCGAAAACAGATCGAAGGAGTATTGGATCATCCATCCGATGGAGAAGCATGGAAGTACTTTGATCGAGAGTATCCAGGTTTTGCTTCGGATCTGCATAATATCAGATTGGGGATCTCCTCCGACGGTTTTATCCCATTCAGACTTTCAGGCTCCCAGTATTCGTGTTGTCCTGTGATTGTCACTTCGTATAATCTACTGTCTTGGATGTGCATGAAGACTCCGTATATGCTCCTAACCGTTATTATCCCGGGTTCGAACAATCCGAAAAGGAATATCGATATATATTTACAGCATTTGATAGATGAGTTGAATCAGTTGTGGGAAGTAGGTGCCACCACGCACGATGTTTCTAGAAAGCAAAATTTTTAGATGAGGGCAACACTTATATGGACCATCAACGACTTTTCGGTCTATGGAATATTATCGGGATGGAGACTCATGGTCGTCTCTCATATCCGTATTGCATGGACCACACTAAGACTTTCCGTTTGAAACACGGAGGCAAACCGTGCTTCTTCGATTATCATCGATAATTTCTGCCGAAGGATCATCTGTACCGGAGGAACATGAATGCTTTTCGTATGGGCGTTGTAGAGAAGGCCAATCCACCGCCAAGGTGGCCTGTATACACGATATGGGAAGAGGTATAAGATTTACCAAGTGCTATCAAAGAGCCTGTTAAGGGGTACAAGTGTGACGGATTTGGTCGCACCCATAACTGGATGAAGATGAGTATATTCTATGATCTGCCATATTGGAGCACCAATTTTATCAGACATAACCTTGATGTCATGCATATCGAGAAGAATGTGTTGGATAACATAATTAATACTGTAATAGAGGTAAAGGGGAAAATGAAAGACAATCTGAATGCCAAGTTGGACTTAGAAGAAATATTTAGACGTCCTGCGTTGCATTTGATAGAGGAGGAGAATGGAAAATTAAAGCAGCCTAAGTCAATTTTCTCAGTGGAGAAGGAGGATAAAGGGAGACTTTGTAGGTGGATTCAGGGTCTAAAATTTCTAGACGGGTACGTGTCAAACTTGAGAAGATGCATCGACCTCAAGAAGAACAAACTGGCGGGTATAAAGAGCCACGATTGTCACATATTCATGGAGAGTTTAATTCTGGTTATATTTCGGGAATTTTTACTACAGGTCGTTTGGGATCCATTGACAAAGCTCAGCATATTCTTCAGAGATCTTTGTTCTACTAAGTTGTTAGTCGATCGTCTAGAAAAGCAAGAGAAGGACATTGCGTAACACTGTGCAAGCTCGAAAAGGTGTTTCCTCATAGATTCTTTGACTCTATGGAGCATTTGTCAATTCATCTTTCCTATGAGGCACATATTGGTGGTCCCGTCGATTATCGGTGGATGTACCCGTTCGAGCGGCATCTGAATCAACTAAAAAGAAAGATAAAAAACAAGGCACGGGTTGAGGGCTCTATTTATGAATCTTATATTCTCGAAGAGATTACAAACTTTTGCTCGACGTATTTAAAACCTCCTGTTGCTACTAATAGAACGAGAGCTCCGAGAAACGATGACGGATATCAAGAATCTAATGATGCAATACTGAAAGTATTAAATGCGTCCGAAAAGCCTTCGGGAAAAATGAAGAAGAGATATTTGAATGATGACGAGATAAGGGCTGCTCAATTGTATATATTACTCAATTATGATGAGGATGAAGTGGAGAACCTAGAGGGGTAAGTAATTAATATGTCCACGTTTATGTCATCTCAATGTAATAGTATAAGCTACTATTATGCTACTAATCAACGGTTGCTTCATTATTTTTCAGCACATATAATGTTGAGCTGAGGTCGGTTAGACCCTACATAAGAGACGAAGATGTAGAACAAGAAATGAGACGTCATTTTCCTTCTTGGTTGAGCACATACGTAAGGAGCTCGGTAATTACTTTTTCTGTATGTACTTGCACAATAATAACTTACTATCGCTACTTTGGTATTTAGGTCGATCGTCTAATAACACCCGAGACTGAATCTATTAGAATTCTAGCCAATGGACCAATTATTGCCGTCAAAATATGGCCAAGTTACTGTATGAATGGGTTTAGGTTCAAGTTAACAAATGCTCCGATCAGAGACAACTTTCTGGATCTTGATTCCATAAAAAATGGTTGGTTGTGTATCAAATCTTCGAACTACAAAGACGTCGATCCAGGCAATGATTTCTTTGGTATCTTACGAGAGATTGTTGAGTTGACATATAATTATGGCACAAAACCTGCTAAGATCGTGCTATTCAAGTGTGAATGGTTTGATCCGATTCAAGATCAAGGTTGGAAAATTGACAAGCATGGTCTTGTAGATATAAATTACAAGCGTAGATATCAAGGCTACGAACCATTTATCCTATCAAGTCAGGCTCAGCTCGTGTACTTCATAACTTATCCTAGACGAGGGACAACGAGGTCGGATTGGGGGGAAGTACGCAAGACTAAAGCTAGAAATACCTTTGACGTTGACGAAATAGCTTATCAAGATGAAGAGCTACCTCTTATAACAAATATTGTAGATGTGGACTCAATGAAAGTTACTCACTACACGACTAATAATGTAGAAGAGGTAGAATTATCCGAAGAGAAAGACGAAGACAAAGACGAAGTAGATGAAAGTGAAGATGAGGAGGAAGAGGAAGAGGAGGACGAGGAAGGCGAACAAGATAAATTTTCTAAAGATGATTAAAAATAAAATATTTTGCCTATAGAATATACTATATTTTGAGTGTAGAATGTACTATTTTGACGGAGATATGTATTATATTTTGACTGTAGAATGTACTATCCATTTAGACTTGTGACACTACTAGTTATTTACTATGCAATTCTATTAATGCTATGAGATATGCATAACATTTTAACTGTAGAATGTACTATATATTTGTTTATTTGTTCTATCATCATATGTTGTTATGAGGTATGACAGAATGATGCAGAGCGTTCGACAGGTCCCGAGGTAGACAGAGTGCTCCTCCGGTAGTACCTACTGTTGGTTCTGGATTCTCGGCGCCTAGTACTCCAGTATATCGACCAGTCACATCTCTGACTGCGATGACGTTACGTGGTAGCACTCCTGAGACGAGTAGTTCTAGGCCTGATACTACTCCCTCATCCAGCGTTCCTCCTGCTGACGGTAGCATGGAGACAGATGAGCATATGGCGGAGGTTGAGCCGACTTCGTTCCAGCATCAGCTAGATCCTCCATGCGCACCTTCGGACGAGACGAGGACGGAGATTTGGGCCGACGGTACAAAGTAAGTCAATTAGATGGTTTAGCATCATATATATCGTGTATTTTTTTATTTATCATATATTGACTTTTTCGATAAAAATAATTATCTCTGTATAGATATCGTCCCTCGTCGGTACAGAGACGCCTGGGCCACTTTCTGAGGTACAACTATGGTGGCCCTTGGATCAATTACTCTGATACTCCGGATGAGAGAAAGGCATTCTGGTTTGCGCACTTCAAGGTAAAAGTATATTATATCAATCATCTAATTTATGCATATTATATAACTTACTAAATTACTTATTGTAGCAAACATATCTATCCACCGCACCGGACCGAGTTGATCGAGCAGATATTTTCTGCCGTTGTTGCCAAGCTGATCTATGATGCTCTGGATGACCAGAAGGCTCATGATCGCGAAAAAAAACTGATCCAAGGTTGGATCACGTCTGAGTAGTGGACTGCTATGAGGGATAGATTCGACGATCCGAGGTACAAGAAAAGGTCTGAGAAGGCCAAGGCGGCTAGGTAGAAGGCAGCAAGGTGGTGTGGTGGCTCGATTCCGATGACGGAACATTTTCGTCGTTTGGTATTTTTTTATTTCAAATATATTATTTTAATGCAAGTACGATAAAATGGTAGTAGGATAAAATATTTAATTTTAGTACTAAATAATATATTTTTAATAGGTACAGAGGGATGAGGATGCAAACATGGTGACCGTCTTTCTTGCCACCCATTGAAAGGGCGGGAATCTCATTGATGATAGGGCCTCGCAAACCTATGTAAGTATTACTTTACTTTGTATTAATTTTAATATAACTTAGGCAATTATTGAGTATCCAAACTTTTCTAGGCAGAGTATCTTAGGCTGCGTGAGCGGGTGACTGCTAGTGCACCTACAGCGGGAGAGACTGGTACTTTCTCGCAGCCCTCTTCAGCTCCATCGGCAGACGAGCTGTGGGTGACCACCGATGGTGGTCTCCAGAGGGGTACGTACTATGGTACGGGATCCTATGGCACCCTTGTTGCGACACAGTCAACTAGGGCCTCCACGACAAGTACGAATTCCCCACAGTCCTTGCAGTCGTCGGCCCGAGTCCAGGAGACCATTGACCGTCAGATTGCGTCTCTCTGTAACGAGTTGCTACGGAGGATGGAGGAGCATCCCTTGTCCCAGCCGCAGGAGGACTATGCGACGCTCATCGCATGATTTGATATGCTCGAGCGCAGCATCATGGAGCTCAGGGATATGACAGCTGATCTAAGAGCGTCGACAAAGTGCAGTATGACGGAGCTGCAGGCATCATAGCTGTCCATGGGCGAGAGGCTGACGATGATGCATGATTCAATGGTTCATAACAGTACGAGGCTGTTATCTACCATAGATTCATACAACCATCGACTAGCAGAGTTGGAGCAGATACGTCCTCCTGGTGTGCCTTTATCGACACAGACTCCACTGACCTCACTGTCTTCTCCATCGACTAGCAGAGTTGGAGCATATACGTCCTTCTGGTGCGCCTTCATCGACACGGACTCCCCGACGTCACTGCCTTCTCCATCGACATCGGTATCGATTTTACGGGAGCAGTATGATCTGTTGTTATCCCCGATGCGCACCGATAGTGATCCTCCTACAGATCCGCAGTAGTCCTAGTTAGGATAGTTTATTTATTGTTTGTGTTTTGACCTATGATATTTGGTCATTTATGAATATTCTTTATTTTTGAGGCTTTTAGACTTTATTTCTTGCACTCAGTTGTGTGGATATTTATTGTATTCTTTACGATGAGATTTTCTCCTGACTCGGCTTGTAATCTCAATATTTTATTTTCTTCAAATTTTACTATATTATTCATATTAAATGTATGTTAATTTATCGGTGTTGAGTGTTCAACCGAAGGGGGTCAGCGAACCCAGCAAATTCAACGAAGGGTTGCTCCGGGTCTATTTGTATAAATTGTGAATTCATAAACTGCCAGAAGATTGGTTTAGAAATAATTCAATATTCATTTTTTTATTTTTTTGACTGAATCATTAATGAAGTTTTGCGACGTTTACATACGTCGCTAAATACGTCGCTGAGTACGTCGCTGAACGTCGCTAAATACGTTGCTAAAAACGTCGCTGAGTACGTCACTGGACATTCCTAAACATCGCTAAACTGCTGACATGGCAGTATTGCTAGGTCAATATAACGTCGCTAAATGTGTCGCACAACGTCGCTAAAAAAAAATTAGCGACATATAGCGACAAAACAACACGTCGCTAATTTAGCAACGTTACGTCGCTAAACATCACTAATATAGCGACACATATACGTCGCTAGAAAACGTCGAAATAGCGACCTTTTGCGACTTTTTTTCGGTCAGCAACTAGCTTAAAGGCGACTTCATCGAAACGTCGCTACAGACGTCGCTAAAATTACGTAGCGACATTTTTTTGCCATTTAACGACATTTTTAGACGTTGCTAATTTGACTTATTCTGGTAGTGTCCTTATTTTTTTACAAATTTTACAAATCTTTTATGTATACTTTTTTTGCTTTTTTCTTTTGTAACAATTTGAAAATATTGACTTTACTTTCTTTTTTTTTTTGCTACATTTTTGTTTGAGTTTTAGTATAATTTTTGCTATTAAAGTTCAATTAATATGACAATTTTAATTTTTTTTTATATGTACTAGTACGATTTGTCCAGAATTTTAATTCTGGTTCCGCTCCTGCGAACAAAGAACTTAGCCTAAAAGAAATAATATACAGTGATGTTCTTTCTGTTACAAGCATAACATTTGTCAATGAAAGACACATTATTGGTGACAAATCATAAATGCTGACCCATAAGACGAGTTGTTAGGTATTTGCTGCAGTGACAATGTCGATACCTCGTCACATCACAATAGTATAACATGTAGTTTGTTTGGTATAGCGACACGGCCTCTGGTGATGAAATTTGCTGTCCCTAGTCGTCACTGGTCTTAGCGACGACCAGCGATTTATACATACGTACATCACGTGATCAGGATATATAGTGAAAGGATTTGATTATGTCACCGATGATGTTTTTTGATCTTAGATCTTATAAATGTATACAAATGCTAAGTGTCGGTAGGTTGTTTGTAGGTGATTTCATTATTATATAAATGGAATAGACTACAACTTGCATCCTTGGTCGATCTGTTTATTGAAATGGTGCGTAGATTTTATATAATATGTGATTAATAATGTCGTTTACTTTAGCCACATTTACATGAAATATGTTGTTGAATGTTCATGAAATCACAGCAATTTGTCATCATAACAATTTTGCTTAATTTGATTCCTTTTGAGAATAAAGGCAACTCACTGGTTCAAAATGTTTAGGTAGTAAGTAGGAGTTCTTTGACCTTTTATTCCTTTCTAGAGCAATTAAAAGTTGACTGTTGTGTGTGTTGATAATTAAAAGCTGACAGTTGTGTGTGAGTTGGTAATTAAAAGCCGCACATCAATTAAGATATCTTAAGCCCTCAATATATTCAAGATCCCATGCACTTCTAGATTTCTAAAGATGTCAAGTACATTCCTGTGGACATGGAACAAGAATATACTGAGAAGTTGTGACATGATTCAGCTAGAGGTCTGAATTGGGCTAGGCCTGGCTGACCTAGGTCCATAGTTGACCAATTTTGATCGGGTCTGGACTGTTCTAAATTGATCTATAGCTGCAGGCCGGACTCAAGTCTAGAAATCCAAATCCAACCTAGCATAAAATCCAGTATGAGCCGGGCTGAGCTAGACAAGACTTGGTCCGGTTTGGGTGCGGGCTGGTCCGATCTGAACCAGCCGATAATTTTTCTTTTTTGATTTTTTTTTAGGTCCATTATAGTTCGAGTCTTCTTTAAAATAAAAAAAAAAACTTGGGGCCACTGTCTAAATTTATAAGCTCATTATTTAAGAGAAAAAAAAGTATAATATGCTCGTTAGATAGATATTTGTTGATATGTTTTACGTTTAGCATTTAAAATTTAACCTCTTCGTGCTTCCTTTGTTGTATTAGAATGAAAGCTTCACAACAAAAAATAAGATAGAATACGATGACTTTAGCGGCTCTCAAGAAATACGTTGCTATCTGCGACACATTTAGTGACATCTTCACAAGATGTTGCTGATTGCAATGCATAGGCGACGTCAGCGTTGGGTGGTAGTCTTGGTTGGGAAACACCATGAAAATGCTTAGGTTTGAGTTTGGTCTGTGGACATTTGATTATTTGCTCTATTTTCTTGTCATTGCAATCAATTACTGAATTGTCCAATCCTGATATCTTGTGTGTGCGTGTGTTTCTGTATCTATTGAGTCTATTGAGGAGACGCTTACGTCCTAGGTAGCTTTAAAAGAAAACAGATCTGTTGTCTCACTAATTCTGTTACATATTCTATTTCTATCATATTACATGTGGATTATATTTTTATTTTATACCAGTTGGAGTCAACATGTAATAGGATAGAGACAAAATATATAACAAAATTATTGGAACAGCAGATCTGATCTGCTTTTAAAAAAACAGAAAATAATTGAACTCGATTGACCCTTCTGGTTACCGAAAATATGTATTAGACTCTGTCTGGATGGCGGAAGATCGATGGATCGAGCCACGGGGACGTATTATTCTTTCATTTATTTGGTGGGAGTTGAGGGCAGTGGACCCAAAAGACATACAACGCATCGTGCATAAAGTCTAAAACGTTACGTCGGACATTTAAAAAAAAAATTTGTTCGTCCGAAAAGAAAAAGTTTCAAATAGACTCACCTAGCAGTTGCTGGATAGTTGCAGGTGCTTGCACCTGTAAGCAAGGAAAAGAAGAAACAATGATTTATAAATTATAGGCTAAATTTTAATTTGATCCTCTCAACTATCTATGTTTAGTAACTTGATATTCTAAACTTTTAAAATAGCCAATTTGATACCATCAACTATTGAATATTTTTGACTTCATACCTTAAAAAAAAAAATCAAAAATAATCATGCTCTCCTTCTCCCCCCTCTCTCTCTCTCTGACGATGTCCTCCTCCTCTCTCCAGCGATGCCACCTAGCAGCAGTGGCACGGACGGCAACAACGACGACAGACGGGAGGGAGGGGGGGGGGGGGGGGGGGGAGGAGGCCACACACGTGGGACGAGGCGGGAGGAGTGGGAAGAGAGGGGAGGGGGGAACGACGGGAGGAGGTGGGACGCAGGGGGAGGGGATCAGCTCGGCGGGCGACGGAGGAGGGGACGCGAGAGGGGACAGTAGGAGGTGGGTGGGGCTGGGGAAGATGGAGAGAGGGATATTTTTAAAATTTTCATCTTCATAATATAAAATTGACTATTTTGAAAGTTTATGATATCGAATTGTCAAACATGGATACTTGAGGGTATTAAGTCAAAATTTAGCCTAATTTATAAGTCATATTTCACCATTTTTTTTTCCCTTTCTATTTGGGACTTAAAATAGAATTTTGTAAGAGTGCATGTGTATTTAGTTACTTGGATCTGTGTTTGTGAGGGCGGCGTCACTAGTAAACTTACAGGTTAGCTAGCTCTGGCCTTTCCTCTGGTAGTAGCTGTTAGCAGCATCCAGCATAGGAGCAATGAGCCCCCACTGTGTTTGGGTTGTAGCAGGGGGCTCCTTGTACTATGGGTGTGCAATCAAGACCAGCTCGGCTCCACAAGCAACAGATTAGTAAATGAAACTATTCCCTTATTGATTGACATTAATACATTGAGAATGTACTGTGAAATTAAGTAGAGCAGATTTGCTGTTCTATAATCCTGTCTTCTATTTCTGTTCTTTTTTCGTTACATGTGACTCTTTCTTTTCTTAATATCGATTGAAATCCATAAGTAATAAAATGGGAACATAAATAAAGAATATAATTTGTAGGACAGCAAATTTGTTCTGAAAATTAAGTATAAATCACATGCCATACAAGAAGGAAATTAAGAGCAAACCGATTAGTAAATGAAACAAATGATATACTTATTCTTCTTAATTTTTTGTTCAAACAAGTTACTTGAAAAAGGGAATTGGAACAAAATTCGTAAATAAATTTTTATTTTATTTTTACAGTTAGCATACGTACATGTTGAACTATCTGCCATTACATCATAACCTCAAAAAGTACGACAAGTGTTGAGATGTCCCTTTCACTTAAACATAGTTACTTGGATCTACGTCAAACATCCACATATCAACAATACATATGGGACGCATATCAAAATAAAAATAAAAATCCATATGGGACTTTTCACTTTTAGTTTTAGCTATTTGTGTCCCACCTGCAATTGGTTTATGTTAGAATAATTATCGTTTTTTTATTGAAAACTTTGTGAATAAAAAATAAAAATAAAACTGTTGTTACCGGCCTCTGGGAAAGTCGTGCATGAAGTACTGCCCTAAGAGTTGATTCGGGATCTGTGTGCAGACGTTTCCCAAAGCTCCTAGTGGTAAAATCCCTCGCACTACCGGTATCTCGTAGTCGCACACGACTCGGAGAGAACGACCAGGACTTAGCTTTGCCCAGAGCTTGGAGACGATTGAAACGACGAAGATTGGACAGAATGTTGGCAGTAATTGTTTGGAGGAAAGAATTTTTCTAGTGATGTTCACAAAGAGAACCACTCATATATATAATAATCCATACACTATGTAACGGTCTGAATTAATTTTCTATTAATTCAGCCATTACACAGTCACAGAGGAATGAATCTGGACACAAAAGTTAATTAACGGTTCAAAAAATAATTAGTAACGGACAAAATTAATTTTCCAACTTTCAGAAAATTAAATGAAAAAATGAAGAGGAGCAAAAAGAGTTTTAGGGTTCAGCCCGATCCCGAAGAGAAAATCGAATCGGCATTCGGCGCTCGCAGATGTGGGCGCGTACCCGCACCCGTTACGCGCGCCGAACCGAACCGAGCCGAGCCGAGCCGGGCCGGGCGGCGGCGTGCGCGTGTGGCCCAAGGGGTTCCCCACACAACAACTTTAAGAGAGCAAAGAAGAGAAACTAATATATGTACACAAGAAGGGTTTGGCCCATCCGATGTGGGACTAAAGAAAAGAAGGAGCTTGAGCTTTTGCTAAAGCAAAGCCAACAATCCCCCCCCCAAAAGGTCAAGTTCCGAAACAGAGATAAGAGTGAAGTAAATAGAGAGAGAGAGAGAGAGAGAGAGAGAGCATCTGGACAGTAAAATACTATGCATAGATGAGATGGACTACAGCCTTGAATCTTACGTAGTGACTATTACCTTAATCTGAAGAAGTGCTTGATGGACTATGCCTTGAATTAGACTTCTTGAACCAGAATTAGAAAAATAGCACACATATTACGCTAGAGGTCCTTGGTCTATCGGGTGGCACTTTTAAATGGCCATGCGCACTTTTTCACATTCATGAGAGTTGTCTGGGATCGTCCTGTCCCATAGTCGCGGCCTTCACGACCTCTCATATAGGTAAGTCCTTAATGGTTGGTGATATTAATCAACCCAGCATTACAGCTTGGACCTATTAAGAGTTTAATCTCATCATAACCATATCACACAGGAACACTGTCACAATAGGGATGGGGAGTCATTATACACATGTACAGCCGCTTGGACTTTATTTTAATGAGACTTTAATCTCGAGTCAGTGTTCCATAAAGTCACCTAAGTTCAGCTTGTTTCTACCCATTGAACCGGCTTCTTGGGATCTCCAGTCAGACTCAGTTGAGTTGCCACTGCTGGTGACTAACTTATGGGCTTAACCCCATCTCCCTCGATGATTCTAGGATCAAAGTCCTAGACAGACCCTTCGTCAAGTGATCTGCAAGGTTCTTTTCTGACTTTATATAGTCAAGAACCACATATTTGCCTAGTAGGCTTTTTATTGACTTGAAGCGCAGCTGCAGGTGCCTGTTCATCTTAGCATTCACAGAATCATGCTTTAGTAGTTCAATAACAGATTTATTATCACAGTTTATAGAAATTGCAGGAACAGGACTAAGAGAAACAAGTATATGCATAATAATATTTTTAAGCCATTCAGCTTCTGTGCAAGTTGTATCTAAAGCTATCATTTCGGAGTCCATTGTACTCCTAGCTATGATAGTTTTCTTACAAGAGCCCCAGGAGATTGCAGCTCCTCCTAGAGTAAATACATATCCAGTAGTAGATTTTATATCATGTGAGTCGGTTACCCAGTTTGTATCTGAATAACCTTCTATGATATCAGGGTGCCTAGTAAAAAGAAGTTTGTAATCTATGGTGCCCTTGAGATATCTAAATACCCTATCCAAGGCAGTCCAATGTGACTGATTTGGGTTACTGGTATATCTACTTAGTCTCCCAATGGCAAATGCAATATCAGGTCTTGTCATGTTTGTTATATACATAAGGGAGCCTATCATCTGTGAATATTTATGTTGTTCCAAAGGTGATCCTTCATTCTTTTTTAATACAATACTACTGTCATAAGGAGTAATGACAGGTTTCTTATCAAATAACTCAAACCTTTTTAGCATTTTTTCAATTGAATGTGCTAAAGATAGAGTATAACCCTTTTTGCCTTTGGTCACTTGCATTCCTAAAATTAAGTTGGCTTCTCCTAGGTCTTTCATATCAAACTGGCTAGATAAATAGTTCTTTGTAATATTTATCAATTACAGTGATGAACCAAGGATAAGAATGTCATCTACATACAAGCATAAAATGACACAACTTTTACATGTACCTTTGGAGTATATACATTTGTCATACTCATTTGACAAGAAACCATATTCACAAATTACTTTGTCAAATTTATTGTGCCATTGTTTGGGAGCTTGTTTCAAACCATAGAGGAATTTTACTAGTCTGCAGACTTTCTTTTCTTGACCTTTAGCAATGAAACCTTCAGGTTGGTCCATATAAAGTTCTTCCTCTAGATCTCCATTCAAAAATACTGTCTTTACATCCATTTGATGGATTAGCATATCATGAATGGATGCTAAGGCCAAGAGAGTTCTAATGGATGTGATCCTAGCTACAGGAGAGTAGGTATCAAAATAATCTAACCCTTTCTTCTGGGTAAAACCCTTCGCAACTAATCTAGCTTTGTATTTCTCTATACTACCATCAGCTCTGAGTTTCTTTTTGAAAATCCACTTACAACCTATTGTTTTATTGCCTAAAGGTAGATCTGTTAGAAACCAAGTGTTATTCTCCATAATGGAGTTGTATTCACTGTTAATGGCTTCTTTCCAGAAGGGAGCATCAGGAGACGACATTACTTTTTCATAAGTTGAGGGATCACCCTCTATCAAAAAGGTGAAGAATTCTTCTCCTAATTTTTTTTCAATCCTATTCCTTTTACTCCGTCTAGGTTCTAAGTCTTGTTCAGTTTGTGAGCTTGGTATTTGGACTTGAGAACTAGTAGAGGGTATGGAGGAAGAGATTGAACTTCTATCCTTAAAAGGAAATATGTTTTCAAAGTAAACTGCATCTCTTGCTTCTATAATGGTATTGTTAGAGATTTCATTTACTTCTGAGTGAGTCACTAGAAATCTATTGATATAGCTGTCTAAGGCATATCCTATGAAAACATCGTCTATAGTCTTGGGACCAATCTTTCTCTTTTTAGGTTCGGGAATTCCGACTTTAGCAAGGCATCCCCAAACTCTAAGGTAATTAATCCTAGGAGCTCTACCTTTCCACAACTCATAGGGAGTCTTATCTTTTGTCTTACTAGGAATCCTATTAAGAATGTAACAGGTAGTTAAAAGGGCTTCTCCCCACAAGTTATCAGGAGCACCAGAGATGAGAAGCATGGCATTCACCATATCTAACAGAGTGCGGTTCTTGCGTTCAGCAAATCCGTTAGACTGAGGTAAATATGGAGCAGTTACCTCATAAATTATTTCATGTTCTTCACAGAAGTTAATCATTTCGTTTGAGGTATATTCTCCACCACGATCAGATCTAAGGATCTTAATCTTCCTTTCTAATTGATTCTCAGCTTCAGATTTGTAGACCATAAATTTATCTAAAACTTCATCTTTGGTTTTGAGAAGGTAGATATAACAATACTTTGAATAATCATCTATAAACGTAACAAAGTATTTTCTACCGCCTCTGGTCAAAATCCTATTTGAGTCACATACATCACTATAGATAAGTTCTAGAAGGTCAGAATTTCCACTACCAGAAAAAGTCAAATTAGCGACGTCAAAAAACGTCGCTAAATGACAAAAAAACGTCGCTAATAATGTTTAGCGACGTAATTAGCGACGTTTTACAGAAGTCGGAAATCAACACGTCGCTGAAAGAAAAAACGTCGCTAAACATTGCTATACCGACGTTTTTAGCGACTTAATTGTGTCGCTAAATTAGCGATGTTTAGCGACGCAACGTCACTAATTAGCGACGTATACAAACGTCGCTAATTAGCGACGTATATAACGACGTTACAGCGACGTCTTTAATGACCTGGCAATACTGCCATGTCAGCAATTTGCGACGTACAACGACGTATTTAGCGACATATTTAGCGACGTTTATTAACGTCGCTAATTAGCGACGTAGTTAGCGACGTGTATAAATTTTGCTAAATGTCGCTAAACGTCACTAAATAAGTCGCTAAATTTAAAAAAAATAATAATAATGAAAACTTACGAGTGACTTGTAACCTATAAAATGGAAGTATCACCTAGGTTGCTCTCTTAGGCAGAACGACTACTCCTTCCAAGTTTAATATTCGTGCAACCTATAAAATGATAATGAAAACTTACGACTGACTTTTAAGAAATTTAACAAAAGATTACAAGGCTTCACATAGGCATTGGATCTAAAATAAGTTAGGTGTATGTGTATGTTACATGTTTGTTTTTATTTATCACTTTTGATTTCACTTTGACTTTTAGTGTAACAAACAACAACATTATGCAAAAAAAAGCTATTAGACTTCAATCAAATTGAATCAAGCAAGCATACCTCCCTCAAAATCTTCTTGTCCCCTTTTCCGCTAAGTTCACCAATTCTTGATGTAGAACAGCAACAAGTCTGCAGATCTAGCCCTAATGTGTTGCAGCCTAACTTCAATATCTAACTCATGCTTCCAAACTAACAGCCTAAGGAAGGAAGCGCATAGACCCAAGTTATTCATTCTGTGATGGTGCCGAGCCATAAGATTAGGATAGAGAAAGTATAAAACAATGTCCGTTTTCTAATGTAGGTATTATTAATAAATTATCTTTATGCTTGGATGCCGTAAGTAAATGCCATAAGTAAATGAAGAAAAACAACTTGATTTCATAGTACAATGGAAACCTTAAAAAGTAGAATAAAAATTTAATTGGAATAGAGATTGTGAGAAATTTAGTTCCTATGCAAGAAGTAACATGATTTAGGAATTCCTACGCAAGAAGTAAAATGTTCCATTTTCCTATCAGTTTGAATTCCTAGGGGCCAATATTTTTCGGAACTCAGATTAATAAGATGTCCTAATAAAAAAAGGTTTGAAATCAAAACTATATTGATACTGGAGAATGGAATTGTAAGGCATTGAAGACATTACAGAAAATAAACAATGTTACCATATATAAAAGAAACTGATATTGTATCTTCCATGATTCTTAGAACTTCAGACATTTTATGTAACACTATACATCTAGTAAGTATGGACACTCCAAAAGTAGGTGTTGCCTTTATGCCATTGTGTCGAATACATATTGGAAACATACATAAACACTCCAAAATATGCATAATATCGTACCTCCACCATATCGTGTCGGTTTATTTGTGTCTGAGCAACATTAATAAGAAAATTCTCTTGTGACTTAACCTAATCCTTAGGATTTGTTGCCAGCAAACTAGAGTAACAAAGATTCTATTAAACCTGAAGACTTGATGATTAAAAATATGAAAATAAAGAAATGGATAAGTAACAAAGATTCTATTCAACCTGAAGAGTTATTCTTTCCAATACCTCAAGTACTCTAGTAGAGAATCTATGGTGCTTTTTATATTGCTGGGTGCTCTGGACATGGTTAGTGACTGGATTTGCAAGGAACTTAAGCTCCATGCAGTACGATGCCCTCACGATCTCCGCACCTTTGAAAGCGTAGTCGAGGCTCGGATTCCTGCCATCGAACAGATTCGAAGACAACCCATTGTTGTAGAAGCCGGTGACGAGATTTGAGAAATGAGCGAATATATGAACTGACAGATTGCAAATGGGTTAAGTTATGGATTACAAAAAAATCAGTAAATGAACTGACAAATTCCATGACTGGCTTTTAGCATAATATTACTGCTCCATGTTGGTATCAACTTTCCTAGTGAATTCTATCAGCAAGAAACGACATTCCCATAAATTTTACAACATGGAAGTCCAAAATATTAGATCCAAAGCATAATTAGAGCAAACTCAGCCTAAAAAATTATGTCCACACCAAATGAGCATATCATGACTTAAATAATTAAGTGATTCAATTTATGATGCCAATTCTAATAAAATATAAAGTTAATAGATTCTCAAAGAAATAGAGAACCCCCAAATCAGATTATGAGCAGTATAAATTGAATAGATCATAACTCTAACACATGGGGAGAAAATTATCTCGAGAGTTTGAAACCCTCCCCAAAAAAAGTTTTAAGTTTTCACTGCATAGCTCAAAATTTCAAACCGTCCCTCTGCTTCCGCTTCACCACTTCGGAGCCTAGCATCCCTTCCTTACCTGGCTCTGCACCGCCACCATGTGCACCGACAACACAATATAAAGAACCCCTAAATTTTCTAAAAATAAATAAATAAATAAAATATAGATCTGACTGGCAAAGTTTGTAGAGAGAGAGAGAGAGAGACAGATAATTTGCCGATCTTGGCAAGGCGGTAGATGAGGACTCCTCTACGAGCAAACTCAGCCCAAAAAATTATGTCCACACCAAATGAGGAGAGAGAGAGAGAGAGAGAGAGAGAGAGAGTTAGGGTTTACCTAGAGGATGAGGAGGAGGAGGAGGGGGGAGGATGCTGCCGGAGGGGGGAGGACGCGGCGGAGGGGGGTCGCCGAGAGGGAGGAGGGGGCGCCGGAGGGGGAGGACGCGGTCGAGGGGGGTCGTCGGAGGGAGGAAGGAGGAGCCGGAGCGGGAGATATCGAGAGCGCGAACGCGGGTTTGAAATTTGGGAGAGGGAGAGGGAGAGATCGAAGGAAATGGGGGGAATCAGCCATAAGTAAAAAATATAGCGACGTTTTAGCGACGCCAATAATGGCGTTGCTAATTTAGAATTTAGCGACGTTTTTAGCGACGCCAATAATGACGTCGCTAATTTAGCGACGTCTTAAACGTCGCTAATGACGTCGCTAATTGTCCAAAAATATATACGTCACTAAAAACGTCCCTAAACGTCGCTAAATAAAACATATTAGCGACGTTTAGCGACCTAAATTGAACTTATAGCGACTAATATTTTAAAAACTGAATAAAAGTCGCTAAACGTCGCCAATTAGTGACGTCTAGCGACATTTTTACATGGAGTCGCTAAATTAGCGATGTTTTTATATGGAGTCGCTAAAAAATGTCGCTAATCCCGCTTATTCTAGTAGTGTTCTTTCTACAAATTTGAATGGTAATTTAGTGTGTTTGGCTTGAACACAAATCTCATATTTGTGTTTGACATTTATTGGAGTCTTGGGAATAAGATCTAAAGTCATTATTCTTTTAATAGAACCTAGGTTCACATGACCTAGTCTGCCATGCCAAATATTTGAAGATTCTATATTAGAGACAATGAGAGAACAATCAGAAATTTTATTCATTGTGCTTAAAATGAAAAGACCGTCTTTTACAAAGCCTTTTCCTATAAAGGAGTCATGCTTAGAAAATACTACTTTATTTGCCTCCATTACAATTTTGTATCCTGAGGCTACAAGAAGGGATCCACTAACTAGGTTTCTCCTGACAGACGGCACATGAAGAACATCATGAAGAGTTAAGATTTTTCCTAATGTCATCTTTAGGTCAACTTTTCCTCTTCCAATAATTTGTGCTGTTGAGCCATCTCCTAGGGTCACACCTCCTCCACTTGATTCCTGATAGTTTGAAAAATAGGAGCGATCAAACGAAACATGAACATTAGCTCCAGAATCCAACCACCAATTATCAGAATGGTAAGAGAGGTTAATAAAGGGTTGAAAGCTTACAGACCTGAAGGAACTAGAAGAACCTTTGTGAAGCATGTTCGCTTTTGGTCTAACTGAGCCCTCTCCTTTGTAGAAGGTCTGGACAGCTTCCTTCTTCCTATGGTAGTAGTTGGTGGCCATATGATTTATTTTACCACACACAAAATAAAATCTCTTTTGATCCTGAGTCTGACTGAAGTTTTTAGATTTTTGGTTTTGGTGATGATGGTTTTGGTGGTTAGGCTGAAAGTTTTTCTTCTTCTTGAATAAATTCTTTTTGGATTTATAAGAAAAATTAGATTTGGGTTTTCCTTGGCCTTCTACTAGGTTTACCTTAGCTTTAGATTCAGTCTTAGGCTTAGACCTCAATCTAATTTGTTCTTCGGTTCTAATTTTCTTTAGGACTTGATTGTAGGTAAGATCTCCTTGTGTATGGATAAGTTCTTTAGAAATATCAGACCAAGAGGGAGGTAGCTTGTCTATTAGGTATGCTATTTTATGCTCATTGGAGAAAGATGTCCCTTTGGCTTGAATATGCCTAAGGTATTCTTGGAATTCATGGAGTTGGTCATTCATTGGCTTGTTATCTACCATGAAATACCTATTAAAGGTTGAAGAATTAAACCTTTCTATTCCGGCATCATCACAACCGTATTCATCTTCCAAGGCTTTCCAAAGTTTTTTAGCGCTCTTGTATTCAAAAAATATATCATACAAGGATTCAGATAATGCGCTTGGAATTCTATGAAAACAGTGGAAGTCTATCTCTTTAGGGATTTTGGTTTCGATGAGGTGGACACTCCTATGTCAGACTCAGTTTCATCAGAATCATTTGTGATGGGTGTGGACCCATCAATGGCAGAAATAAGTCCTAAGGTCATGAGCCAAAATTTCATTTGGCTCTGCCATCTTTTAAATTATGAGCCATCAAACTTAACAGGTTTTACAGTAGAGGATTCCTCCTTACCAGTCATGATTGCAGTCTGAAAAGTATAAATTTATTTAATAACAATGTCCAAGATAATAGTTTAGGTGATCTTTGCTAATCAATCTTAAAATCTTTAGTTTTTCAAGTGTTGATCAACTCAGGTTAGCTGTAGGGGCTGGTTCCCAGCTAGCGGTGGTCCGAAGACTCTTAAGTACCGTGTCGCTTAGGGCTATTTACACTCGGTTGACAGAAGGACCTTTTCGGCTTGTGCCCGAGTTTGTCTCTGCTTTGAAACTTTAGATTTGAAGATTTTATTTACAATTTCCTTTTTACTAAACTATTTTCTTTTGGTCCTAGATTGCTTTCAAAATACTAAGTGATTAAAAATGAAGCAAATTGTATGTTACAATTGAAAGAAATTTTGTGATCAAAAATTATAATTGACAAAATTATCAAATGTGCTAACAATTTTTAAAACACTTTAAGCAAATTTGCAATTTGACAATATAGTAAGCAACTTGATAAGTAAACAAATAAATCAATTGAGGAATTGAAACAAATTGCTACAGTAACTATTAACTTCAATTTTGTAAAAAAAATTGCTAGAGTAACTATTAATAAATTTTTAGAAGTAGCTATTAAAAAAAAAATTGCTAGAGTAACTGTTAACAAATTGCTAGAAGACAAATTGCTACAGTAACAAATTTCTAGAAAACAAATTGCTACAGTATTAAATTTCTAGAAAACAAATTGCTATAGTATTAACAAATTGGTACAATAACAAATTGCTAGAAGAATTTACTTAAACAAAAGTAACTATTTAAACAAACAGTAACAAATAGTTAGAAAAATCAATTCTAACAAATAGATCAACTCTTAGATTGTTAGAATAATTATCGTTTTCTTATTGAAAACTTTGTGAATAAAAAATAAAAATAAAACTGTTGTTACCGGCCTCTGGAAAAGTCGTGCACGAAGCACTGCCCTAAGAGTTGATTCGGGATCTGTGTGCAGACGTTTCCCAAAGCTCCTAGTGGTAAAACCCCCGCACTACCGGTATCTCATAGTCGCACACGACTCGGAGAGAACGACCAGGACTTAGCTCTGCCCAGAGCTTGGAGACGATTGAAACGACGAAGATTGGACAGAATATTGGCAGCAATTGTTTGGAGGAAAGAATTTTTCTGGTGATGTTCACAAAGAGAACCACTCATATATATAATAATCCATACACTATGTAACGGTCTGAATTAATTTTCTATTAATTCAGCCGTTACATAGTCACAGAGGAATGAATCTGGACACAAAAGTTAATTAACGGTTCAAAAAATAATTAGTAACGGACAAAATTAATTTTCCAACGTTCAAAAAATTAAATGAAAAAATGAAGTGGAGCAAAAAGAATTTTAGGGTCCCAGCCCGAACCCGAAGAGAAAATCGAATCGGCATTCGGCGCCCGCAGATGTGGGCGCGTACCCGCACCCGTTACGCGCGCCGAACCGAACCGAACCGAACCAAGCCGAGTCGAGCCGGGCCGGACGGCGGCGTCGGTGCACGATTGTGGCCCAAGGGGTTCCCCACACAACAACTTTAAGAGAGCAAAGAAGAGAAACTAATATATGTACACAAGAAGGGTTTGGCCCATCTAATGTGGGACTAAAGAAAAGAAAAAGCTTGAGTTTTTGCTATATGTCTTGTTCATATAGACTTATTCTTCACCGTCCATCACATAACTATGTGTCTTGTTCATATAGACTAATTCTTCAAGAAAATCATTCAGAAATGTCGACTTGATATCCATTTGATAAGCCTTCCATCCTCTTTTAGCTGATAGAGCTAAAATAATTCGCATGGTCTCAAGACGAGTGTCACGCACCAGTCCCAAAATATTGAGGGACTGGACACGTGGCAATGGCCAGCAGCACGCACCGATGGATAACCCAATTTAATGGATCTATCAGGGCGCACTTAAGTTGTAAAAGAAGGTCTACTACAACAAGCCACAACTAATCTCATCCATAAAAGATAAATATAATCAACTGCATAATAAAATGGAAATAAGTAGCAACAAGTCTCAACAAGTAGGTCGGAGAAATAATCCGACATAAGTCTGAATATACTGGCTCAATAGGCCAGGAACAAAAGAGTCGAACACAAGTAAATACTGAGTACGGAATCAGGTACTCAGAAAAAGTCTTCAGCAGTCACCTCGTCCTCGGGGTTCGGTTATGTTCCAGTATCAAGTCCAGCAATAGCTTCAGCTCCTGTCCCGTATACCTCGGGATACTGCTCTTCAGCTAATCCTGGGGACATAATCCGGATCCAGGTCCTCAGGGGATATAGCAAGGTACAGAAAATACAAGCCAAAATAAATAAGCAGTGCAGCAATAAGTAAATAATTGGGTAAACTATGTAACCAGCTAAGTGATATGCAATATGAGAGCAGCACTAGAACTCAGGCTGAGACCGCTACAAGCTCTGTGTCGGGGAGCCGGTAGCAGTAATAACAGGTAAAGGGTCTAGCTCTGCTGGAGAGTCTACAACCTCACAATAGTAGTGGATATATATATATATATATGGATCAGCCTGTAGCCTGTGTGTCTCTCCTCACCCAATGTAACCACGCATACCATGAGGTGGTCTAGCTCAGCGGGAGACTGAGTAGCCGGCATAATATAGTCAACCAGTCCCAAAATACCGAGGGACCGGACGCGTGGCAATGGCCAGCAGCACACACCGATGGACAAACCCAATTTAATGGATCCATCGGGGCATGCTTAAGCTGTAATATAAGAATATGTAGGTTCAATGATACAAGTCACAGTCTAAGCTAATCTCATCCACAACAGATAATCACATATCAAATGCAAGAATAATGCAAATAGGAATAACTAACAAATCTCAATAAAAGTGTCTCGGAGAACAATCCGAGAACAAGTCTGATACATCAATGCAATAGACTGGAAATAAAGGAACTGGAAATAGAAATAAATGAGTATCACCAGGCAATACCCAGGAGAAGTCCTCTAGCACAATCCCGTCCTTAGGTGTCGGTACAGCTCCTATATCAGCTCCTGTATCTGCTCCTGCTAATGCTCATGTACTGTATAACTCTAGGTGGATCTCCTCTGCTAGTCCTGGGGACAAAGTCCGGATCCAGGTCCTCAGGGGACAGCAAGGTACAGAAAATACAAGCCAAAATAAATGCAGTGCAGCAGAGAATGAAATAAATAGGGTAAGCTATAACCATCTATGTGGATTGCGAGAGAGAACATCAAAAAGTACTCAGGTTGAAACAACTACAAGCTCTGTGTAGGGGAGCCGGTAGCAGTGATATCATGAGGTGGTCTAGCTCAGCGGGAGACTGAGTAGCCGGCATAATATAGTCAACCTGTAGCCTGTGGGTCTCTCCAGCAATAGATGGAACAATAAGGGAATACTAAAATAACCAGCTAAGTGATATGCAAGATGAGAGCAGCACTAGAACTCAGGCTGAAGCATACTACAAGCTCTGTGTAGGGGAGCCGGTAGCAGCAGTAATAATGAGTAATGGGCCAAGCTCGGGCTTCAGAGTCTTGTGCCTCACGATAATAGGGGTGTATATATATATGATCAGCCTGTAGCCTGTGTGTCTCTCCCCACCCAATGTAATCACACGTCTCATGTCTATGACACGCACAATCATATCTAATGCACAAGTCATCTAATGTCTAGGGATATAATATCAATGTCAGGTCCTGTATCCTATACAGAATCACCACAAATATCTCGGGAAGATCCTGTCTCATGACCAGTATCAAGTGTCCTGGGTCAAGTGTACTTGGTATGACAAGTACGGGAATATAAAGGGTCACGAATGTCCATCTCTAGATGACAATACACAACACCGCGTACGGTGTTGGCACCCGACTGATAATCGGACGCTAAGTACGTCACACGGTCCTAGGTTAAGCATGCACAGCATTATAAAGAAGCAAGAAAAATATGTAACAATACTGCAGAGTTTGGCAAGGTACACTTGCCTGGGGTCCTGGCTCCAACTGTAGCTCTGGTCTCAGTGTGGTCTGCAGGTACTACTCCGGTTGCTGAAATAAACATTACCATTAGATTTAGAAAATATCAAATAGCTAGAAACGCCTGTCCTTACGTCCAATTTGGACACAAGGGCAAAAATGACATTTCCGGGCCAAAGCGGGGTCCACATGTGGGCCACTTTGCACCGAAAAGCGCGTCAGGGTCAAAGGTCTCCAAATTCGCCAAACTTAGTGTCAACAAGTCAGGAACGATGATACGAACCCAACGGAACTTCCAGAATTGGATTCCGATGAGCCGATCACAAAATCGCCCGTCGGGTGGAACCTATGGGGCCCACGACACACGATTTTGTCAACGTTCTCAGAATCGAACCAAACTTGGCTCACAGGACCAGCGTATTGCTACGAGTCCGATGGCGCAAGTTTTGTCTCAATCCGACGAGTGTACACAAAGTTACAGCGTGTTCCAGAATCGACGGATACGGGGCGGTGTCGGCGGATACGCGTTGATTCCGGTGTGCACGCACATCCGAACCGACTTCTGCGAAATCCCACACGTCCGTATCAACGTTACGCACGATTCGGTAAAGACCGCGTGCGACCAAGTCGTTCCGTTTGGCGGGGCGTACTCAGTTCCGGGGTGAAACGGGCTGTTGGTTTTCCTGTTTTTGGATCGCGGTGTACGATCACCACAGGACGCGATGCGCCGAGCGAGTTGCACGGGCACCGAGGGGGTCATATAGGCTTCGTGATAAAACTGACAGAATCAAAAATGGGATTACGAGGAGAGAGAAACGGTTACCTGAACAGGGCCCCGTGAATCTGATTTCCTGTGTCCGAGACGTGTCCGAGTCTCCTTCGTGTCCTGCGTGCACTGTGTCCGTCTCCGTGTGCACTGTGACCGTCTTAGGGTTAGGTTTAGGGCACGATGCCGGAGTGGGGAGGTTGCTGGCGGCCGGAGGGAGGCCGGAGGTTAGGGTTCAGGCTATGGGAGAGTCGACTGTGGGCTGGGCGGAGGAGAGGGGATGTTCGTGGCGGAGGTGGTTGTGGAGGCGCGGGGGTTTGATGGTGGTGGTGCTGGGGATTCTGGAGGCGGAGACAGAGGCGTCGTGGGGGGAAGTTAGGTCGGTGGTCGGGTCGAGCGGGGCTGAGGAAGGAGGTGGTCGAAGTCGGGGAGGAAGGTGATGGGGTCTCGGGGACGGGTCAGGCCGAAGGCGGAGAGTTCTGGGGAGAGGCGGGCCGGAGATGAGTGAGGGAGATGGCGCTGCGGTTGGAAGAAAAAGGACGAGTCGGCGGGGTCGTCTAGGGTTCAGGCAAGGGGAGTTGGGGGAGAACGGAGGGAGGAGGAAGGAAGGCGGAGTTGGCCGAGGGAGGTGGTCGAGCGGGCTAGGGCTAGGGGAAGTCGAGGGCTGATCGACGAGGAGGCGGGAAGGAGGAAGATGGCTGGGCGGAGGGTTCTGCGTGGCAGGGGAGAGGGGAGACGACGGGGAGGAGATAGGCAGAGAGGGGCTGCGGGGGATTCCGGTAGGCGGAGAGGGCTGTGTTAGGGTTAGGGTTAGGTTATAATTATTGTTAATTAGGAATTAGGGATTTGGGGGGAAATTGGGGAATTAGGGTTTCCTTTTTCTTTTCTTTGTAGAGAAAACTTAGGAAAAATAGGTATTTATACATATAGAAATTAGAATAGGGTTAGACCTAGGATTCGGGCTAGGTCAACGGGTCAACGCTCCTTGGGCTGGGCTTCGGCTCTCATGGGGATGTCGGGCGTTGGCACGGGTTAAATTCGGTTTAATTTCTAAATTGTTTTCTAGGGCTTTAAACGGGTTTCCGGAGTCCAATAAATTCACGGAAAATTATCCTATGTCCGGTTTTCCATTTTACACCATAAAATATTATTTCCATAATATTTTAATATGAATTAACCGCATTTAAAAATCCTTTAATTACCAACGCCTAGGTTTTAATTCCCGAAAATTACAGATAAATTGGGGAAAAATCCAAATTTAAAATTCTAAAAATCAGGGGGCTTACAATCTACCCAACTTATAAAAATTTCGTCCTCGAAATTAAATTAGGGTAGGGCTCTCTCTTTGTCAAGTCTCACTTGATTACAGTCTAAGAATTTCTCTCAAGTGAGCATTGCGGTCTCTACCCAACTTAGATTTTACCCATCTCTCATCTAAGGCTATATATCTAATAAAGCTATGCCCCAACTTATTTAATCATGTTATTGGATCCTCAAGTCTTTAACACCAAACATATCACCTATGGTATTCCTTTAATCATATATAAAGGGGTCATCAATAATGTGGCCGGCCTGTGGGGTATGTCTAGTACTGTCTAAAATCAAACTTATACCAAGCACGAGGTTTCGTCCTTCCGAAATAAGGGAAGACGGAGATCAATAATAAAGAGTTCAAGGGTGAGGTAATAGAATAGGAGTATCGGGATCAAGGCGTTTAACGAATTCAAATGGGAATTTGTCAAGACAATCGTGGATTGAAGTCCTATTCTGGTAATCCTTTGTTCGCATGCTCGTATTAGTACCGTTATGTAACTGATACGATATGCTCAGACATATCTAGAGGGCAAGTATACTAGTCAACTATGTATCTCAGTCCACGTAAAGTAGTCGTGCGAAGAGCGAACCAAAATGCACTAAGGTTGATCAGACCGTAATACACTGATTCTGAATAGACAATTGTATTAGTGTGTAGATCCAATAATACATATGTCATGAACAAGCTTGATAAAGAATGAGCTTGCAAAAACTAGGCTATATTAGCAGCATAAATCAAGGTGGTATAACAATTATAAGTACGCTAGATGACGATGAAAGGAGGTACAACTTAATTCAAGTTCACAAAACAACCCAAAATAAGCACAATCACAAAAGACTCTATAATCTCTATAGTCATCAATTATAAAACATTCTAGGTTATAAATTATTAGCAGTCCAAAACTACATAGGTTAAGGCTGAGGTCACGAACTAATAGGCACGAGATAAAACAAATCTATAAACAGATAACTACGAGAAATTACGCGCAGTAGCTACTCCATGGGTCTGTGCGTCTTCCAAAGTCATCGATGGAGCTTGTTCACGTCTTTGCAGTTGATTCCTTTGCTGGTGTTGAGCCTGCTGGAAGAGTGTGGCTTGTGGTGCCAAGGGTGGCCTCGGCTGATTCCCTCCTGGGGCTGATGGTCTGACTCCTTGAACTCTCGTTTGCGGTGCTTCCAATACTGGAGAGGCTGGCGTTGGTGCTGGTGACATTAGCGCTCTTTCTCGACGTTCAGGGCATTCCTTCTTTAAATGCTGACTGGATCCGCAAGCTAAGCATAATTTCCTTTTGCGTCTGCACTCGTTCTCAACATGGCCTCGCTTGCGACAATATGGACAGACAGGCAGTACTTGCGGAGGTGCTTCTGGTGGCTGGTGCATGTGAGGCTTCTTTGTAACTTCTTCCTGTGGTGCTCCGGCTGGTGCTGATGTGGCTGGTTGATGAATCATCACTGCGTTCTCTCGATGCTGAGAACAGTCCCTAGCGAAGTGTTGACTGGTTTCGCAAATCAAGCATAATCCTAACTTGCGTCTGCATTCTTTTTCAATATGGCCTATCTTGCCACAATAGTAACAAGTAGGAAGGAATGAGGCTCTGGGTGCTGCTCTTGGTGGTGGATTAATCTGTGGTCGCTTTGCAACTATTTCTTGTTGTGCTTGGTCTGATGCTGATGTATACAGGCGCTTCTGGCTGGACCCTATCCTTGTGTCGTACTCCATGGGTCTTGTTGTAGTAAGAACATCCTCGTCTAAGGTAGTTGCAGCGGGGCTGATTAACTTCCGTAACTCTGAGCTGAATCTGTCGATGAACTTCTCCGCTTGAATCTGCTGAGCTTCTTCCTGAACCTTCTGATGGGCTTGCATCATCGCATAGAACATTCGAAACATTTGTTGTTCGTCCATAGCCTGCCCTTGTGGAACGGTAGGCGTCGGTGGAGCCAACTGCGTCGATGGTGGAACATCATCTTCCTGGATTCTTGAGGTATGCTGACCTGCTGGTCTACGTCGTTGTGATAATTGACCTGCACCAACTGGTGTCACTTCATCTCCGTTGGTTATCACGGCACCTTGTGGTGTTCCTGGATGAGTCTCTTCGCCGACTCGGGGATTCATTTCTCTGCAACCAAAATAAACTATAAGGGCGCTCAGGAATGAAGGCAGGATACGAGTCAAGAAATTAATTTGAATCCGATATAGATATCAATAACGTTCCAAGCAAGTGGATGAGATCCTAAAACTTATCCTTTTCTTATTGCAGGCTTGATCGGTCCCTAAGTTGAAACCGAACAATTTAGTCGTTGACCTGCATGGGCCACCACAAAAACCATGTCAAGCCCCAGTCCCAAAATACCGAGGGACCGGACGCGTGGCAATGGCCAGCAGCACACACCGATGGACAAACCCAATTTAATGGATCCATCGGGGCATGCTTAAGCTGTAATATAAGAATATGTAGGTTCAATGATACAAGTCACAGTCTAAGCTAATCTCATCCACAACAGATAATCACATATCAAATGCAAGAATAATGCAAATAGGAATAACTAACAAATCTCAATAAAAGTGTCTCGGAGAACAATCCGAGAACAAGTCTGATACATCAATGCAATAGACTGGAAATAAAGGAACTGGAAATAGAAATAAATGAGTATCACCAGGCAATACCCAGGAGAAGTCCTCTAGCACAATCCCGTCCTCAGGTGTCGGTACAGCTCCTGTATCAGCTCCTGTATCTGCTCCTGCTAATGCTCCTGTACTGTATAACTCTAGGTGGATCTCCTCTGCTAGTCCTGGGGACAAAGTCCGGATCCAGGTCCTCAGGGGACAGCAAGGTACAGAAAATACAAGCCAAAATAAATACAGTGCAGCAGAGAATGAAATAAATAGGGTAAGCTATAACCATCTATGTGGATTGCGAGAGAGAACATCAAAAAGTACTCAGGTTGAAACAACTACAAGCTCTGTGTAGGGGAGCCGGTAGCAGTGATATCATGAGGTGGTCTAGCTCAGCGGGAGACTGAGTAGCCGACATAATATAGTCAACCTGTAGCCTGCGGGTCTCTCTAGCAATAGATGGAACAATAAGGGAATACTAAAATAACCAGCTAAGTGATATGCAAGATGAGAGCAGCACTAGAACTCAGGCTGAAGCATACTACAAGCTCTGTGTAGGGGAGCCGGTAGCAGCAGTAATAATGAGTAATGGGCCAAGCTCGGGCTTCAGAGTCTTGTGCCTCACGATAATAGGGGTGTATATATATATGATCAGCCTGTAGCCTGTGTGTCTCTCCCCACCCAATGTAATCACACGTCTCATGTCTATGACACGCACAATCATATCTAATGCACAAGTCATCTAATGTCTAGGGATATAATATCAATGTCAGGTCCTGTATCCTATACAGAATCACCACAAATATCTCGGGAAGATCCTGTCTCATGACCAGTGTCAAGTGTCCTGGGTCAAGTGTACTTGGTATGACAAGTACGGGAATATAAAGGGTCACGAATGTCCATCTCTAGATGACAATACACAACACCGCATAAGGTGTTGGCACCCGACTGATAATCGGACGCTAAGTACGTCACACGGTCCTAGGTTAAGCATGCACAGCACTATAAAGAAGCAAGAAAAATATGTAACAATACTGCAGAGTTTGGCAAGGTACACTTGCCTGGGGTCCTGGCTCCAACTGTAGCTCTGGTCTCAGTGTGGTCTGCAGGTACTACTCCGGTTGCTGAAATAAACATTACCATTAGATTTAGAAAATATCAAATAGCTAGAAACGCCTGTCCTTACGTCCAATTTGGACACAAGGGCAAAAATAACATTTCCGGGCCAAAGCGGGGTCCACATGTGGGCCACTTTGCACCGAAAAGCGCGTCAGGGTCAAAGGTCTCCAAATTCGCCAAACTTAGTGTCAACAAGTCAGGAACGATGATACGAACCCAACGGAACTTCCAGAATTGGATTCCGATGAGCCGATCACAAAATCGCCCGTCGGGTGGAACCTATGGGGCCCACGACACACGATTTTGTCAACGTTCTCAGAATCGAACCAAACTTGGCTCACAGGACCAGCGTATTGCTACGAGTCCGATGGCGCAAGTTTCTTCTCAATTCGACGAGTGTACACAAAGTTACAGCGTATTCCAGAATCGACGGATACGGGGCGGTGTCGGCGGATACGCGTTGATTCCGGTGTGCACGCACATCCGAACCGACTTCTGCGAAATCCCACACGTCCGTATCAACGTCATGCACGATTCGGTAAAGACCGCGTGCGACCAAGTCGTCCCGTTTGGCGGGGCGTACTCAGTTCCGGGGTGAAACGGGATGTTGGTTTTCCTATTTTTGGATCGCGGTGTACGATCACCACAGGACGCGATGCGCCGAGCGAGTTGCACGGGCACCGAGGGGGTCATATAGGCTTCGTGATAAAACTGACGGAATCAAAAACGGGATTACGAGGAGAGAGAAACGGTTACCAGAACAGGGCCCCGTGAATCTGATTTCCTGTGTCCGAGACGTGTCCGAGTCTCCTTCGTGTCCTGCGTGCACTGTGTCCGTCTCCGTGTGCACTGTGACCGTCTTAGGGTTAGGTTTAGGGCACGATGCCGGAGTGGGGAGGTTGCTGGCGGCCGGAGGGAGGCCGGAGGTTAGGGTTCAGGCTATGGGAGAGTCGACTGTGGGCTGGGCGGAGGAGAGGGGATGTTCGTGGCGGAGGTGGTTGTGGAGGCGCGGGGGTTTGATGGTGATGGTGCTGGGGATTCTGGAGGCGGTGACAGAGGCGTCGTGGGGGGAAGTTAGGTCGGTGGTCGGGTCGAGCGGGGCTGATGAAGGAGGTGGTCGAAGTCGGGGAGGAAGGTGATGGGGTCTCGGGGACGGGTCAGGCCGAAGGCGGAGAGTTCTGGGGAGAGGCGGGCCGAAGATGAGTGAGGGAGATGGCGCTGCGGTTGGAAGAAGAAGGACGAGTCGGCGGGGTCGTCTAGGGTTCAGGCAAGGGGAGTTGGGGGAGAACGGAGGGAGGAGGAAGGAAGGCGGAGTTGGCCGAGGGAGGTGGTCGAGCGGGCTAGGGCTAGGGGAAGTCGAGGGCTGATCGACGAGGAGGCGGGAAGGAGGAAGATGGCTGGGCGGAGGGTTCTGCGTGGTAGGGGAGAGGGGAGACGACGGGGAGGAGATAGGCGGAGAGGGGCTGCGGGGGATTCCGGCAGGCGGAGAGGGCTGTGTTAGGGTTAGGGTTAGGTTATAATTATTGTTAATTAGGAATTAGGGATTTGGGGGGAAATTGGGGAATTAGGGTTTCCTTTTTCTTTTTTTTGTAGAGAAAACTTAGGAAAAATAGGTATTTATACATACAGAAATTAGAATAGGGTTAGACCTAGGATTCGGGCTGGGTCAACGGGTCAACGCTCCTTGGGCTGGGCTTCGGCTCTCATGGGGATGTCGGGCGTTGGCACGGGTTAAATTCGGTTTAATTTCTAAATTGGTTTCTAGGGCTTTAAACGGGTTTTCGGAGTCCAATAAATTCACGGAAAATTATCCTATGTCCGGTTTTCCATTTTACACCATAAAATATTATTTCCATAATATTTTAATATGAATTAACCGCAATTAAAAATCCTTTAATTACCAACGCCTAGGTTTTAATTCCCGAAAATTACAGATAAATTGGGGAAAAATCCAAATTTAAAATTCTAAAAATTAGGGGGCTTACATCTTCTTTGGAGGAGAAGGCGAACACGAAGATAGGGAAGATCAAGATGGTAAAGATTGAAAGGAATGAGGAGAAAGAGTTGTAGTGTTTACCTCATCATCATCATGCTGAATTTGTGCTCCTTTTTCTTCTACCACATGCAATACTTTGTCTTTTGTGTTACTTTCATTTCAATTTCAGACTGCTTTTTCATCAAACTTCACATCCCTACTTATAACTTGTTTCTTCGTGACTAAATTAAATAGCTTATATACCTTGGAGTGCTCGCTATATTCCAGAAAGATAAAATTTTTAGATTTGTCATCCAACTTCTTCCTTCTCTTGTCCGTAATATGAGAGTAAGAAATGCTACCAAAATCTCTCAAATGAGCCATACTTGGATTATGCCCACTCCAAGTTTCTTGAGCAGTCTTCTTACAAACTTTTAGATGATGCATAATTCAAAAGATAGATAGAACATGCAACAGATTCAGCCAAAAAGCCATTAGGAATACCTTTTGCCTTCAACATGTTTCGAGCTAAGTTCACAATTGTACAATTTTTTCTCTTGACGATTCCATTCTGCTGAGGAGTATATCGAGCAATGAGCTGATGGCGAATGCCATTTTCCTTCAAATAAGTTTCAAAATCATATTCAGTATATTCTTCTCTGCGATCGGTACGCAAATTCTCAATGGGAAGCTACTTTCCCTTTCAACCAAAGACGTAATGTTTTATATCCATACACTTATGATTTTTCTTTTAGATGAAAACCCATGTCTTTCTACTATAGTCATTAATGAAAGTAAGGAAATAATGATTACCTCCAACTGAAGTAATTTGTATTGGACCACAAAGATCTGAATGTATAAGCTCAAGTGGATGTTATGCTCTCCAAAAAATTTCATCTAGAAAAGAATTTCTATGATGTATGCGAAGTGCACATCCTTTACACACTTTCTCCTAAATCTTAACATTCGACATGCCTTCAACAATGTTCTTGCTACCTATGAGTGAAAGAGTTTTGAAACTTAGTTTTCTAAATGTAAAATGTCGTAGCCACGATTTGTCTTTGATACTGTTTTGCATGCATGAGTCAATTTGAGAATGCAACTTCAAAGGAAACATCTCGCTTAGTGTCATCTTTACTTTCGTGATAAGGACATCATTCCTGTCATTTATCTCGCACATATCTTCATTAAAATGAATATGTAATTGCTTCAATAGAAGCTGTCTAACTGTAAACTCCCTTGACCAGATTTTAGTATTTTAAAATTATTTTTAGTTAATTGGAATTTTTGCAACTTTTTAAATTTATTTTGCTTACATATCCTATTGATTTGTGCACCTGTCCATTACCCAATTATTTAGAGCATTACACTAGCTGTTATCCCCAAACAAAGCTCACATACCTGCCCTAGACATGTTAGACTATTTTCCTAAATTTTGTGCAACTCCCAGATGCTTTATTTTGAGCCTCGTTGGAGACGCACAAATATCGTTACAAACGTCCGTATTTATTTCCTATTTAATTTCCTGCTCTTTACCTATCTCTGTATCCCTAGAGATTTGAGGCCCAATCTGTACCTGTTTTGTCCAAACAAAAATACGTTAATATTTTACTTTGAATATACTACAATTAGTATATTGACACCGTATTAAAATTATGGCTCTACCTGCCTCTAAATAATTAGAGAACACCGTGCGCAGTATTTATTAATTAAATAATACGGTGACCCGTATCACCCAAAAACCAGGTCCTGCCCCTGCCCAGGCTCACCCCCCACACCCCAAGGCACTTCCCCAGCTTTTTCCCTCATTTCTGTATAATTCAGTATTTTTAGGAATCAGTGTTTTTAATCAGATAAATTGCGTAATTACGCAAAATACCAATTTTAGGACCTATTTCCAATTTATGAAATTTCAGGGATTTTTATGCAAATTTTCAGGGTGAGGTGTCATCACCTCATTGGCTGGTGAACATGGACCGTCCACGTGTCAAGTGGGACCCACAAAATATCTGATAAATATCAGCAAAATATCCTAAATATCAAAATTACCTAAATACCCTCACTTTTTATCATAATTACCAAAATGCCATCAAAACCTAACTAAATATATACCCGTGCCCCCCCTCAACCCAAACGCATCCCACACCACCCTCCGGCCACCTCCGCCCGCCGGACCGCCGCCGACCCCTTCGCCCCTCACCCAGCCACCCCCCAGCTGACGGCCACCCTCCCTGGCAGTCGCCGGCGCCGCCCAGAGCCCTAGCAGAACCAACCGGCCACCAACACCACAGCACCACCACCACTCCCGACCTCCCCCACCACCGCCTCAGACCGTCGTGGACCACCGCCACCACCCCCAACCGGTCCGCCCTGACCCCCTCCGCCAAACCACCCCGCTCCCACCGCCCCACGGCCACCGCACCACCACCAGCACCGCCCGCAGAACCGACCCGCTCCCCCTCGACCACGACTCGAGCCCTTCCCCGACCTCCCTAATCTCCACCTCCGGCAGCCACTGACCACCGCCACCCCCCCGACTCCTTCGCCGCCCCCTCCTTCGCCACCCTGACCGCCTGCACCGCCACCCTCGCCACCGCACGCGGCGCTGCAGCTGCTGCAAGCCGTCGCTGCTGCTGCTGCTGTTAACTACGGCTGCTACTGCAGCCGTCGTTCCGGCCAGCTGCCGGCTGCTCCTGTCACCACCCCATTTCCAGAGCAGAGTATTTTTTTACTTTTAATTTAGTTAATTGTGCATTATTTTTAATTAATTATATTTATATTTAATTATTGATTGTATTATTTTTTATATTGATTGTTTTAGGATTTTGGCTAGCCTGGACCCATGTCAGACCCTAGTGGACCCATGTCCGACCCAGCCCACACCCTTGTGAGACTTATTTTGGGTTTTAGAATATTTATTATATTTTTAGAAGGTTAGTATGAGAGATTTAGAGCTAGTTTGAGTGCTTTTGGAACCCGAAACCAAGTCATGTAGGGGCATTTTGGGCATTTGGAGACTTTGGAGACCTATTTTATTAGTGTTGGCCGACCCCCAAGCCCATTCCCAGACCGTGGACAGCAGCAGCTGTCACGCCCCAGTACCAAAATACGTAGGACCAGGAATACGTGACACGCCAGCTACGCATTCGACCCGACTCTGGTCTGACTCGAATACGTATAAGCTGTAATATAAAGGGCACTATCTAGATATTCCATAAATGTAAACCTCTATGTCTCAATCCATAATGTACAATAGTAAACAAGAAAGAGCTATATGTGCTAAGGTCGGCCGCCCAATAACACACTAACTCGAATAGACTCGAGAAGAAGTATGAGTCTACAAAACTAGGCTACAACAGCAGAGGAATATGTAAAATAACCACAATGCCGGTAGATATAATGTGAGTACCTGGTACCATGCTCGCAAGATATGCCACTCTATCAGTATCTCCAAGTGCTCCGAAATCGTCTATGCTGCAAAACTGGCAGGAAACCAGGTCCTCAGAGGGACGTAACAAGGTACAGAAATATAGCATGCCAAGTAAACAGAAAGTACAAGTGCACGACAGGGTACTCTATCATAACCAACTAGTGTGACTCAGTTTAAAGACAATGTTCGACGCGTGGGCTGTCCAAAATAAAATCGCAGCTCCGAACACAGAGACACACGGGTCGTACCGCAGCTCCGAGCACAGAGACACACGGGTGTTACCACTACACTATCAAACAGGATCACAACAGGTACATATATAAGCGCGTGCAGAGTAGCCCAAACGTCTAGTAACTGTCTTTCCCTTCCCAAGAGGTCAGCGATAGTGCGCTGAACCTGAACCTCTATCTAACAGTCTCGACACACGAAAGTAACTCAACAGACGAGACCCTAAGGTCGTCCCAGTCTCTGGTCATGATGTCAGTATCAGGATACAGGAATCTGGCACGATCACAGTGTATGAGTGTATCCTGGGGAATCGATGTACTCAGGTACGTGCATCGAGGTGCTGTGAAGCATCTAGCAATTATTCTAAGACGTTACGTCGAAAGTCAACACCCGGTTGTGAACCGGACACGGAGTATCGATCGTCAACAGAAATATGTGCACGAGTACATAAAGAACAACAATATCTGTAAACTAAAATACATGGTGGCAAGGTACACTTGCCTGCGTGAGGCTGCTGATGATGGGGTCCCGGTACCGCGTCCAAGCCCTCAAGTCCCGTAGTACCTAGAGAAGAGATACAATTCTGAATTAATACTCTACTTAAAACAGACAGGTGTGCTACACACATCTACATCTAGACTCAGTCTCAAACATTATCTAAACTTTTACCGTCCTCAATCTTTGACTCATGATCCGATATGATACCCATTCCAAAATAAGTCACTTGCTCCCATGTCCATCACCTATTAATTATCAATTTATTTTCAGACATAGCTTTTAAAACGACTTAACCACAGCGACAAAATGCGCGTTTAATTTTGGACATCCGTCTCATTTGGCATTAACATCCACCCTCATTTGCACGTGTTTCATAACCTCAATCATTTTCTTTTTATCCGTAAAATACTTGATTTAAATATTTATTTTTCTTTAACCATGTATATGCCAACCATATAAATATCAAATCTTATCTACTATATCTTCCTTTAATCCTCGATATACCACAATCCATATAATCATCATACTTTAATTCCTAAACTAAATTTAAAAGCATTCGATTCCATTTCCATACTAATAATAAAAATTCTAAGATTTATCTTTAACTCATGCTCATTACACCACACCACACTTAAGCCCTATCTAATAACCATGTCCTTATTTATCCAACATTATGTAAAACAACCCTTGCTAACCTTATACTCATCCAGATATATGTAACTAACTCCTATTTAAAATTATATGCAAACCTCTGGAATTTAAAATGAGAGAGAGAGAGAGAAGTCGACCTCGACGATGACGCCGGAGCACGACCGAAGAAGGTGGCCGAGGGTGGTGGTGACAGGTGGTTGGAAACTGGTCAGGGTATTGCGGGGAAGTGAGTCTCAGTCGGTCGGGGAATGGACCTGCTGTCCGGCGGTAGGGAAGTGCTCCCAGTCTGGCCGGGGTTGCTGGCTGCTCCGGTCTGGAGGAGACCGGATGGCCGGACGCACGCGAGAGCTCGGGTGGCTGCTCTCAATGGCCGGACTGCAGTCTGCAGCAGAGGCGCACTCGGGTGGCTGCCACTCCGTTGGCCGGACTGCAGTCTGCAGCAGAGGCGTCGGGTGGCTGCTCTCAGTTGGCCGGACTCGCACGCGAGAGTTCGACGGAGTGGCTGAACCGATCGGGACGGGAGCAACTGCTCTGAAGGGGAGGAGCTGGGCCGGTTGTTCCGCCGGAGGCCGTCGGTCTGGGGATGGCCGGCGGTCGGGGGAAGGTTGGTCGGCCGGCTGGAGTAACTTAAGTGGGGAGAGTGGGTTAGGGAAAGGAGAAGAAGAAGGAGAAGAAGAATGAAGAATGAAGAGTGAAGAAGGAGAAGCTTTGCATGGGGAGTAAAAGAAAGAGGAGAGAGAGTGGTTTCTCTAGGGATTAGGGCCGGTGATGTGTTGAGGGTGGGGGGGGGGGGAATGTTACTTTATAGGGAAGGGTGTGGGTTGGCATGAGTGGTTGAGATCAATTCATGAAAAATGGGTGGTTGTGATGTAATATGGATAGGGGGTGGATTTCTTCATGAGGAAATTGGGATTGGGACCCCATTTTGGGACCCAACAAATAATCATTACCAATGAGGTGTTGCCAACAATTTGTTAATTACAAATTAGCCCCCGTAAATTCGAGAATTTGCATAAACACATGAAATGACGCAAAAATTACGGAGAAAAATATATTTAAAATTGTCATGGTGAGGGGGTGTTGCGCGTTAGGCGTGGGTCTAATTTGAAGGGCATTAGGATTATTTTAGTATTAAAATAGAATTCACAAAGTTTATAAATTCTGATTTAATTAAAGAGAACGCGTCCCGCAAATTTAATTTAATTGGGGCCCGCGGGGTCAAAATCCGAAAACAGCACAAAGGCCAAAAATGGTGGGGGCTTAGAGTCGGTCTTGGACCCTTTAGTTGGTCCGGCTCAACGGGTTAAGTTGGTACCCCCAAATCGAGGGTTACGACACAGGTGTCCGACACAGAATTAAATACGGGTTACGACTTTCAGAAATATTGCACAATTAATTTAGAGCACACAAAAGTTATTTTTAACAGTCAGAAAAGTCCAGTGCCTAATTTGGCGAGTCGAGTCGAGTGTACAATATTTGTACGGAATTTATGGGCTGATAATGGGCCCCGAATAAATAGACAAAGATAGGGCGTCTCAATGTTTTAATTATTTGGATTAAAATTCCAGGTAACAAAATCCTCTACTCTAAACCTCAATATCTTCCTTCAAAATTTCTCCTGGCCCACTCTAACTATCTACAGAATAAATTGAGGGGGTTTACAGCAGCCCCCTCCCCCTTGGTTTGTCTTCCCCATTTTCATCTTCTTCTTCATTTCTTCTTCCTCTCTTCTTCTTTCTTCTTCCTTTCTTCTTCCCACATTCAAGTAAGTACTCCTATTTCTCTTCTTTCTTCTTCTATTCTCCATGGTTGCTAACCCTAACCCTACTTTTCCCTCCAACCTAGGTGGGTAGAGCCTAGATTTGGTGTTGGAGCTTGGATTGGGAGCTTGGAAGCTAGGTGTGGTAGATTTGGAGCATTTTGGAGATTTTGGCTTGAGATTCCAACTCCCAAGAGATAAACCCTAATTTTCCCCCTTGTAATTATTTTTATATAGTGTAATTAATAGTTTAGAATCTTTCTAGACCCTTAGGCTACCCGTGGGAGGAAGTTGGAACTAGTTTGGTTGGGTTTAGAGACTTTAACACTAGGTTTTGTGTCAATTTCGTGTGGAATCCGAATTTGGCCTAATTTTGGGTGATGCCCTAGGTTAGACGGACCTAGGTAGACGTTGTCGGGTGTCTTGAGGGTGAGTGCATGTCTCCGTTCGGACACGGGAAGCCGTGTCGCGAAGAAACGGGCGTTTCGGGCGAATTTGGGGCTTTTCGTCGTCGTCGATTCTAAGTGCGTGCGCGTTTCCGCCATGAACCTAGAATCGATGCGGGAGCACTTTTTCTAGGATTTAGGCATCGTTTAGAGTGCGTGGGTAAATTTTGGGCCGATTCCGAGTTCGTTTGGTGTGCGTTTCAGGAGATTTTCTGAACCGCGCACCGCGTGTTCGTCGAAATGACCGAACGGCCATTTCGACTTGGTTTTCTCGTTTCGGGCTTGTGCGCGCATTGGGTTAGTATCGGGAAGTGTGTGCTAGAATTCTCGGGCTATATTTTATATATTTATAGGTGTTTGTGAGTGTCGGGGTCGTTGGGCGTGCGTGGTGGGGCGTTGTGTGCGTTGTGCATTGTGTGTTGTGTTATGTGTATGTATATATATATATATATATATATATATATATATATATATATATATATATATATATATATATATATATTTATATGTATGTGTGTCCCTGTATATATTTATAGATATGTGTTAGTGAGTGCTTGTGTGAGTGTGTTAGTGAGTGTGTGTGAGTGTGGGTTGGTGCTAGTGTATGTGTGTAGGTGAGTGTGTGTGAGTGTGGGTTGGTGCTAGTGTATGTGTGTAGGTGAGTGTGTGTGTGAGTGGGAGTGAGTGTTTAGATATAGATATATATGCATATGAGTTTGAGTTTGTGTGTATATATATGTATATATATGTATATATATTTATATATATATGTATGAGTGTTTGTGTGTGTGGTTGTGTGTTTGTGAGAGTGTGTGCTAGTGTGTGTGAGAGTGTGTGTGTGAGGGTGTGTGAGTGTGAGTGTGTGTGAGGATATATATATATATATATATATATATATATATATATATATATATATGTATGTGTGTGAGTGTGTATATGTATATATAGATATATGTGTGTATATATATATATAGATGTGTGTTTATGTATATATTTATAGATATATGTATATAATTATATGTATGTGTGTGTCTGTGTGATTGTGTGTGTGTGGTCGTGTGTGTGTGTGTGCTTGTGTCTGGGTGCAGCAGAGCGAGGCAGCGGACTGCACACAGCCACTGCAGCAGCCAGCAGAGCGAGGCAGCGCTGCGGCAGCAGCTCGCTCGAGCGAGGCAGTGCCGCGGCAGCAGCAGAAGCATCAGCAGCAGGCTGCAGCAGAGCGCGCGGGCGCAGCAGCGCCGCGGCAGCAGCTCGCTGCAGCGCGGCCTGCAGCAGCAGCAGCAGCAGCCTCCTGCAGCAGCAGGAACAGCAGCGAGCGCAGCTTCGTGGCGAGCGCAGCGCCGCGTGGCGAGGCCTAGCAGGGTAGCGTAGCGAGGGATCTATAGATAGATTCATAAATAGATAGATAATAGATATATACATAGATAGATCCATTGATAGATGTGTATATATCAATAGATAGATAGCTAGATCTATAGTTAGATAGATATAGATTGTTAGATAGATAGATAACTAGGTAGATAGATAAGTTGATAGATAGATTGATAGTTAATTAGATACATAGATAGATAGAAATATCTATGGATAGATAGATAGCTATTAGATCTATGGATAAATATGTAGTTAGTTAGATACCTAGATAGATGCATAAGATAGATAGATATATAGTTATATAGCTAGCTAGATAGATATATTCATAGATAGGTAGATTAATAGATAGATAATTAGATATATAGTTAGATAGGTAAATACTAGATATAGATAACTAGTTAGATAGATAACTAGATAGGTAGATGGATAGGTAGAGGGGTAGCTAGATATATAGATCTATATGTATAGGTATATACATATAGTTAGGTAGATAGTTTAGATATCTAGATATAGATATACATATATATTTATGAGGAGGGTAAGGTAAGGTAAGGTAAGGTAAGGTAAGGTAAGGTAAGGTATTGGGTATAGGTATATAGGTATATGCCTATATGTATTAGATATCTATATTTTAGCCTAGAATATAGCTAGATATATATATATGTTTATGCATAGTTAGTTAGCTAGAGGGGTAGTCGGGTTGAGTTTAGAGCGGTATCTCAATACCTTGAGATACCGAGGTATCTCAATACCTTAAGATAACCAAGGTATTGAGTTTCGAGCGGGGTATTTGACCAATAGCCTAGGAATAGTATTGGAGTAATTTTTATATGCTTATGTGTATATATTTACGTGTGCTAGCATAGGTTTTAGCGGGTTTAGACTGGGTGCGTAGCCTAGGTTGAGGTATCGGATACCGAGGGTATCCCGGTATCTCAAGGAGGCGAGTTTGTGAGTTTTCTAGCTTAATGACCTCGGTTTGACCTAGAATTTCAGGAGCACCCTAGTTTGACCCAGACTTGACCGTAGTTGACTCGGTTGACCGCCAAAGTCAACTTTTGACCTAGTTTTGACCCAGAGTTGACTTTTTGGACCTAGAGTTGTCTTTTTGACCCAGATTTCACCGGTTTGACCCGTTTGACCTAGAACGACCCTAGAAGCCTATTTTTAGTTATTTTATATCTGTTTAACTCATTAGAACCCTGTTTAACCTTATTTTTCGCATTAGGTCCTTGCGACACCAGTTCGGATCACCGGTTGTTCAGGACGTCAGGCGAGTACATTCTCTGATAGTTTTTATTATCTGATGATTATTATGATTCAGCTTCTAGTATAGTACCATCTGATTATTCTGGCACAATACGGGACACTAACTGGTATTTCTGGATTCATTTACTTGCGATACGTACATTTCATGTTTCTGGCCTCTATTCTGGAATCACTACTGGCATCACCTACAGGCATCACTCATGTTCAGGCTGGACTCATCTTGATTTACGTGTCGGATCTTGGATCCACTTGTATTAGTCGGGGCGGGGAAATACTCGAGTAGACATGTAAACATTTCCATCTGGAATCATCAGGAATCACTCCCTCTGGTCTAATCTGGAATGATAGCAGCCGCGCACCCAGTGCGCGGTGAGCCGTACTTACCCCTAGCCGTTTACATGTCAAAACAAGTATTTCAAAGACACCGAGTTCATTCTTTATAGTCTGGACTCACTTGCATTCTTGTTGGTCTTACTTACATATTTCTGGACTTGACTCACTACATATTTTTCATGCTGGACTCACTATACGTTCATGTGCATGGACTTGATCTTAGCTTAGATTTCCTGTATCTTGCAGTTATTACTATCTTGCTCTGATATCCATGCATCTTTACCTTTATGCACCAATGATTTATATATTTCTTGTTTTATACTTGCTTCATTCTTCTTGCTACTTGCTATAACTGTTTTATAGTTTTTATCATTTAAATGGAACTGCTGTTAGAGATGTACTTGCTCCAGTCCTGACTGGACATATTTTTTAGAGTATCCGGAGGATTGGTGTCCGACGTTTTATGGACCTGAGCCTGTTGATGGTGCAGACAGGGACCCTCTAGTTTAGGGGTGATTTTCGGGTTGGTAGCCGGGATCACTAAGACCTTGTTATTATTTTTATTAGCTTTTAGCACCGGATTTGTCTCCGGTTTTGGATTGAGACCTTGTTTGTATATTATTTTTGGATGATGTATTATTATTATTGATGTTGTGGTGGTTTTTAGTTGTTGTTGGTTAGACTTTGGAGTTGTTAGATCTCTGTGTTATCTTATCGTGCTTAGATTCGTGATTGAGTATATTGTGATTATCTTTATGATATTTGCTCCTCCGTCTGGAGTTGAGATCTTGACAGGTTTATATATTGATTGTGTGGTTGCCCTCCTTTTGGAGAGGTCATGGCCGATTTTTGTGTGAAATTATTATCTAGATAGTTGACCTAGACATCGTTCTACCGCCGATGCTGCGGCGTAGGCTGGACGTACCCACGACTCATGCCCGATTTTTCGGGTGCGGGTCGTGACAGCTCCGCCGCCGTCCTCCCACCGGCGACGAGGTGTGGCCTCCCCCGTCAGACAGGTATACCCCTCACCCTCTCTGTACGTATATACCTATATATATGTATATGTATGTATATATGTATATATATATATATGTATATATATATATGTATATTAATATATATTTGTTTATATATATATTATATAATATAATATATAATATATATTATATTATTATATAATTATTTAATACTGTATATATACAGTATATATATGTATTATTATATACTGTATTATTATTATTATTATTATTATTATTATTATTATTATTATTATTATTATTATATATGTATATATATATATATATACATGTATATTTATATATATATATATATGTATTTGTATATATGGTATTATATATATTATATATATATATTATTATTATTATTATACAGTATATAAATACAGTATAAAATATACTATTAGTATATTTTATATGTATATTTTTACTTTTTGTTTTATATATATATGAGATTACCAAAATGTAAGGAACTAGGCCACGTGACATTGGCCAGCTGACATGTCACTAAGGATTTTTATCCAATTTAATGGACCCAAAGGAACGTGCTACGCTGTCCTAAAATACTACAAGTTTAATACAGGTAAATCTAATCTCATCAACAGAAATATCATGAATATGGGAATAAGTGCTAAAATATATATAATGCTAAGTCTGAATGTCATAGTACATCTTGTGGGAACAACCCCACTACAAAAGATAATAATAGTGCAGAAAATAAGATAGACTAAAGTATCGTCTATCTAGGGAAAAAGCTCCATCTCCAGGTGAACAAGCTTCTAGGATCAGGCAGATTCTGATGGTGGCTCCTCTAGCTCCTCCTCGGTGACATACCGAGTCTCCTGTCCTGGACCATACACCGTGGGGTAGAAGGCCTCATCTAAACCTGGCAAGGCACCAGGTCCTCAGTGGGACATAACAAGATACATAAAAACATGCCATGTATGTAAATACTGAATAAATAAATACAGGGTGTGCTAACCATCTATGTGAATACAATGTTAAGACAACCTTGGTACGTATGGGTAGGCGTAGGCAAAACGTCCAGCATCCTATAGAGTGTGGTATCTGCAACGTCCGTCATTCCGAAGAATGAGGTATCTGAATATAAACAACGTCCACACTCTAAGGGATGTGGTATCTGCAAGTATATATAACGTCCGTATCACTCCGAAGAGTGCGGTATCTGCAATAAAGAAGTTGGGTGTCCCATACGCCTACTAGTTGTCTTCCCCGCCCAATGCGGTAATACAAGTCGAATCCATAACGTGTAAACCACGTAGCTAAATGCCAAGTCCTGACTTTCCTGAATTTCTTGATTTTCGTACTAAGCCGTGATGCACGTCGCACGCACTGGTAGCTAATCAAATACGTAAACTTGCATCCCAAAATAAAGTACAACCTTGTTGCGTGTAGAAGTGTTGGGGTCTAGGAGGATATTAGGATACCCTCGCAGTTGTTGGTAGGTCTGCTAAAGTCTAAGTCAGTTACACTACTTGTCAACGTATCAGTTGACGGTACCCGAGACAATATCAGATACAACAGTTATATGTCAGTCTACTGAAAATAGCATACAATAGTTAAATGTATTTAAATAGTAAAACTTGGCAAGGTATACTTGCCTACTTCCTGAGTGTGTTGAAAACCTGCACTTGTAATCAAGTCTGGGGGTCCTGTGATAGGGGGTCACTGACTGCGTGGTAGGTGTACTCTGTATAAAATATCCAGGGTTCGTAAATATCATATTTAAATAAAATCATAAATAACATTATACTATATAGATATGCTTATGTATATATATAGAAAGCATAATATATATATTAATATATATATTCATATAGTTTTAGTATATAGGTAAAATAATACATATACTTATAATATTAGGAATATACATAGATATATGTATAATAGTACTATGATAATATATAAATGTTACATATATATATAAGTGCTCATATATATACATATAGAGTAATAAATATAAGTACATATATTAAATATAAATATATGTACATAATTTATATATAAAAATATAAAGCAATATATATATAAATATACATATAAAAATGCATATAGTATAATAACATATATAATAACTCATATATATATATATATATATATACATATATATACACATATATAATATATATATATATATATAAAAGGAAAAATAAAATATCTTTATTTTGAGCCTCGTTGGAGACGCACAAATATCGTTACAAACGTCCGTATTTATTTTCTATTTAATTTCCTGCTCTTTACCTATCTCTGTACCCCTAGAGATTTGAGGCCCAATCTGTACCTGTTTTGCCCAAACAAAAATATGTTAATATTCTACTTTGAATATACTACAATTAGTATATTGACACCGTATTAAAATTATGGCCCTACCTGCCTTTAAATAATTATAGAACACCATGCGCAGTATTTATTAATTAAATAATACGGTGACCCGTATCACCCAAAAACCAGGCCCTGCCCCTGCCCAGGCTCACCCCCACACCCCCAAGGCACTTCCCCAGCTTTTCTCCTCATTTATGTATAATTCAGTATTTTTAGGAATCAGTGTTTTTAATCAGACAAATTGCGTAATTACGCAATATACCAATTTTAGGACCTATTTGTAATTTATGAAATTTCAGGGGTTTTTATTCAAATTTTCAGGGTGAGGTGTCATCACCTCATTGGCTGGTGAACATGGACCGTCCACGTGTCAAGTGGGACCCACAAAATATCTGATAAATATCAGCAAAATATCCTAAATATCAAAATTACCTAAATACCCTCACTTTCATCATAATTACCAAAATGCCATCAAAACCTAACTCTATATATACCCGAGCCCCCCCCCTCAACCCAAACGCATCCCACACCACCCTCCGGCCACCCCCGCCCACCGGACCGCCGCCGACCCCTTGGCCCCTCACCCAGCCACCCCCCAGCCGACGGCCACCCTCCCTGGCCGCCGCCGGCGTCGCCCAGAGCCCCAACAGAACCATCCCGCCACCAACACCACAGCACCACCACCACTCCCGACCTCCCCCACCACCGCCTTCCGACCGACGTGGACCACCGCCACCACCCCAAACCGGTCCGCCCTGACCCCCTCCGCCAAACCACCCCGCTCCCACCGCCCCACGGCCACCGCACCACCACCAGCACCGCCCGCAGAACCGACCCGCTCCCCCTCGACCACGACTCGAGCCCTCCCCAGACCTCCCTAATCTCTACCTCCGGCCGCCACTGACCACCGCCACCCCCCTGACTCCTTCGCCGCCCCCTCCTCCACCACCCTTACTGCCTGCACCGCCACCCCCGCCACCGCACGCGGCGCTGTAGCTGCTGCAAGCCGTCGCTGCTGCTGCTGCTATTAACTGCGGCTGCTACTATAGCCGTCGTTCCGGCCAGCTGCCGGCTGCTCCGCTGCCGTCCTCCCGCAGGCGACGAGGTGTGGGCCCCCCTTTCAGACAGGTATACCCCCCACCCTCTCTGTACGTATATACCTATATATATGTATATGTATATATATATGTATATATATATATGTATATTAATATATATTTGTTTATATATATATATTATATATTATAATATATATTATATTATTATATAATTATTTAATATTGTATATATACAATATATATATGTAATATTATATACTGTATTATTATTATTATTATTATTATTATTATTATTATTATATATGTATATATATATATATATATATATATATATATATATATATATATATATATATATATATATATATATATATATATATATATATATATATACATGTATATTTATATGTATATATATATGTATTTGTATATATGGTATTATATATATTATATATCTATATTATTATTATTATTATTATAAAGTATATAAATACAGTATAAAATATACTATTAGTATATTTTATATGTACATTTTTTACTTTCTGTTATATATATATATATATATATATATATATATATATATATATATATATATATATATATATATATATATATATATATATATATATATATATATATATATATATATATATATATATATATATATATGTTTATATATATTGTATCTAATAATTATATTATATAATTATTATTATTACTATTATTATTATATTAAATACAGTATATAAATATAGTATAATATATTATTGTAATTATATGTATATTTTATTTTTTGTTTTTTTTTTATATATTTATATATGTATATATATATGTACGTATATTTATATATATGTTTATATATATAAGTATTTTATAATATATTATATATTATATCAGTATATAATATATAAATATATATGTATCATTATTATATTATATGTATATATAATATATATATATATAATATCTATATATATGTATATATATATATATATATATATATATATATATATATCTATCTATATATATATATATATATATATATATATATATATATATATATATATATATATACATTTTATTAACATGTGTCTATATATATTTATGCATTTTTATTTTTATATATGTATCTATAAATATATTTAGATATACTAAACTATATATATATATATATGTAAATATACTTATATATATGTATATTATAGTTATATACATATTATTAATATATATAAGTTGTATTTTTATTTTTTCCTTTTATATATATATATATATATATATATATATATATATATATATATATATATATATATATATATATATATATATATATATATATATATGAGTTATTATATATGTTATTATACTATATGCATTTTTATATGTATATTTATATATATATTGGTTTATAATTTTATATATAAATTATGTACATATATTTATATTTAATATATGTACTTATATTTATTACTCTATATGTATATATATGAGCACTTATATATATATATATATATATATATATATGTAACATTTATATATTATCATAATACTATTATACATATATATATGTATATTCCTAATATTATAAGTATATGTATTATTTTACCTATATACTAAAACTATATGAATATATATATGAATATATATATTATGCTTTCTATATATATACATAAGCATATCTATATAGTATAATGTTATTTATGCTTTTATTTAAATATGATATTTACGAACCCTGGACATTTTAAACAGAGTACACCTACCACGCAGTCAGTGACCCCCTGTCACAGGACCCCCCAAACTTGATTACAAGTGCAGGTTTTCAACACACTCAGGAAGTAGGCAAGTATACCTTGCCAAGTTTTACTGTTTAAATACATTTAACTATTGTATGTTATTTTCAGTAGACTGACATATAACTGTTGTATCTGAGATTGCCTCGGGTACCGTCAACTGATACGTTGACAAGTAGTGTAACTGACTTAGACTTTAGCAGACCTACCAACAGCTGCGAGGGTATCCTAATATCCTCCTAGACCCCAACACTTCTACACGCAACAAGGTTGCACTTCATTTTGGGATGGAAGTTTACGTATTTGATTAGCTACCAGTGCGTGCGACGTGCATCACGGCTTAACACGAAAATCAGGAAATTCAGGAAAGTCAGGACTTGGCATTTAGCTACGTGGTTTACACGTTGTGGATTCAACTTGTATTACCGCATTGGGCGGGGAAGACAACTAGTAGGCGTATGGGACACCCAACTTCTTTATTGCAGATACCGCACTCTTCGGAGTGATACGGACGTTATATATACTTGCAGATACCACATCCCTTAGAGTGTGGACGTTGTTTCAGATACCTCATTCTTCGGAATGACGGACGTTGCAGATACCACACTCTATAGGATGCTGGCCGTTATGCCTACGCCTACCCATACGTACCAAGATTGTCTTTATATTGCATTCACATAGATGGTTAGCACACCCTGTATTTATTTATTCAGTATTTACATACATGGCATGTTTTTATGTATCTTGTTATGTCCCACTGAGGACCTGGTGCCTTGCCAGGTTTAGATGAGGCCTTCTATCCCACGGTGTATGGGCCAGGACAGGAGACTAGGTATGTCACCGAGGAGAAGCTAGAGGAGCCACCATCAGAATCTGCCTGATCCTAGAAGCTTGTTCACCTGGAGATGGAGCTATTTCCCTAGATAGACGATACTTTAGTCTATCTTATTTTCTGCACTATTATTATCTTTTGTAGTGGGGTTGTTCCCACAAGATGTACTATGACATTCAGACTTAGCATTATATATATTTCAGCACTTGTTCCCATATTCATGATATTTCTGTGGATGAGATTAGATTTACCTGTATTAAACTTGTAGTATTTTAGGACAGCGTAGCACGTTCCTTTGGGTCCATTAAATTGGATAAAAACCCTTAGTGACGTGTCAGCTGGCCAATGCCACGTGGCCTAGTTCCTTACATTTTGGGACTGGGGCGTGACACTAACACTCAAAAGATTGTGCTCGAGTACAAAAACATAGAAAATGCTAGAAATACTTTTTATTCCTTTCTTTGTTTGGAAAAGAATATCACATTTTTCCTTCACGGAAACCTCTTGTCATCCCCATTTTGGACTTCACTAGTAATTAATTTATCAAGGTCCACAAACACCTTCTTATCTCTAGTCATATGGTTTCTAAAGTCCCTGTCGATGTACTTCATCATGCGTAACTTTTTTAACATTGCAAACGAGAAAGAGGGTATTGTTCTTGCTTTTCTCCCCCCCCCTATGCATGAAAATTGAGCTTTCTTCTTCATTATTGGTTTTCTTGAACTAACAATCTGTTTATAGTGAGTATATTTTTCATAATTGTAACATTAAACTTGATAAGAATCTTCATGATCTCTACCTCGGGCTCTACGTGCAGCTCTTCCACTTTCTCTTGTTCTCCTCCAATTTGGAGAAGAATTAATATCTTCCTTTTTCTCTATTACGATGTATTTGCCTTCATTGTGTCTTTCTTTTTCCCGACCTCTTGGACCACCCCTTCTCCCTTTCGAACCTCCTCGAAAAGACATATGTGTTTGGAAAGCTTGCTCTAGAGGAGTGAAATCATATTATTTCATATATAGTTCATGGGACTTAATGAACCCAATAAACTCTCTACAGAAAGTGTATACAAATCTTTGGATTTTTAGACTCGAATTTCTGAGTCAAGCATCGTAGAATCTTCTCAATGTTTCTTTGATCTTCAACTTTCTCACCATTCACTTTCAATTGGTTAACAATTGAAACAACCCGATTGAAATATTCTTCAAAGGATTCTACGTCTTTCATCTTTAGTATATCAAATTCATCACGAAGAGTTTGTAGCCTTACAATTTTCAACTTGTCAGCTCCTTTGTATGAAGAATATAAAGTATGTTTCATGCTTCCTTTACAGAAGTCACCGTCGATATCCTTTAAAAGATGACCTCATCCATTGCTTGGTAGATGAAAAATAATGCTTTCTTTTCCTTCTATTCTTGTCAGCTTTCTACAATTCTTGAAGTTGTTGTGCTTTGAGACTTGCAACATCAACGGGTTTCACAACTCCACTCTCCATGATATCCCAAAGTTATTGAGATTGGCAAAGCACTTTCATTTTGAATACTCCATTGGTTGTAATTTTTGCCCGTGAAGGAAGTATTTGCGACTGCAACATGATATTGTTGTTGTTGGAATTCATAGTACCTCTCTAGCTCTGATACTACTTTTATGTAAAGCAGCTTCTTTAGGAGGTGAAAAACCACAAGTGGGATGTGTTCTCTTGTTGCTAAAACGCTAGAAGATGATAATCAAAATATACTATGAAGTGGAATGATATTCATTGATTTTCTTGATGAAAAGTGTACATGATGATGCTCTTATATAGCATATGAATTGACATAAGTTACATGGTTATTAAAGAGTAAGTTAAATAGAAAGTTAAGGAATGAGGAAACTGATATGAATCATGTTATGCATATGAACATGACATTTTACTAAGGATTTGGTGTGGGAAGGGATGCAGGGTGTTGAACGAGTTCTGGCCGGCAAATCCACCGTGTTTGGATGAGAAATAAAACCTAGACCGAACCCGTAGAATCTATGTGCCGGGCTAGGGGGGCAAATCCAGTCCAAACTTGGGTTGAAAGCTGGCCAATCGAGCAAGTGAGTTGAACGGTCCTAGACCAGTTCATCCCAGGTTTGACAAGTAGGTCCCAGCTTTACGAATGTTCATGTTATCCTTAGTAAAGATTCACATATAAATTAAGATTGTATTCTTAACATTAACCACATTCATAGGTGTTATGGTTGTTAACAAATTGGTAAGCATAAAAATGTGTATGATATGTCTTGATCAAGTTGAAGAAATATCATTTGCAAAGTTGATTGAGCTCTTCAAAGTGATGGCAGCTGATCAATCAGGTTTGATCTACCTAAGAGATGATTTAGTTACTCCTATCTTTTGATGTTGCATTCAACCTTTCATAAAAAAAATTATTGAGAGCATGGTACATGTATGAGTTTTTCCAAGCTTTGCAAACTTTGCAATTTGAATTGAAAATGGTGAAGATTCTTGTACTTGGTACATAAACGTATCATTTTAATTTCATCCATCAGTGAAATTCCATAGATATTGGTTTCATAATCAAGTCGAGCTTCACAAACCAAATTTGCAGCAATGTCATGTTTTACTTGATCTACACTATTATTTATCAAGAAATAAATATGGACCTCCCATAGATCTGAGCTCAATATCAAATGAACCTAGGGATAAATTTGAGAGATCACAACTACACTGATTTTACGTATGTTCTAGCTGTAGTTGCAAAGTTGTTAGAGTTAATCCTGTTGAGGAGGTTGAAGCGGTTGTTATTTATATTTCAATAAATCCCTAGTCTTTAGGAATTTTGTTATTTGTTCTATGTCGTTGATTTGTTTTGATTTGTTATCACTTAGTTAGAATATGGTTAGAAGGTGCTACTTTTATGCATTCTGTTAGAGTTGTAAATGGCTATTTAAAGGCCAAGTTGAGGTTGAACATAAAACAAAATTATTCATTCCAAGAATCAAATACTCCTCTCTTCTTACATTTGGTATCAGAGCTATGGCAACCAACGACGAGCAAAGCCCTACGACATCGACATCTATGAAGGAGACCTCATTCACCTTCAAGTATCTCATGCTGACACGGACCAACTACGCGGATTAGGCTCTCTTAATGAGAGTCAACATGCAGGCGCAAGGCTTGTGGGAGGTGATCGAACCCGGGAAATTTGACTACCGCGATGACATGATGGCCCTGTCCATCATACTCCGTGTCGTACCGCCAGAGATCCTGCGGACACTGGCAGTGAAAGATACTGCCAAGGAAGCATGGGACGCTGTAAAGATGATGCGGATGGGGTCGAGCGCGTGCGCTAGGCCAAGGCGCAGAAATTATACGCCGACTTTGAATCAATGAAGTTCAAGGACGACGAGTCCATCTAGGACTTCGCGATGCGGCTCACGGGACTCGTCAGGGAGCTCCAACTACTCGGCGACGAAATAGACGACGAGAAGTGTAAAACCCCTAATCTTAAAAATCGTATATACTCTTTTAATTTTTAATTATTAATTTAATTGAAATAATTAGTGGCTAATTAGGAGAAATAGATTTTTAATAATTTTTATTTTAGGTGTTGGTGCACTTAGGAGATTTATGGGACCATCAGGAATTTTTTGGAATTTATTTCATGTAGGAGACCATTTGGACAGTTGCTAGATTAATGGTGTGCATAAATATATTTTTAGAATTTTTTTATGTATTTATAATATATATGTGCATTTAGGGGATTTATGGAGCAATTATGAATTTTTTTGAATTTATTTCATGTAGGAGACCCCTTGAGCAGTTGCTAGCTTAATGTTATGTATTAGTGTAATTCTAGATTTTTTTCCTATGAGTATATACGTATATACAAATATATATTTACATATATATTTTATAAGAATTTAGAAAAGAAAAGAAAAGAAAAGAAAAGAAAATAAAACTATTAAATATATTACTAATATAACTATTACTAATACTATTAACTAATAACAACCATAGCAACTTAAGCAAACAAAAGCAAACCAAAGCAACGTTAGCAACCAATCCAATTTCCAGCAAACCAACTTTTTCTTAGCCGCCCACTAGCAGCAGCCAAGACTTCCCCCCTTGCACATGTAGACCCGCGGAACCCGCCTCCTCTCTCCCTATATATATATATATATATATATATATATATATATATATATATATAAAATCCTAACCTAATCATCTAGACCCTCATCTTCTCATCTAGACCTTGAGAGAGCCGTCACCGCAGCCGGAGAACCCCGCCAGGCCGTCCAAACAAATCCCGACGACCGCAACCCTGCGCACTGCAGATTCCCACAGCGAGGTACCTTTGTTCCAGAGTTGTTTCCCGTCGACTCGCTCAACCAAACGCCATCCCGTCTTCATCGGTATGCTCACCCCTTAACCCTCTTCCATATATGTGTGTTAGTAGACCTCGAACAACACGTAACCCTAGGCGAAAACAACGCCAAAGTTGGCACAAGCAGACCGAATTCTGGGATCGCAAAAAACTGCGGTGACCACCCATGTCTCCGAGTTCGTATCTCCCACCACAGAGATCCGAATTCGATGATTCTTTTTGGTATACGTAGACCACTTGACCTAGTTTAATTTCTGTTAAATAACCCTAGATTATTAACTGCTGTGGAAAGAATTAAATTCGTCACAAAATCCCGTGAACCCACTTTTCCTAGATTTTTAAAAGTTGTAAAACGGAGCGCGCCCCGCCAAACGGGACCGCCCCGCCGTATACCAAGTGTACCGAACTATGTACGCAGAGTAACCGGATACGTAAAAATTTATAGAGACTGATTCGGACGAGTGTGCGCGCCGGAATCAGCCCGTATCCGCGGACACACCCCGTGTCGCAACTTTTGTGGAAGTAGCACGCATTTTGTGCACGCTCGTCAGATTGCGACGAAACTTATGCCACTGGACTCGTGGTAAAGCGCTGGTCCTATGACCCAATTTTCAAGCAATTCTGAGACGGTTTACCAAATCTCCAATTGGCGGGCCCCACAGTTGACTTTTTGGACAAAATTATGTTTGGCTCATCGGAATCCATATTTGGACATACCGTTGGGTTCGTATTGACATCTAGAGTTTGTTTGACCTATAATTTGTCCCACTTAGAGACTGTTACCCTTGGAACGCTTTTCGGTGCAAAGTGGGCCACATGTGGACCCCACTTTTACCCGAAGTTACCGTTTTGCCCCTGTGTCCAAACTGGACGAAAGGAAAGTGCTTTTTAACTATTTTGCTTATTCTGGGAATGTTGATGATATTTATTTTAGCATCCGGAGATATTTGTTCTGTGGCCATAGTTTCTGATCCTGTGTGTTGGACTTCGAGACGTTACACTTTACAGCTTTCTTGTCAGGCAAGATACCTTGCCAATTTGCTTACATTATTTTACATGCTTAGTATATTTCTGTATATTTATTATATTTCTGTATATTTCTTGCATGTGTAATTTTCTTTCAGTCATTACTATGTATTAGATATGTTGACACACACATGACACTTAGTATCATCGAGGACAATCATTAAGCGTATGGGCTTTTAACCACTCTGGTAAACCGTAGTAACTAGCACGCACTATGGTTGTCGTGTTCGATGGTCGCTACCCCCGAGGTATGTCGATTGATGGACTCCGAGGGTCACTACCCCAGAGGTATGTCGGCTGATGATGTCCACTGACGAGCGTATGAGTTTGAGGATTAGATCGAGTAGCCTACCCTTACCCATACGTCGAAAAGTTATCCTCATTGCATTCATATAGATTGTCTTGTACAGCGTACTTATCTATTTTCAAACAATATACATATTTACTGTATTCAAATTGGCTTGCTTCTATGTATCTTGTTACGTCCCTCTGAGGACCTGGTCCCTTTTCAGGTGTATCTGTTCTTGAGTATTTGCAGGAGCGCAGGTTTGGATGGTTACATATGTTTCGAGGATGTCTTCTTTTCGAGCCCCGTAGTTGTTAGATGGTATTCTTATATTGTGTTATTGTGTTGTACTTTTTCATTCGAGTTGGTAGTGGATTTGTTTCCATCCAACCATCATCCTTAGATATTTGCATTGAGATCTAGTTTCACAGATATTGGTTATTTATTTATATTGATTTTCGTGGATGAGATTTAGATTGTACCCTATGACTTATGGCATATGTTTATACCACTTGTGGATTGATTTTCATATTACAGCGTATGCGTGGATTTTGGTTTCCATATATTGGAATTGCCATATCCATACGGCTGGCATGCTTACGTGTCATAGTCCTACGTATTTTTGGGACTAGAGCATGACATGTTTTTGTGGTGGCCCATGCAGGTCGAGAGCATATTGTCTCGGTTACGTTATTGTACCGAACAAGCCTGCACCTAAGAATAGAGTATATGATCTCATCTACAATTGACTATGATTCATCTTCCTCCTATCTGTTCTATCTGAATAATTGTATCCTGCTTGATTCCTATACTTCCCTAATAGTTCTTTGAGTATAGCCTTCTGCTAGAATATAGGAACCCCTGTTATTAGGATGATAATTATGGTAGCACACCTATTAAGAATACAACGAGAATATAGACACACCACCAAGTTTAGAATAACTAGTGAACCGTAGAATTCCTTATCTATAGACTGGTTTACCATTACCCCTTGATGTATTATGAAGACTTGAGAATAGTATAGACGCTACTAGAGTTAGTTAGAAGTTTTACCGTAATGTTTTACCCTAGTATTGAGGAACCAATAGAAAACTAAAATTGAATATTAGGACTGAACCTAACCTTCATAGTTAGATAAGTAGTGGAGAACTACAAACCTTAAATCATTGTCTTATTAGTAGCAGACAGTACCTTAAGAAGCCAAGAGCAATGGATATAACATTTCTCTTGATCATATCTCGAACATAGCAACTAGCATACCACTCCTCCTTAGAGAGCCATGATGCTATCTAGAGCCCCCTATTTTAATTTCATATGTTGTTCCTCTGCGACCTTAACGTTTGCTAATTGTGCGACGACTAAATTTTGTTCTTCTACTCATCATCTTTCAACTCGTGCCATCTGACACTTCTGATTATAGACCAAGTATTTTTATTCTTTGATTAGGATATATAGTTGCTGAAATTATAGTTGTAAATGTTAAATTTTGAAATTTTGTGCTTAGTAGTTAGAACTTGATGGTTTAAGCTATTCTTGTAGATTGAGACCTGGTGCTTATCCCTTAGTTTTAAATTGCATAACATGTACCCCCACCTCGATACGAGTTAGATCATTTCCCCTTGGACCAGTAACTCTTCTATCCTTACTATTGACACTTGCTCTATGAGCGCTATGATTAAGACTTAGGACGACCATGACCTATGTAATGAAAAAGGATACCCTAATAAGTACCAAGACCCCCTTCTTGTAGACCTTAACAGGAGTTTCTACGGTATCCTTAAGGCAATTACAGTATTAGTTTATTGTTATAAGTTGGGTAGTATACCTCACAACCTAGTATCACATAGTCTTTTGACCTATTATTGAAGTGTAACTGAATGACATTTATTGTATGCTAGCGTAAGACGACAGTGTTTATTCAGACTGTAGGACTTAGAGGCTCATACCCCAATTTAGTCGACTAACGACTTAGACATGGAGTTAGTATGACAACTGTAGAGATTATAGAGTCTTATTTTTTCTTTGAAATTGAATTGTTATGTACCTTCTTTCATCATAATCCAGCGTATTTATGTTTGCTGTACTACCTTGACTTATGCTGCTATTATAGCCTAGTTTTTGTAAGCTTATTCTTTTATTGAGCTTGCTCATGGCATATGTATTATTGGGTGCACACAATAATACAATTGCCTAATCAGAATCGGTGTATTAAGGTCTAGCTAACCTTAGTGCGCTTGGTTCGCTCTTCGCATGACTGCTATACGTGGATTGAGATATATGGTATTAGACGGATATACTTGCCCCTAGACATGTCTGACACATCGTATCGGTTACATAACTGTACTGATACGAGCATATAAATAAGAAATTACCAAAAATATGGTTTTAATCCACAACTGTCCTGACAACTCTCTTTTCGAATTCTTTAATCTCTTTGAACCTCGTACTTATATTCTATCACCTTCACCTTGAATTTTTTATTATTGCTCTCCGTCTTCCCTTATTTCGGAAAGACGAAACCTCGTGCTGGTATAAGTTGACACTGATAGTACTAGATATACCCCATAAAGCTAATCACATGATTTAGTGACTCTCTTTTATAATTGGTTAAGGGCATATCATAGATGATATGTTTGGTGTTAAAACCTTGAGGATTGAATAACATGATTAAACAATTTGAGAAATAGTTTTCCTAGATGTATAGCCTTAGGTGATAGATGGTCAAATTTTAAGTTCGGTAGATTGTGAACCCTCACCCAAAATTTGACCTACTTGGCTGAGATAGTGAGACTAAGGTTAGATTGAGTCCAGTTAGAGATAGAACACGATATTTTTATTTTATTCTTGCAATAATTATATCACTTAACGCACCTTATCGTGCTCCGATAATTGGAGAACTACACTAGCCACTGCCTTCCTACAATTCTACACCCTTATCCTAGACGTGCCCATCATCCAATTTTCATCTTTGTACAATTTTCCAATTGTTGGACGCTTTCATGCAAAAGAGCATTTAGGTATCCACACCATTGGACATGACACATGAAGAAACCTATTTTTTTCGCTCATGTGGATTTTTCCATGATTTTTGGGATGTGCAACTCGCAACAACGCCCACCCCTTTAAACTTAGCCTTGTATTTTAAACAATGCAAATCTTATACCACCCTCGACTTTCTACCGCGGCTTAATTTTAATTTCAAGGACGAAATTTTTATAAGTTGGGTAGAATATAAAATCCCAAATCTTAAAAATCGTATATACCCTTTTAATTATTAATTATTAATTTAATTGTAGTAATTAGTGGCTAATTAGGAGAAATATATTTTTAATAATTTTTATTTTAGGTGTTGGTTCACTTAGGGGATTTATGGGACCATCAGGAATTTTTCAGAATTTATTTCATGTAGGAGACCCTTTGGACAGTAGCTAGCTTAATGGTATGCACAAATATATTTTTAGAATTTTTTCTATGTATTTATAATATATATGTGTATTTAGGGAATTTATGGAGAATTATGAATTTTTTCGAATTTATTTCATGTAGGAGACCCCTTGAGCAGTTGCTAGCTTAATGTTATGTATTAGTGTAATTCTAGATTTTTTTTTTCTATGAGTATATACGTATATATAAATATATATATACATATATATTTTATAAGAATTTAGAAAAAAAAAGAAAAGAAAATAAAATAAAACTATTAAATATATTACTAATATAACTATTACTAATACTATTAACTATTAACTAATAACAACCATAGCAACTTAAGCAATAAAAAGCAAACCAAAGCAACGTTAGCAACCAATCCAATTCCCAGCAAACCAACTTTCCCTTAGCCGCCCACTAGCAGCAGCCAAGACTTCCCCCCTTGCACACGTAGACCCGCGGAACCCGCCTCCTCTCTCCCTATTCTTATATATATATATATATATATATATATATATATATATATATATATATATATATATATATATATATCTAAAATCCTAATCTAATCATCCAGACCCTCCTCTTCTCGTCTAGAACTAGAGAGAGCCGTCACCGCAGCCGGAGAACCCCGCCAGGCCGTCCAAACAAATCCCGATGACCGCGACCCTGCGCACTGCAGATTCCCACAGCGAGGTACCTTTGTTCCGGAGTTGTTTTCCGTCGACTCGCTCAACCAAACGCCACCCCGTCTTCACCGGTATGCTCATCCCTTAAACCTCTTCCATATCTGTGTGTTAGTAGATCTCGAACAATACGTAACCCTAGGCAAAAATAGCGTCAAAGTTGGCGCAAGCAGACCGAATTCTGGGATCACAGAAAACTACGGTGACCATCCATGTCTCCGAGTTCGTATCTCCCACCACAGAGATTCGAATTCGATGATTCTTTTTGGTATGCGTAGACCACTTGACCTAGTTTAATTTCTGTAAAATAACCCTAGATTATTAACTGCTGTGGACAGAATTAAATTCGTTACAAAATCCCGCGAACCCACATTTCCCAGATTTTTAAAAGTTGTAAAACGGAGCGCGCTACGACAAACCGGACCGCCCCGCAGTGTACCAAGTGTACCGAATGATGCGCACAGCGTAACCGGACACGTAAAAATTCACAGAGACTAATTCAGACTCGTGTGCGCGCCGGAATCAGTCCGTATCCGCGGACACACCCCGTATCCCAACTTTTATGGAAGTTGTGCGTATTTTGTGCACGCTCGTCATATTGCGACGAAACTTGCGCCACTGGACTCGTGGTAACGCGCTGGTCCTGTGACCCAATTTTCATGCAATTCTGAGACGGTTGACCAAATTACCAATTGGCAGGCTCCATAGTTGACTTTTTGGACGAAATTGTGTTCGGCTCATCGGAATCCATATTTGGACATACCGTTGGGTTCGTATTAATATCTAGAGTTTGTTTGAGCTATAATTTATCCTATTTAGAGACTGTTACCCTTGGCACGCTTTTTGGTGCAAAGTGGGCCACATGTGGACCCCACTTTTACCCGAAGTTATCGTTTTGTCCCTGTATCCAAATTGGACGAAAGGAAAGTGCTTTTTAGCTATTTTGCTTATTCTGGGAATGTTGGTGATGTTTATTTCAGCATCCGGAGATATTTGTTCTGCGGCCATAGCTTCTGATCCTGTGTGTTGGACTTCGGGACGTTACACTTTACAGCTTTCTTGCTAGGCAAGATACCTTGCTAATTTACTTACAGTATTTTGCATGCTTAGTATATTTCTGTATATTTATTACATTTATGTATATTTCTTGCATGTGTAGTTTTCTTTCAGTCATTACTATGTATTAGATATGTTGACACACACATGGCACTTAGTATCATCGAGAACAATCATTAGGCGTATGGGCTTTTAACCACTCTGGTAAACCGTAGTAACTAGCACGCACTATGGTGGTTGTGTTCGATGGTCGCTACCCCCGAGGTATGTCGATTGATGGAGTCCGAGGGTCGCTACCCCAGAGGTATGTCGGCTGATGATGTCCACTGACGAGCGTATGAGTTGTGAGGATTAGATCGAGTAGCCTACCCTTGCCCGTACGTCAAAAAGTTGTCCTCGTTGCATTCATATAGATTGTCTTGTACAGCGTACTTATCTATTTTCAAACAATATGCATGTTTACTGTATTCAAATTAGCTTGCTTCTATGTATCTTGTTACGTCCCTCTAAGGACCTGGTCCCTTTTCAGGTGTATCTGTTCTTGAGTATTTGCAGGAGCGCAGGTTTGGATGGTTACATATGTTTCGAGGATGTCTGATTTTCGAGCCCCGTGGTTGTTAGCTGGTATTCTCATATTATTTTATTGTGTTGTACTTTTCCATTCGAGTTGGTAGTGGATTTGTTTCCATCCAACCATCATCCTTAGATACTTACATTGAGATCTAGTTTCATAGATATTGGTTATTTATTTATATTGATTTTCGTGGATGAGATTTAGATTGTACCCTATGACTTGTGACATATGTTTATACCATTTATGGATTGATTTTTATATTACAGCGTACGTGTGGATTTTGGTTTTCATATATTGGAATTGCCATATCCATACGGCTGGCATGCTTACGTGTCCTACTCCTACATATTTTTGGGACTGGGGCGTGACAAGAAGGTAGTTAAAAATTTTTATCGAGTCATTCCATCCAAGTATACGCAAGTCGCCATCGCCATTGAGACTTTAGTGGATCTCAAGACGGTGTCAATTGAAGAGCTTATCGGATGTCATTTAGCCGTCGAGGAGCGGTACGATCTTGGCAGCAACTCCGGCAACACAAGTAGCTGCCTTCTCCTCTCCGAAGAGGAGTGGCTCGCTCACATGAAGCAGAGGAAGGAAGGCGAGGCCTACTCCGACGGTGGCAAAAGTTGTGGTTGCGGGCGAGGCAAGTCAAGTGGTCATGGCCGTGGCAACACGAACTATGGCCACGGCAACGCGTCTAGTGGCACGCACGACAAGAAGGGTAAGTGGCACAATTGTGGCATCTATGGCCACTGGGTAAAGGACTGCCACAAGTCGAAGCGCGATGAGCGCACCAATCTGACGCAAGTCGACGATGATGAGCCTACACTATTGATGGCGCAGGAGTACACACTCGTCGAGATCCCCGTGGGCACGACCAACAACGTCATACTCGACGAGGTGCACGCTCAGGTTCATCTGGGCCGTGAGGACGACCACCCCGACGAAGCATGGTACCTCGACACCGGCTCCAGCAACCACATGACGGGCTGTAAGGAGGTCTTCGCCACTGGAGTCACGGGCTCTATCAAGTTTGGGGACGGATCCGTCATCGACAACTGAGGGCGTGGCACGGTGATTTTTACGTGCCAGAACGGCGAGCACCGTGCCTTTACCGGCGTCTACTTTATCCGAAGCTACGAAGCAATTTCATCAGCCTTGGGCAGCTCGATGAGAACGGCTGCCAAGTCTTGATCGAAGGCAGCGTGCTCTCTATTCAAGATCATCGGCAATGCCTCCTTGCCAAGGTAAAATGTGCCCGAAACCGACTGTATATTCTATCTCTTGATATTGTACAAGCAGTGTGTTTAGCAGCCCGACTCAATGACGATGCATGACGGTGGCATGCACGGTTCGGCCACCTCAACTTTGAAGCACTCAGGAAGTTAGCTCGCCACAACATGGTGCACGGGATACTATAGATCAAACACATCAATTAAATTTGCGATAGTTACCTTGCCGGGAAGTAGCACCACATGCCATTTCTGCAGGAGACTATCGTGCCGACAACCTGCTAGATCTCGTTCATGGTGATATCTTCGGGCCGATCACACCGGTGACACCCGGTGGTAAGCGCTACTTCTTGCTCCTCGTCGACGATTTCAGCCGCTACATGTGGTTGACGCTACTGGGTTCGAAGGATGAAGCGCCGACAGCCATCAAACACTTTCAAGCCCACGTCGAGGTAGAGACAGGACGCAAACTGCGCATGCTCTATACTGATCTTGGGGGCTAGTTCACATCCGTCGCATTTGGCGAGTATTGCGCTGGCCTCGGCATCAAACGATAACTCACAGCGCCGAACTCACCACAGCAGAACGGCGTCGTTGAGCGCCGGAACCAGACGGTCATCGCGATAGCGCGTAGTCTTTTGAAGGCAAAGGACATGCCCGGAAAGGTCTGGGGCGAGGCGGTCACGACGGCTGTCTATACCCTCAATCGCTCGCCGACACAGAGCGTCGACGGCAAGACGCCGTACGAGGCATGGCACAGACACAAGCCAAGCGTGTACTTCCTCTGCACCTTTGGCTGTGTCGCACACGTCAAGGTGGTCAAGACAAACTAACAGAAGCTAGAAGTCATAGCAAGCATATGGTCTTCATCGGCTACGAGCCAGGCACCAAGGCGTACCGGGTATACGACCACGCCGGCAAGCGCGTGCATGTCACACGCAACGTTGTCTTCGACAAGGAAGCTAAGTGGGACTAGAGCGTGCAAGACAACGTAGGTGAGATATTTACTGTTGAGTATACTATACCACATATTGAACAAGCAGGCACGCCGGTGCACGGGGGTGACGATCCATCAACACCAGTGGCACCCAGTCCAGGGCCGTTGACGCCGGTATTCGTGGCAGAAACATCTGACTCGGTAGTACAACGTAGAGTAAAATTTGTCTCGCCACCCACCAACGCCTCGGCCTTGCTCGACGCCGATGACAACGGGCCGCGCAGGTACAGGACCTTAGCGAGATTGCTTGACACAACCACCGTCCGCGAGCTCGATGTCAACGAGCTGCTCCTTATGGTTGACGAGGAACCTACCACTTTCTTTTAAGCCGAGAAACACCGATGTTGGCGCCAAGCGATGCTCGAGGAGATGAGCTCCATTAAGGAGAATCGTACATGGCACCTCGTAGACCTCCCACCCAGCCACCATTCGATCGGTTTGAGGTGGGTCTACAAGCTCAAGAAGGACGAGCACGGCGCCGTCCTCAAGCATAAGATGCGGCTCGTGGCAAAAGGCTATGTGCAAAGGCAAGGAGTAGACTTCGAGGAAGTGTTCATGCCGGTTGCTCGCCTCGAGTTCGTCCGTTTGTTGATCGCACTTGCCACGCATGAGGGATGGACTGTGCACCACATGGACGTGAAGACATCGTTCCTAAATGGCGACATCAAGGGGGAGATGTACGTCGCCCAACCTCCCGGCTTTGTTATCGAAGGACAGGAGCACAAAGTGCCAAAACTTGACAAGACATTGTTACGGGCTGCGGCAAACACCGAGGGCATGGAACACCAAGCTTGAAAGTTGCTTATTGTCACTTGGTTTACACCAGAGTGCACAGGAGCACGCTGTGTATACACGTGACAAAGGTCCAGCTCGCCTACTTGTGGGTGTGTACATCGACGATCTCATCATCACCGGAACGGACCCACAAGATATTTCCAAGTTCAAGGAGGAGATGAAGGCCTTGTTCAAAATGAGTGACTTGGGATTGCTCACTTTCTACCTCGGCATCAAGGTGCAGCAATCTAATGGCTTCATCACCCTCAGTCAGGAGGCATATGCGCTCAAAATCTTGGAGAAGAGTGGCATGGTGGATTACAACCTGTGCCACGTCTCTATGGAACCGAGGTTCAAGCTAAGCAAGGTGAGCTCAGCCCCTCCGACTGATGCCACATCCTATAGGAGAATCATCGGGAGCCTCCGGTACTTGGTGGACACGCGTCCAGACATCTCGTACGCGGTGGGCTACGTGAGTCGGTTCATGGAGAACCCAACCACCGAACACCTTGCTGCCGTCAAGCGCATCCTTTGCTACGTCGCCGGCGCACGTCACTTTGGTTATCTCTACGCAAAGAAGGTGGAGGAACCACAGCTGATCAGCTACAGCGACAGTGACATGGCAGGTGACATCGACACCCGCAAGAGCACCACTGGTGTGTTATTTTTCCTCGGTCGTAGCCTCATTAGCTGGCAATCTCAGAAGCAGAAGGTCGTGGCATTGTCATCCTGCAAGACCGAGTACATTGCCGCGACAACAACGACATGCCAAGGCATTTGGCTTATAAAATTCCTTGGTGACTTAAAGAACAAGGAGGCCGGCAGCGTCATGCTCAAGGTAGACAACAAGTCCGCCTTCTTCCTTAGCAAGAATTTCGTCTTCCATGACCGAAGCAAACATATTGATACAAGGTATCATTTCATTCGGGAGTATGTCGAGAGAGGAAAACTTGAGGTCGAGTACATCAACACTGAAGAGCAGCTCGTAGACAGAAGTTGAAGCGGTTGTTAAGTTCATTGAGATGAGACAGAAGCTCGGGCAAGTCAAGTTCATTGAGATGAGACAGAAGCTCGGCGTCATTGAGGTGAATCTCATGCAACAGGCTTAGGGGGTGATTTGTTAGAGTTAATCCTGTTGAGGAGGTTGTTATTTGGATTTCAATAAATTCCTAGTCTTTAGGAATTTTGTTATTTGTTCTATGCCGTTGATTTGTTTTGATTTGTTATCACTTAGTTAGAATATGGTTAGAGGGTGCTACTTTTATGCATTCTGTTAGAGTTGTAAATGGCTATTTAAAGACCAAGTTAAGGTTGAACATAAAACAAAATTATTCATTTCAAGAATCAAATACTCCTCTCATCTTACAAAAGTCTCAACCAGAAAAAGGTGCATGGACAACATGAAGATCCCTATTTCATTACAATCCTAGAAAAAAAGAGAGGAGGAACTCAATGCAATAGGAAAAGGGCTAGCAAGAACTTTAATCTTCTCATGCCCAGACTCGATCGGAGAAGGAGGTGCAAGTCCGAGGGCCAGATCGATACGCGCTCCACTGCTTTTCTCGACACAATCCATCGTCCTCTCAGCCGACAGTTCCCTCTCGGTGTTCTCAGTCATAGAGAATATTTCGAAAGTTTCTGGTTCCGGCTTGAGCACCTCAGCCACAGACCGCCTCACCCGAGTTCTTCTCTTGGCCCCTATGTTGTGGTTTGCAGAGGGATCCTTGTGGCGGATGCTACAAGCCTTGTCCAAGAGTGTTTTGTTGATTGGGGCTCCATCGAGCACGGCCGTCACTTCCGCTTCACAGAGGCTCCACTTTCCTGTCCACATCAGGCCGACGGAGCCGTAGATGGGTTCACCATCCTGCCGCATGCTTCGTACAACAGCGATCGGAACATAGCTGCAAAATTGCACAAACAATTGAGTTTCCAGGCTATTATAAGGATCATGTAGTGTATGTATGTATATATGGTAGCCAAGAATAAAGGGGATTCAAGTAAGGCTGTCTTCTGATGTGTTTTCAAGTGTTGTATGTAAATATTGTGGGGCTTAGGGTTTTGGATATATATATATATAGGGCATATATCGGGGCACTACTTTACTTTTTTGGATTCTGATCATTTGATTTATTTCAATTCTAAGTTGTTTTCGCGATCGAAAGTTTGTTGACCTTCCTTCCTTGATTCTTCTCTGGATGTTACATAGAGAAAATCTAAAAATATGTTGCAAATTAAGTGATTTATAGCAGTAGTTGCAGAGAGAAAAGTGAATTATATAACTCGTGTTTCTTTTTTTTCCTTCTTCCTACAATTGCTATTGTATCAGTTTTTTGGTGTCATCAGTTGCAAGTAAAAAAGGAAAAAAAAAAAAAAAAATTCAACTTAAAAAGGAAATTCAAGTTCTAAATTTACGGCGCGACGACAGGGAGATAGTCACTGACCTGGATGGAGATGCTCGGGGCCGGAATCGATGAGGTTGAGCCGTAGAACTTGGACAGAAAGAGCGTAGCATTTGCCTGAGATTCTGGGTTCTTGATCCACTTGAGGCATGGACGGATGATGCAGTTCCTCCTGCAGCCCTTTCGCAACACTCGGCAGCCATTGCAGCTCATCCTCATCTCTGCAAACACTCACAAAAAACTGGATGGAAAGGCTAGCTGGGAAGAATACGAGAGGGTTGTGAGTGGATATATAGTAGGACGTCGCCAACAGGTTCAAAACGGTAGTAAAGTCTAAATTAGCTAGTGCAAGTGCATCGTGCTTATAACTTAAAGTCTAAATATATCTTAACTAAGAGTAGTAATATTGTAGCGAATCGACGCAGATCCTACGTGATTACATACGTATTATTGTTCGGAAAAAAAAACGACGAGTCCAACTTGCGTGGGTTTCTGTACATTTGATCGATTTTGGGAGAAAAATGTGATAAGTGGATTCGATGGTTATTCTCAGTGACCAGGCCAAGTGGAGCATATACAAGTAATATAAACTCTTCGAAGTTCCGAAAAGTTCAGTGGTATTACTTGAACGACGTTCCATCAGAATTATTTAAGTTTGTAGCACCAGAAAGTAGAGAAACCATAGCTTACACGCATCTTCCAGTTCGTAACTCAGCATGCATGCTGACTTCATTGTTAATTAGTATTTGGGATAATGATAGTTTACAGTCTGACGAGTCAGATGAAAATAACTGGTAATATTTATAAACCAATGATATGATGGGAGTTGCACGCCAACATTCCTCGAGAAGTTCCATTCTTTCTTGCAAAGGAATTGGTTTCCCATATATATGCACTATACAACCCAGTACACTTCTTGACCTCCAAACTGACTTCCATTTTGGTGGTAAAAGTGCAGATCTTGTTGTACGTGCTGGAAGGATTGTGCTTAACCAAAAAACTACAACCACCACCAGATTTGAAGCAGTTGCACAGAATAGTACAATGAAATCATGAAAGGAGTTCTTTTATAATCTTATGCAGTAAGCAAGCATTCACAACTATTAACATTTTATAATTCAAGGGCCTACTTAGTAAATTTCCGTGTGATGATGTTTCTCTTCACTAGGTGGTTTGGAAAGGTACATGGGTTCAAGAATATGGAGTCTTATTCTTCTCCTTGACATGAAAGGCTTCGGGAACAAGAATTGAGAGGGTGAAGGAAGTCTCCCCGCATGCCACTTTGACATTATAAGTCAGGCTAAAATTGTAGGTTAAACATTGTGGCCGGATATGCCTAAATATTCCTGCCAATAGTAATTATCATCTTTTCTGGATCGCATTTAATCAACATAAATCACTACAAAAATATTGTAACATAGCGACTGACCTGGCGATAAAATTTAGTTAGTTGTTAGCCGAGCAACGGATTGACGACTGATTATCAACGAGTTGATGGATCAACACAACAGTTCGTCGTAATTCTGTCGCTAAATAAGGAGTCCGTACGTTTTGGAAATTTGTTAGAAGAAGACGCTGGTATCTTCTAGAATTTTCTAGCGACGTACGTGCATGTTCCTTAGCTACAGCCAAATTAAATTCATCATCACCATCTCAATTTCTCTTTCCCAAATCGATCTCCCAAAAAAAAATTACAGCACCATAACGACAGTCCAATCCATCGCCAAGTAGCTGCTAAATAGCAATAACGACGACTTGGCGACGACTATAGGACAGAAATGGTGCGTTGGGAAATGACTCATCGCTATCAAGATGCCATTGCTAAGTAGTCGACCGTTCGACGAATGGTCGACTACTTGATCCATTCGTCTACTTCACGACATCATTTTAGTGTCGCCTTATTGTCAATTAGCAATAGACAACGACGGCGTCACCTTGGCGACGCACTGGCGGATAACTTCTCACTGGATTAATCGACTAATCAACAACGGATTGGCAACCTATTTGGAGTCTAATTGGCGACAGATTAGCAACGATTCAAAGTTTTTGATACTTAAATTACTTTCTGATACTCACTGGGTGATGACTTATGTGTCGCCTATGCGTCATCGTACGTCGCTCAACTTTCGCTTACCTGAGAATTATCAAGTTAGCGACAACTATATACGTTGCCTAGGCGTTGCAATGTCATCGCTGTCCGTCGGTAAGCCGTCACTTAGCCACCGCTTAGCTTAGCTGTCGCTAAGTTGGACAGAACTGAAAAAAATTGAATCATAACAATCAAAACATATACTCATTATATTTCTATCCAATCATAACAATCACAACATATAACCATCTAGCACAATCCGCCATAGAATTTTCGTCCAATTGGACCAGCAACGGCATAAAACAAATGCTGGAAACCCACAATACACAATAGAATATAAAAACTCACATACAAATAATCGTATACGAATAGTCCATAAAAGAAAAAACTTCAGTCAATAAGTACAAAAATGAATAAGTACATAACATTCATAATAGATACAGTGCTGGTAGTACATACACATCACAACAATAAATATAATCCTTAAATAAAAAAGATTACGGATCTGGTGTCACGCCCCAATCTCCCGCAAGCTCAAATGTCCCTGCTGAACGTGAATCACCACGTTGCAGCTCTCTCACAGGACAATCATTCTCATCGGGACGTGATGCCGTACGAGCCTGGAGTTGCGCTCGTACAAGGCGATGTTGTTAAACACCAAAGTTATCATCGAAACAACCAAGTTACAGCGGAAGCCGTTATGTGTACCAAGCACACATCAGAGTAATACGCAGCAAAATTCATGATAGGGTCAAAATGAAATGCCCCGAAGGCAATGCCACAAAGGCGATGCCACGGAGATGATGAAATGCTCTTGCTCTTTTCTCTAGCCTACAAAGGTAGTTACAGTTCATACATCATGCCTCGTATATCCAAGCAGCGCCACTACGCCTGCATACCTGAAATATTGCCCACAAACGTGGGTCAGTATACAGCCGTACTGGTGAGCAGGGTAACCCACTCGTCTAAGCAGACACTAAGTAAAATAGTGAATGCACACAGTTAAATGGTGATCTTTCTAATTGAATCCTAGATTCGTTTTATGGCACATGAATGATATGTTAAGGAAAGCTGTAAGGCAGTTTACGCATGCAAGCATTCAATCTCAAACCAAACGACAAGCAGTTATATAAATCTAACCCGAAGGAAACTAACACGCAACCCGTCTTACTCAATGCCATCGCTTGCACGATAACATATCGAACCATCAGTCTCGCCTCAATATCCATCCTCAACCAAAGTCTATATTCCAATCTCAAGTGCACACTCTTGCCGAGGCAAGGTGGCCGCGCCTACACGAAAGCCAAACCAACAAAAAAAAAGCAAGCCATCACTTATACTACATGAAGTCACTAGCTAAAAGCCACGAAAGACATTGATCGGACCAAGATCAACTGGGCAATCCTACCCGATCCAGGGCTGGGCAGCTACTCCCTCCTGGTGGTATCGGACTACCAGCACTGCGCCCAATCGCGCGATGCCCATTATTTTCTCCATGGTAGAACGGTCCCGGTGCCCCGGTGCCTCATCCCGTTCCAGGAAACCAAACCCTGTGCCACACAGGTTGTCCGTGATAATGCAGACACAGTAGGTATGACGAGAGGATCAAAATATTCTCGCCCCACCAAGCGATCCAAGACTCGTTAAACCGATATCCAACCAAATATCCATAACCATTCTTCCAACATATCCAACCAAGGATTCCAAATCTCGACCTCAATATATAGCCAAAGGCACCAAAATATCAAGTATTTCATAGGCACAATGCCTCTTCTCAACACAGAGTCCGAATTGGTGCAACACCCATGCTCGAAGCAAACCCATGGCACAATGCCGTTTCAGTGGCACAATGCCGCATTCGTGGCACGATGCCCCATCAAGCGGCACAACACCCTCGTTGATGCAGTTGTTCGATTTCGAACCACAACTGCTCGCTTTGTAAGACAAAGCGACCAAATGATACTCGTGCACGGATGCACGCTCGCTCGCCCAAATTTCTGATATTCCCATTGCCTCAAATGTATCATTCCAACTCGTCCAAGCATAATCCTAAGTATCCAACCGACTGCCTCAAATGTATAATCCAACTATCGCTCCAACTATCCAACGCATAAATCATTTTATGCCACAATCCTACCAAGCCAACGACGTACACTCTATGCACACCTCAGTGTAGTGTTTTCCAATGTTTCAGCCCAAGTATTCAAGCCTTTACGTGTTTTCCATATTATTAGGCATGAAGGAGTAGAGGAGAAGGGAAAGAGCCCACTCACAATGTTTGATCCCGTTAGGCATCCTGTCCTGCCGATACGGCCAATCCTTTGAACCCGTGGTCCGATGCAAGCGCGATCTACTCAACTGGTATGACCATGCTAGCAGACCGTGCTCTCCAAATCATCCGATCGATCAGACTAAGGAAGATGGCATTATCATTCCAACCCAGCTATCTCAGTACTGCTCTGAACGAACACCTGATTTTCATCGAACCCGCTAGCCATCTGCACATAAAATAACTCAATCAATACTTCTTCCCAAAATTCAACAAATCAAATATAACCAGCATTTCTTTCATTCAATCCGACTCAGCGTACCGCACCGTGCGGTTGTGGGCGTTACATAATATACCACTTAGAATCAGGTTCGTCCACGAATCGTGCTGGTACTCATTCCTATCACATGCCGTTAGTCCAATTCATAACTCTGCTCTATGCAACTCTCATACTCATAAATCCTGACTCAGTATCTCGTTCTGCTGAACGCTCGTACAATTTTTATGAATTCCTATATCCTCCTTGCAGCTCAATACGAATTCTTCGTATCGCTTAGTTTTGGATCGTACACATATTTAAGGCGTCCCTAAAATACATGCATTTCAGCCGAGCCTTGCGATAGCAAATTTGAACAAGTTACAAGGGTATCTTTATGTTCGAGGCGTCCATTTGCTTTACTCCCAATTGAATCAAATTATTATTTCCATACCAACATATTCGATTAAGCACTATTCTCAATTATGCAGATTTTCTACCGACTCAATGAGTTCACGTTCCAACTCAATCCATCCAACTAATTCTGAAATCAATACTAGCAACATCCCAAATATTATCTCGTGCACCGAACGATCATCTCAACTGATACTACCCCATCTATGCGACTTACCCAAATATCAACTTTGCTTAGATCAGCTCAGTCCAACATATTTTTTGCCATCTCAATATCTCACTGGATGATCATCTATATCGAGGTTTGTGTGATCCACGAAGATCTCGCCGCCACGCCAAAGGATAGTGTCGCCACGATTTCAACGTGGACACACTCGCCACAATTCCTAGGTTGTGCATGGAATAGTTCTTCGCGCTGCTTCCACTGCCTCGAAGCATAGAATATCACCTTTGCCTTCCGAACAAGCACGCTTCCCAGACTAAGTTCCGAGACATCTTGTAAATCTAAGGCAAATCTGTCTCTTCCAGTATTCGCAAGGATTTGATTCGAACGAGCCGCTGCTCTAACTTCACGAGCTAGTTTCACAGTCGTCAATTCATATGAATGCTATTCCCTTCCAGGGCATGATGAGTCAGAGGCGATGCCATCGATAAAAATCTGCGACTCTGAATCTCATCTGTTGACTTAGGCTACTTCCACCATCGCTCCGATCTTTCGGCTGCATCTTCAGCTGAAGACTATCCCAAGGGTCTCTCAAATCCAACACTCAGTCAATAAGCCAAATCTCATTGCTCACATCTGCCCTCGACGCATTCCCAAATACGCTGCCTCAAGGGTCTTTCTATGGGTCTACCATATTCATATCCGATTCGACGGGCAGGTCGCTAGGGTCAGCTGTCCCGAAGCTACGCTCGATAATTGTAATCATCACGATGGACAGTTACTATAAACCATGCTATATCTTATCTGCAAATCTGAATCAAAATCCAACCATTCCATCCGAGCGAACTTCCGAATCCGAGAACCGTGCCCGTTGAAACTGTCTTCCATCAATCCGTCGTTCTGCCCTGAATCCATCAATTTTCGAATTGCTATGTTCGCCTACTCGCACCATCGATTTCAATGATTCTCGAAACTCAAGACTTGCTCAAATTCATGTCCTATTTACCATTGTTGCACCATCTTTCCCAAAATTTTATTTCCGCTAAACCTGAGTAGACTTCTCGAGCAGCAATATCCAAAATCTTCCAAGTTTGTGTGAATTTATCGCATTGTCCCTCCAAACCAAATCGTGTTTCTTTACTCAACCAACAGCTCCAATATGTTGTCCAAAATCGTAGTTCGTGCTCGCTATCCTTCCGATAATCCCATCGCTTTGCTCAAGCGTAACCCAACTGTTCGTTCCGATATCGTTCATCTCTTAAGCCCAATGATGCTTTCATTTGCACCATTCTGTTCTCGATATACTCAACTCAATATTCGCTTGCTTCATTTTCATTCTTTCCAACTCAGTCGACGTGCACCAACCAACTTGTATTCCCAAATATCCGAGTCCGTTCAGGCAATTTCCATTGATGTCCAACCAAAATATTCCAATGCCTTGCTCACAATGTGGTATCCCATATACCACTCCGAATCGAGTCGCTACTCGCATTACGATTTTCTTGCACTGGATCCAAGATCCGTTTGAACCATCCCTTATGTGTGATCCTGCCTTTCCCAATTCGAGTTTGACACAAAACTCAGGCAATGCTTGAATTATCCAATTATTTCTCAAACCGTCCGATACTATCGTAACACGAGCAATCGTGCAACGATTGTCTTCCAAATAGTCCAACCCAATACCCAATTTTTTCACACATTTGTTATACGAGCAACTCGTGCCAACTTATTCTGATAATCCCAATCCAAACTCAAACCTGCTCAACCGATGCGCCACAGCCAAAATTCTAACTTATATCCAACACAGTCGCTACACGAGCTACTCGTGCAACGATCCATTCTCATTGAATGCTCCTACTCAAAACATGCCGCATAACCAAATCTCGTTAGCCAACCAACTGATCCATTGAGGAAATCAGAATCTCTCCGAATAACAAGCCAAGCCAAGCCAACGAAAGCCCACAACTTGTTGCATAAATGCAACAACGCCAACCAACTTACTGCACGAATGCAACAACGCCTAACGAGGCTAAGCAATCTAACGAAAACCAACCAAGGCAACACAACCAAGAAAAATATGCAGCCACAACCAGCAATATATAGACTTATTGCATGAAACATCTAATGCGGCACTGAGTAGAGTCAAGAGCTAGACGACACGCGGAAGTTATTTAGAGTTTGTGATGAAGCGAAGGACCAAGTCCGAAGAAATGAACCAGGCGCTCTGATACCAATCTGTCACGTCCTAATCTCCCGCAAGCTCAAATGTCCCTGTTGAACGTGAATCACCACGTTGCAGCTCTCCCGTAGGACAATCATTCTCATCGGGACGTGATGTCGTACGAGCCTGGAGTTGCGCTCGTACAAGGCGATGTTGTTAAACACCAAAGTTATCATCGAAATAACCAAGTTACAGCAAAAGCCGTTATGTGTACCAAGCACACATCAGAGTAATACGCAGCGAAGCTCACGTTAGGGTCCAAATGAAATGCCTCGAAGGCAATGCCACAAAGGCGATGCCACGGAGACGATGAAATACTCTTGCTCTTTTCTCTATCCTACAAAGGTACTTACAGTTCATACATCATGCCTCGTATATCCAAGCAGCGCCACTACGCCTGCGTACCTGAAATATTGCCCACAAACGTGGGTCAGTACACAACCATACTGGTGAGCGGGGTAACCCACTCGTCTAAGCCGACACTAAGTAAAATAGTGAATGCACACAGTTAAATGGTGATCTTTCTAGTTGAATCCTAGATTCGTTTTATGGCACATGAATGACATGTTAAGGAAAGCTGTAAAGCAGTTTACGCATGCAAGCATTCAATCTCAAACCAAACGACAATCAGTTATATAAATCCAACCCGAAGGAAACTAACACGCAACCCGTCTTACTCAATGCCATCGCTTGCACGATAACATATCGAACCATCAGTCTCGCCTCAATATCCATCCTCAACCAAAGTCTATATTCCAATCTCAAGTGCACACTCTTGCCGAGGCAAGGTGGCCACGCCTACACGAAAGCCAAATAAACAAAAAAAAAGCAAGCCATCACTTATACTACATGAAGTCACTGGCTAAAAGCCACGAAGGACATTGATCGGACCAAGATCAACATGGAAATCCTACCCGATCCAGGGCTGGGCAGCTACTCCCTCCTGGTGGTATCGGACTACCAACACTGCGCCCAATCGCGCGATGCCCATTGTTTCCTCCATGGTAGAACGGTCCCGGTGCCCCGGTACCTTACCCCATTCCAGGAAACCAAACCCTGTGCCACACAGGTTGTCCGTGACAATGCAGACATAGTAGGTATGATGAGAGGATCGAAACATTCTTGCCCCACCAAGCGATCATAGACTCGTTCAACCGATATCCAACCAAATATCCATAACCATTCTTTCAACATATCCAACCAAGGATTCCAAATCTCGACCTCAATATATAGCCCAAGGCACCAAAATATCAAGTGTTTCATAGGCACAATGTCTCTTCTCAACACAGAGTCCAAATTGGTGCAACATCCATGCTCGAAGCAAACCCATGGCACAATGCCATTTTAGTGGCACAATGTCGCATTCGTGGCACGATGCCCCATCAAGCGGCACAACACCCTCGTCGATACAGTTGTTCAGTTTCGAACCACAACTGCTCGCTTTACAAGACAAAGCGACCAAATGATACTTGTGCACGGATGCACGCTCGCTCGCCCGAATTCCTGATATTCCTATTGCCTCAAATGTATCATTCCAACTCATCCAAGAATAATCCCAAGTATCCAACCGACTGCCTCAAATGTATAATCTAACTATCGCTCCAACTATCCAACGCATAAATCATTTCAAGCCACAATCCTACCAAGCCAACGACGTACACTCTATGCACCCCTCAATGTAGTGTTTCCCAATATTTCAGCCCAAGTATTCAAGCCTTTACGTGTTTTCCATATTATTAGGCATAAAGGAGTAGAGGAGAAGGGAAAGAGCCCACTCACAATGTTTGATCCCGTTAGGCATCCTGTCCTGCAGATACGGCCAATCCTTTGAACCCGTGGTCCGATGCAAGCGCGATCTACTCAACTGGTATGACCGTGCGAGCAGGCCGTGCTCTCCAAATCATCCGACCGATCGGACTAAGGAAGATGGCATTATCATTCCAATCCAGCTATCTCAGTACTGCTCTGAACGAACACCTGATTTCCATCGAACCCGCTAGCCATCTGCACATAAAACAACTCAATCAATACTTTTTCCCAAAATTCAACAAATCAAATGTAACCAGCATTTGTTTTATTCAATCCGACTCAGCGTAACGTATCGTGCAGTTACGGGCGTTACATCTGGTAGTCTATGGTCCTATAGACGAGTCAAGACGTCCGGAGAAATTGAGTTCGCTACGTCAGCTGGTAGAGAACGCAACACCTCCATTGAAAAGTGAACTCAACAGAGGGCACTTCGACATCGACGGAGGGAGGAGAGAGAGAAAGAGAGAGAGAGAGAGAGAGAGAGAGAGAGAGAGGATCGATTCTAATTTTAAAATAGTAGGGCACTGAGCTGGACAGTAGCTAGGAGACTCCACTAGCCATCAACGCGTAAAACATAAGTTGCAAAAAGGCGTTGCTAGGTCGTCGCATAGTATTTTCGTGGTGTTCCTACGGTTAACCGAGTATACAAGTGACAACTAGATGACGAATTGGCGACGCCATGATATTTAATACCCGTGATATCTATAATTGGTTTTCTAGTAGACGCTTGTCCGTCGCTAAGTGGTAATGGATTGTAACCATCGCCAAAGATACGTCACTGATAAGCTATATTTTAATATTGGGGCACTTTGATTGTTCTGGTTCTATAGTTGTTAGTAGGTGAGAAAACTTCCAATGGAAGTTGAGGGATCAAATTATGCATATCAGTTACATAATTTATCCTTGGTGATGGAATAGCGACATCCTACTCTGTCGCTATTGGGATAAATTGTGTATTTGATACATAAATTATCTCCTTAGCGAAGAAAATAGATGTCATTTTTTTCTTCTGTAGCTCCGTCGCTGGTGATGTTGCTACTTCAGTCGCTAGATCAACGATGGAACATTTTGTTGACATTTTTGTGTTGGCGATGGAACGCCTTTTGCCGCTAGGTCATCGCTAATTTTATATGGCAAATTCGTCTCTAGTCTGTTGACACACCGACGTCTCACAACATATTTTGAGTATTCCTTTTTCTTGAGGATATTTTCCTTAAAAAAATCCATCGCTATTATTGATTAGCGATGGATAGCAATATGTCACGCCCCGATCTCCCGCAGGCTAATCGGCCGTCCCCGCTAGGGGAGAATCACAGCGCCATCGCTCCCACGGGACGATCGCTTGACCCATCTGGACGTGATGCCGCACGAGCGTAAGCCGCGCCCGTGCAAGGCTGTGGTCCATGCTGGCGGTAAGAGGTCTAAGCCAAAGAGTCGCACAGATTGTCCGAGTGCAGTGGAATAATAAACACACAAGCGATTGGTAACAAGTTCATAGAGTCATCAATAGCGGAAGAATTGAATAACACAAGTATAGAAGTAAAGCAAAATATTTATTGATATTGAAACAAGTGTTACAGGCGGCGCTAGGCCGAGATTACAAGTCATTCAAGTCTCTCTATATGAAACAGTAAAAGCGTGCCAAGTGGCTACATTTATGGAATGATGTATAGGCGATAAATTTTTTTGTTGCTATTTTGATATATTTTTTTAGCAAACTATTGATCCGCATTCCAGATTGAGTGCAAGTGTTGATCCAATAAATTTGATATACTAAAATCTGGATCTTTGAACTCAAAATATATATCACCACCGTGAATGTCCAAACTATGGAAATGAAAAGTCGAGCTAGTATAGAAAGACAAATTTTCGACAATTTTTTTTTACTGATTTTCCATATAAGAAAAATGGATTTATATATGTGATATGAAATTTGATGAATTAACCAAAATAAAGATTGTATGCAATGAATTTGAGGTATTTTTTATTGTCTTTTTTTCGTGGTTGTAATCTGTTTTTTGTTACAAAGAGTTGCGATGATCCGTTTGGATAGGTGAGAAGTTTGGAAGGAATCGGTGTATTTTTTATTCCATTAGTGGAGGCTTTTCAGGGTTGGACTCTGATTGTCTTGTAATTTTTTTCCGCAAAGATTTTTCATGTCAAAAATCTCCGTGTCTGCGATTTGTATTTGGCATTTTTGATTTGTACATTTTTTGCTCGGTTCTCTCACAGGTACTCTCTGGTTTGGGGAACAGTTTCTGAGATTTTGTTCCCAACATGTGGTATCAGAGCTTTGGGTTCAAAGAGGTGTCAGGGTTGACAGGTAAACCAGGAAGGAGAGATGGACGCGAAGCCAGTACGCATGGTAAACCTGAACGGTACCAACTATCATTATTGGGGAGTAAGATGAAGGATTTATTGTTTGTCAAGAAGTGACATCTTTCAGTATTTGTGTCCGAGAAGCCCAGTGACAAATCTGAAGAGGACTGGAAGTTCGAGCATATACAGGTGTGTGAATATATCAGGCAGTTCGTTGAAGAGAACATGTACAATTATGTTGCCAATATTGAGTACACGAAGACGCTGTGAGATAAGCTGGAATCTTTGTATGCGAAGAAGACCAGGGTAAATAAATTTTTCCTGATCCGGATAATAATGGGTCTGTGGTACAAAGATGGGACGTCTATTACGGATCACTTGAGTGAGTTCCAGGGTATGGTGGACCAGCTATCCTCGATGGAAGTCAAGTTCGACGACGAAGTACATGGAATGTGGTTGTTGTGTACATTTCCAGACTCGTAAAAAATCGTACGAGTGTCTATGATCGCTTTTGCTCCGGAAGGTGTGGTCAGTCTACAGTTTGCCAAAAGCGGAGTACTGAATGAAGAGATGCGAAGACGTTCTCAGGGCACTTAATCCACATTCCACTCAGATGCGCTAGTTTTAGAGAGCCACGGAAGGAGCAATTAGAGCAGTGGTCCAAGTGATGGCAGAGATAAGAGCCGGGGCAAGTTGTTACCCCCCAGTCCCAAAATACGTAGGACTAGGAATACGTAAGCATGCCAGCCATATGTATATGGAGACTCCAATATATGGAAACCATACACACACGTACGCTGTATATGAATATCAAATCCACAAGTGGTAATATATTGTCAACAAGTCACAGGGCATAACTAAATCTCATCCATAGAATCAAATATAAATGAATAATCAATCAACTATATAACTAAATCAAGTATAAGGTACTTGATAAGAACAAGTAGTTGGGTGAAGACAAATTCACTACCAAACTAGAATATAAGATAAACAAAATAAGTACATCAACTAATAATCACGAGGCTCGAAGAGAAGACCTCCTCAAAATATAAGTAGCAAGTTCGGATCTGCGCTCCTGCTAAGTCATGAACATCTACACCTAGAAAGGGACCAGGTCCTCAGAGGGACGTAACAAAATACATAAAAACATGCCAATAAAGTATTGAAATAAACATCTAATGGGTCGCCTAACCATCTATGTGAATGCAGTTTGAGAACAACTTTCCAACAAGTGGGCTATCTGGCTAAAATAGGATTGACATGATTCTCTTGAAGATTCAGGGACCTACAAAGCATGTCATCTTTTGAACGCCAGAGACCGCCTGATACTATATAATATATAGTGGTCATCATGATCGTGCATCTCCGGCGGAGCGTACGGGTTACACAAGGAAAGTGCAAATGAGCCCAAACGCCTTACTTATTGTTCTCTCCACCCCATGCTCTAAGCATGTCATATCCATGACACGATAATACCTCTAATAACTGCCAAGTCTTCTTGCATGCAAATTCTAACAACAATTATTCCTAACGCACGTCCCATACGTACCGGTGTCCAAACTCGTCACGCAAGTCCGTGTCCTACATGAGACTCACACTCGTGTAACTGATGTGTCACAGCCAATGGAATATGAGAATACCTCATGATAATGGGGTTGTCTCATAAACTAGGTCTACATGCATATATATAATAAAAACAGAATACGACTCCATCGTCGTTGCACCCAAGTTATTCTTGGAAGTGCAGTTTATATAGCAGTTAAAATATATGAACTAAATGACAGAAATAAAATGCATGCATCATATGACATGTGAATTACAGTACAATGGCAAGGTATACTTGCCTGGCAAGAAAGCTGCGTAGTGCCAATAACCTGCTCCTGATGTCTCGCAGAATAATCCAATGGTCATATATATATATAATATAATACAATACAGCATCAGCCATTACACTAGCACATATACAACCATAATTACTCTGAACTCAAGGGCTACGCTAGGGGTGACACTGGTCAACTAGCAGGGTCAAATGTGCGTCTAGCTACGCGGGTGTCCTATCTTCAATGCTGTATCAAATTAGATAGTCAAACTAACACATGTCTAGCCAGTACATCAGTGTACGTAAGGCAGACAATTCTTTAATATTCCGGGTCACAAAGTCATATGCAATTATGGGATATCCATAGTATCCTAGGGTCGTACATTATAAATACATATATAGTCATAATTAGGTTTTAGCATTTAATTACATATAACTATATCCATATATTTATATATTTATCAACTAATATTATATGCATACGCACACATACGTACGAGCATACTAGTCCTTGGGTTCACCGACACGGGTCTGAAATCAACCAACTATCACGAAGTATTCTAACCCTAATGTTATTCACACAAGTACACATAAAATGAAAGGAGAGGGACATGTTCGAACCTCGGGGTACGCGCATGGGGATGACGATGTCGATGATGATGATGGGGGTGCTGATGATGATGATGATGAGGGTGATGATGGTGATGATGAGGATGATGATGAGGATGATGATGTGGGTGATAATGGTGATGATGAGAATGATAATGATGGTGAAGAGGAGTAGGCTGCTCCGGCCGGGTCTGGGGAAGTCCGACGAGAGGGGGACATGGATGGAGGTGCTGTCGAGGGGAGAACGGGGACGGGACGGGAGATGGGGGCTATGGTGCTCATGGGTAGAGGAGTCTCAAGTAAGGGTGGACAGGCCGGAGGAAGGTTGGTGGTGGTTGTGCTGTTCAGGCGGAGGAAGGTGTGCAGATCCGGCGAGGGTGAACGGGGAGTTGGCCGACAATCGGGGCTCGGTGGTCCGGTCGGGTTAATGGCCGGTGATGGCTGGAAGACGGTGGAGTCGAGGAGGACTCGACGGTGATTAGTAGTAGGTGCAAGGGAAGTTGGGATGGCCGGGCTGGGTTGCGGGGAAGAGGAGGAAGAAGAAGAGGGTGGTGGTGATCCGGTTGATATTTTGGGCAAAATTGTGTTCGGCTCACCGGAATCCACATTTGGACATACCGTTGAGTTCGTACTGACTTTTAGAGTTTGTTTGACCTATAATTTGTCCCATTTAGAGAATGTTACCCTTGGCACACTTTTCGGTGCAAAGTGGGTCACACGTGGACCCCACTTTGACCCAAAATTATCGTTTTGCCCCTGTGTCCAAATTGGATGAAAGGGTAGTGATTTCTAGCTATCTCGCTGATTCTGGAAATGTTGGTGATGTCTATTTCAGTATCCGAAGGTATTTGTTCGGAGCCTTTAGTTTCTGATCCCGTGTCCTTGACATTTGGACGCTTACACTATACAAATTTCTTGCCAGGCAAGTATACCTTGCCATTGTACTGTATTTATATTCTATATGATGCATGCATATTTTATTTCTATTTATTTTAGTTCATATATTTTAACTGTTATATAAATTGCGCGTCCAAGGAAACTTGGGTGCAACGACGGTGTCGTCGTATTATGTTTTTATTTATGTATATGCATTGGACCTACTTTATGAGACCACCCCATTTTTATGAGGCATTTTATGTTTCATTGGCCATGACACTATTCTTACACGAGTGTGAGTCACATGTAGGACACGGACTTGCGTACTCGGCTGGCCACTGGTACGTATAGGTCCTGCGACTGATAGGGATAACTGCCAATAGAAACTTTGTGTGCTAATAGACCTGGCAGTTATTTAGAGGTATTATCGTGTCATGTATGTGACATGCTTAGAGCATGGGGTGGGAAGAACAATAAGTAAGGCATTTGGGCACCTTTGTACTTTTTTTCTTGTAACCCGTACGCTCCGCCGGAGATGCGCGGTCATGATGACCACTATATATTATATATTATCAGGTGGCCTCTGTCGTTCAAAAGACAACATGCTTTGTAGGCCCCTGGATCTCTAAGAGAACCATGCCAATCCTATTTTTAGACAGATAGCCCACTTGTTGGAAAGTTGTTCTTAAACTGCATTCACTTAGACGGTTAGGCGACCCTTGGATGTTTATATTTCAGTACTTTATTGGCATATTTATATGTATCTTGTTACGTCCCTCTGAGGACCTGGTACCTTTCCAGATATAGACGAGCAGGAGTATCCACAAGAGTATGGACCTGGACCTGACGCTACTTATCAGACTGAGGAGTTCTTACCTTCAGATTATCTGTGATTCATTGCAGCTGTTTAGAGATTCTAGCTGCTATTCTTTTAGAGATATTTATTCTTATACTAGAGTTGATTCGCTTCTCTCTTTAGTAGTTTTAGTATAGTCGATTTGCAGTGGATTTGTTTCCATCCGACTATCATACTTTGATACACATCTTTGATATTTAGTTAATTATTTCTATTTATCTATTAATTTGTGTTGTGGATGAGATATAGATTGCGTGTGACTTGTGACAGTATATTACCACTTGTGGATTGGATATTCATATACAACGTACGTGTGTATATGGTTTCCATATATTAGAGTTCGTATACATACGGCTGGCGTGTCACGTATTCCTAGTCCTACGTATTTAGGGACTGGGGCATGACAGTTGGTTGAAAAGTGTGTAGTGAAAAGACATTTTATAGGGAGCGGTGATGTGAGTGTGTGGTGGGGATGATTCCTAATTCAAATGAATGGCTTGGATTTCTCATGAAGAAAATTTATTCATTCCAAGGGGAGAGTGGGGTTGGGTTGAACCGGTCAAGGGTGAGGGTAAGCCTTCTTCATTGGCTTGGGCCAATGAGGGGATGACACATAATGCAACATTTGCAAATAAGCCCATTAATTTTGGGTATTTGCACAAACACATAAAATGATAGAAAATTGGTGGGAGAATTGGTGTTTGGTATTTTATAGGGTGAGGGAGTGTTGTGTGTTTTGCATGGGCTTAATTTATGAGGTATTGGATTAAATTGGGGTTAAGTTAGGATTAGTCAAAGTTGGTATCCCCAATTTAATTAAAATAAAATTATTATGTGCTCTTAAATTAAATGGGAGCACATGGGGTCTCAATTTGGAGTGACACAAAGGTCATGAAGGGTGTAGGCTTGGTGTCAGTCTTTGACCCTTTAATTGGTCCGGCTAAACAGGTTGAGTTGGTGTCTCAAAATTGATGGCAATGACACAGGTGCACAACACCGGATTAAATAATGTGTTTCAGTTACGGAAAGTTGTACAATTTAATTAGAGCACAAGGGATTATGATTTTGAGTGACGAAAAAGTCCAGCATCTAAGTTGGCTTGTCAAGTCTAGAATACAACAACTTGTTGAAAATTATGGGCTAATATTAGGCTCTGAATATTGCAACAACGGTAGGGTGCACCAAGGGTTTAATTAAAATAATCTGACATCTGCAACCTTAATTCTAAACCTCAAATACTTGATGCTAAACCAAAATTTTATAACCCAAAACCAGTCTATCTATAGAAATAAATGAGGGAGTTTACATCCTTCCCAACTTAGAAAAATTTTGTCCCCAAAATTAAAAGTAACGATAATGGCTACGAGAATTTAAAAGCAAACTGGTAATCAATTGCGGTACGTAAATTCGTACCTTGGTCCTCAAATAAATATGGTAAACGCTGTCAAATGGAATCCTCGCGCTCCCAGGTTGACTCGCCTGGCAAATGATGCTTCCATGTAACTCTGACCAGTCGAATAGTCTGACCTCTCAAAGTCTTCTCACTGCGATCGAGTATTCCTACTGGCTGCTCGGCATACGATAAACTAGGCCCGACTGTAATCTCTGAATGATCAAGCACGTAGCTAGGGTCTGCCACGTATCTCCTCAACTGCGATACGTGAAATATGTCATACACTCCCTCTAATGATGGATGCAATGTAAGTCGATAAGCCACTTCGCCAACTCGTTCCAAGATGTCAAAAGGTCCGATATACCTCGGACTTAGCTTGCCTCTGCCTCCGAATCTAATGGTACCATGAGTTGGCGATATCTTCATAAATACATGGTCACCTACCTTGAACTCTAAAGGTCTGCGGTGCGCATCTGTCCAATTCTTCTGTCTGTCCTGTGCTGTATGCAGGTGGCTCAAAATCTGTTTTACCTTTTCCACTGTCTATGTCACCAACTCTGGACCAAGTATCTAACGCTCTCCCACGTCACTCCAACATACCGATAACCTACACTTTCTGCCGTATAGTACCTCATAAGGTGCCATCTATATGCTAGCCTGGTAGCTGTTATTGTAGAAGAATTCTACCAATTGTAGATGGTCCTCTCTAGATCCTCCAAAGTCGATCATGCACACTCTCAGCATATCCTCTAGTATCTGTATCGTGCGCTCTGACTTGCCATCAGTCTATAGATGATATGCAGTGCTAAACTTGAGATGAGTTCCTAGACTCTCCTGCATACTCCGCCAAAAATATGACGTGAATCTGGAATCACGATCCGATACAATGCTGACAGGCACTCTATGTAGTCGTACTATCTGTCTCATATACATGTCAGCTAATATCTTCGTGGACTGCCCAACTCTGAAAGGCAAAAAATGTACAGACTTGGTGAGATCGTCTACGATAACCCATACTGCATCCTTTCCGCTAGGGCTCCTCGAGATTCCTGTGACGAAGTCCATGGTAATGTGTTCCCACTTCCACTCGAAAATGGAAAGCGGCTGCAATAGTCCTTCAGTCCTCTAATGTTCAGCCATGACTTGCTGACAAACCAAACTTCTCACCATGAATCTTACAATCTCTCTCTTCATTCCATGCCACCAGTAGTGTTGTCTCAAATCTTAGTACATCTTCGTACCCCCAGGATGAATAGAATAAATTGAGCTATGAGCCTCGTCATCAACTCTTGGCGTAGCTCGCCACTCAGAACGTATAGGCGATCTCCATACCTCAATGTTTCGTCTTCATGAATCCTAAGTCCCGTCTGCATGTCGGCCTCTGTCCTCTCTCCCAATCGTTAAAATCTCGTATCTATAGGCAGGGCTGCCTTGATCCTCTCAATCAATATAGACTGAACCTTGAGACTGGCCATCTTTCCATCCATGCCTGGCAATACAATCTCTATCCCAAGCTCCTAAAGATCCTCTAGCAATTGTCACTGAGTCATCAAAAAGTATGCCATGGGCTTCCTGCTTAAGGCATCTGCTACTACATTCGCTTTGCCAGGGTGGTACTGCAACTCTATATCCTAATTTGTTATCAACTCTAGCCATCTCCTCTGTCTCATGTTGAGCTCCTTCTGAGTGTAGACATACTTCAGACTTTTATGATCTGTGTAAATCTCAACACGCTCTCCATAAAGGTAGTGTCGCCATAGCTTTAGTTCAAATATCACTGCAGCTAGCTCTAGATCGTGCGTCGGATAGTTCTTCTTATGAACTCTCAGTTGTCTCGATGCGTAGGCTATCACTTTGCCATGTTGCATCAGTACACATCCTAATCCTCTCCCAAACGCATCACTGTACACTACAAATTCTCCCGATCCTGAAGAAAGTGTCAAAATCGGTGCTGACGTCAGACGCTTCTTCAGCTCATTGAAAGCCGTCTGACACTCTTCGGTCCAAATAAACTCCTCGCCTTTACACGTCAGTCGCGTAATAGGCACAACAATCCTCAAGAAATTTTCTACGAACCTCCGATAATATCCGACAATTCCGAAAAAACTCATAATCTCTGTCACTGATGTAGGGGTAGGCTATATCTCAACTGCAGCTATCTTCTCCGGGTCAACTGATAGTCCATCTCTGGTGATTACGTATCCCAGGAATGGTACCCTATCCAAGCAAAACTCATATTTGCTGAGCGTGGCGTACAGCCTCTCCCGCCTCAGCGTCTCCAACACGATCCTGAGATGTCTCTCGTTCTCCTCCTGGCTCTTAGAATATACCAAGATATCATCGATAAATACCACCATGAACTTATCCAAGTACTGGTGGAAAATATTGTTTATCAGGCTCATAAATACTGTTGTCGCGTTGGTTAAACCAAACGACATGACTAGAAACTTATAGTGTCCATTCTTAATTCGAAAAGCTGTCTTCGGAATATCCTATCTTCGTACCTTGATCTGATGATAGCCGAACCTGAGATCGATCTTCGAGAATACATATGCGCCACTTAGCTTATTCAAATAAATCATCGATGTACGACAAGGGTACTTGTTCTTTATCGTTACAGCATTTAATGCCCTATAATCGATACGCAAATATACCGTCCCTGTAATCGATACGCAAACATACTGTCCCGTCCTTCTTCGGCACAATAAGATGGGTGCTCCCCATGGAGAAAATACTAGCCCGACTGAAACCCTTGTCTAAGAGATCCTCTACTATGGACCTTTAACTCAACCAACTCTATCGGTGCTAGTTTGAAGACGGGAAAATAACTGGCTCGGCTCTTGGAGTCAACTCTATAGCAAACTCTATCTCTCTGTCAGGTGGCAGGCCTGGGAGATCCTCTGGAAATACATCCTTAAACTCTGATATAAAGTGAGGGTACACTAGTTTACCTTTTGCAATGTGTGCCCCTAAGGTAGAGGGGCCCCATGCTCCTAAGCTCCCCGAAGAAACTCAAACTCAGGGTAATCTGGCGGTCTAAATATAGTGCAACCACGTCGATAATCTAGCGTCGCGTGGTAGTGGCTCAACCAACTCATGCCTAGGACAATGTCATAGTCTAGACTTAACCTCATAATAAATTCTCCCATTCTGTTTACAACACTAATCCTCCAAAATAAAAATTCTTCCTTGCCTAATGTATAATTTCTCTTCTCCTCAAAATTTTTCCTAAAATTTTATTCCTCAAATTTCTTCTTTCCGTTATTTATTGCTCCGGGTCACATAGTGTAATTATAATAATGGTATCACCCAAGCACATACTAGAATTTTTGGTATCAGATCATCACCTTCCAGGTGAGAGCCTAAAATTGTATCTCCTCTAGTCCATAATATCATTCCTGGTATCACTATCATATACAACAACTAATTTCTAGCATCGGGCTATGCATTTCCATAAATTATTCTTAGAGGGTTATGATCAACAATCTTTCTAGCTTCCAGCACTTTCCAAATCACTGTTATCTCAAGTAAGGTTTTACCAGTTCTAAGGACATACTACTGGGTCCAATTCTCTTGCTAACATTCTCCACTAGTTCTAGCAACTAAAAAGAACCTATCATCCTACCCTACTGAGGGTAACAATCTTCTCAGAGATTATTGCACAAATCATGTCTTCTGTCGTGTAGACTTCGATCTTCTTCTGGAAGGAACCATCAAGCACAAGTGTTCGTCCTTCCAAAATGAAATGAGATGAGAAACATGGATAACGATATTGACAAAAACTGAACGAATACAATTTGGAAGTCCAAGGGCGATAATCACATACAGAGGGAGTTTTTAAAATCGATTATGGATTGAGAGCCTATTCAACAATAAATCATAATATCTATTCCTAATTTGTAGGTTCGCTTGGCACAATCAGGTGACCAAGACGATTTAAATCGGACCTGCATGGGCCACCATAAAAATATGTCACGCCCCAGTCCTAAAATACGTAGGACCATGAATACGCAACACGCCAGCTACGCATTCGACCAGACTCTGGTCCGACTCGAATACGTATAAGCTGTAATAAAAATGGTCACTATCTAAAAATCCAATAAATATAAACATCTATGTCTCAATCCACAATGAACAAAAATATACAAGAAAGAGCTACACGTGCTAAAGTCGGCCGCCCATTATTACACAAACTCGAATATACTCGAGAAGAAATATGAGTCTATAAAAACTAGGCTATAACAGCAGATGAATACCAATATGAATAAAATAACCATAATGCCGATAGAAAGGATATGAGTACCTAGTACAAATGCCCGCAAGACAAGCAACTCCATTAGCAACTCCAAGGGCTCCGTAATCGTCTATGCTGCAAAACTGGCAGGGGACCAGGTCCTCAGAGGGACGTAACAAGGTACAAAAATACAGCAAGCCATAGTATAACAGAATAAAACAAGCGCAACGACGGTGTAGTCTAGCATAACCACCTAAGTGAGACACAGTTTGAAGATAATTTTTGACGCGTGAGCTGTCCAAATAAAATCGTAGTTCCGGACACGAAAACACACGTGACGTATCGCAGCTCTGGACAAAGAGTCACACGGGTGATACAACTACTCTAGATACAGGATCATTACAGAAATACTATATATACATATATAAGCGCGTGCAGAGGAGCCCAAACGTCTAGTAAATGTCTTCCCCTTTCCAAGCGGTCAACGATTGTGCGCTGAACCTGAACCTCTATCTAGCAGTCTAGTCACACAGAAGTAACTATCAACAAACGCGACCCTAAGGTCGTCCCAGTCTCCGGTCGTGATGTCAGTATCAGAATACAGGAAATCTGGCACGATAACAGTGTATGGACGTGTCCTAGGGTTATGATATACACAGGTACGTACATCGAGGTATTGCGAACATCTATCACTCGTTACCAGACATTACCGACGAACGTCTGCACCCGGTTTTGACCCAGAACGGAGTAATGATTCTAATCAAACTCGCACATAATGCATATAATAAAATAATAAATAACTGGTAACTGAAATATAGGGTGGCAAGGTACACTTGCCTGGAAGCCAGGCGAAGACTCGAATCTGAACTCGCCAAGGAAGTAGCAGCTCAAGATGGAAACTGGAGCAGATATCTTCGAATGTTGTCACAAATATCACCAACAGTTTCAAAATGAGTGAGATATTCAGAAAAGTCTGTACATACGTCCAATTTGGACATAGTGGCAAAAATGCAGTTTCTGGTCAACACGGGGTCCACAAAACAATATTTTGTCAACATTCTCAGAATTGAACCAAACTTGGGTCACAGGGCCCGCGTAACAATGTGAATCTGATGGCGCAAGTTTCGTTACGAAACGACAGACGCACATGAAATTACGATACAGTGCTTTCCGACGGATATGCGTTGATTTCGGTGTGCACGCACATCCAAATCAAGTTTTGCGAAAGCCCGCACGTCCACGTTGACGATACGCACCTTTCGATATAATCGGTATGCGACGAGGTTGCCCGGATTGACGGGTCCCACTCTGTATCGGGAAGTATCATGGGTTTATAAAACAGTTTTTCCCAAGATTTTGAATTCTAATAACTAGCAATACAAAGCAAACTAAAAAAATTCTAATTGAACACAAAGCAACTAGGTTAAGTAGGGTTCATACCCGAAGAGTCAGTTCAAGGATCGGTTGCGCGAGAAGGGAGTTAATGCTGCGTGAACCGGGGAGGTTGAACTCAGTTCCTGCATACGGGTTTGAGTCACGGTTCTTCGCGGCCGCGGGGAGGGGATGCTGCTGAAGGTGGTGGTCGACATGGTCACAAGGAGAACCTGCGTGGAGGAGGCCGATGGTAGCACATTGGACGAGGCAGATCTGGAGGAGCTCCGGTCGGGAGCTGCTATGGTCGAGCTTGTCGACCACGCGGAGGAGCTCCGGTCGGGACTGTTGTGGTCGAGCTTGTCGACTATGCGGAGGAGCTCAACATCTGATCGTGGTGGTGGAGGGTGGAGCTGGCGATGGTTCCGCTGGAGGGAGCGGGGTCGAGATGAGTAGGCCGGTGGAGGTGGGTGGCAGCGAGATTGGAGGAGGTAACGGTGAAGGCAGGATGGAGGTCGGTCGGTGGAGTCCGGAGGTAGAGGCTGCTCGCCGGGGTTGATGGGAGCAGCAGGTTCTCGGTCGAGGTGCTGGGGATGTCAGCAGGGTGAGGGTTGCTCGGCCGGCCGGAGTAGGAGAGGCCGTCCGGGTGGAGCTGCTGACTCCGGTCTGAAAATAAAAAAGAGGTGAAGATGAAGAATGAAGAAGAAGAAAGGAAAAAAGAAGGAATCGATCAACTGTGGTTTGTGAGGAGAGAGGAGAGAGAAGGTAGGGGGTTTCCTAAGTTTGGGGATTAGGGTTGGTTGGGAAGTGTGTAGTGAAAAGACATTTTATAGGGAGTGGTGATGTGAGTGTGTGGTGGGGATGATTCCTAATTCAAATGAATGGCTTAGATTTCTTATGAAGAAAATTTATTCATTTCAAGGGGAGAGTGGGGTTGGGTTGAACCGGTCAAGGGTGAGGATGAGCCTTCTTTATTGGCTTGGGCAAATGAGGGGATGACACCTAATGCAACATTTGCAAATAAGCCTATTAATTTTGGTTATTTGCACAAACACATGAAATGATGGAAAATTGGTGGGAGAATTGATGTTTGGTATTTTGTAGGGTGAGGGAGTGTTGTGTGTTTTGTATGGGCTTAATTTATGGGGTATTGGATTAAATTAGGGTTAAGTTAGGATTAGTCAAAGTTGGTATCCCCAATTTAATTAAAATAAAATTTTTATGTGCTCTTAAATTAAATGGGGGCACATGGGGTCTCAATTTGGAGTGACACAAAGGTCATGAAGGGTGTAAGCTTGGTGTCAGTCTTTGACCCTTTAATTGTTCCACCTAAACGGGTTGAGTTGGTATCTCAAAATTGATGGCAACGACACAGGTGCGCGACACTGGATTAAATAATGGGTTTCAGTTACGGAAAGTTGTGCAATTTAATTAGAGCACAAGAGATTATGATTTTGAGTGACGAAAAAGTCCAGCGCCTAAGTTGGCTTGTCAAGTCTAGAATGCAATAACTTGCTGGAAATTATGGGCTAATATTGGGCTCCGAATATTGCAACAACGGTAGGGTGAAACAAGGGTTTAATTAAAATAATCAGACATCTGCAACCTTAATTCTAAACCTCAAATACTTGATGCCAAACCAAAATTTTCTAACCCAAAACCAGTCTATCTATAGAAATAAATGAGAGGGTTTACACACACACACACACATATATATATATATATATATATATATATATATATATATATATATATATATATATATATATATATATATAAGGATGGGATTCACTATGTCAAGTGATTAGATCATTGTGTGTATGTGTGATTTGTGAGGGAGTATATATATATATATATATATATATATATATATATATATATATATATATATATATATATATATATATATATATATATATATATATATATAAGGATGGGATTCACTATGTCAAGTGATTAGATCATTGTGTGTATGTGTGATTTGTGAGGGAGTAAGGAGTGTTGGGTTGGTCTGATACACTGAGCAGCAGTAGCAGCATGCATTAATTATTGTTGTTGTTGATATTATTGATGTTATTGATGTTGTCGAGGTTGTGACTGATACTGTGTGAGCAGGTTGGTTGGATGTGCACTGATATGTGAATGAATGGGTGTAAACCAAGGAGACAGCAGTGCACCTAGTGTGCTACTCTGTGAGCAAGAGCTCTTGGTAGTAGGTGTTTGCAGTAGGAGAAAGTGATACCATGTATCAGCTGGGGTGTTGGGTTTAGATGAAAGGAAGGAAAATAGGAGCTCGAGGTCTAAATTGAATGTATCAGTCATGATACATGACAGCAGTAGGTATCAACAGTGTAGGGAGCACTGCACAGTGCTCCATTGTGAGTGTTGTGACGGTGAGTATCAGTGGGTATAAGAGATGTGTATGTGTGTGTATTTGTGTGTGTGTGTCGACTTAGAAGTGTTTGGGGTCATATGGGTAGGTAACACTCTTTAGTATCAGTGGCCTGTGAATGGATTTTAGAAAATGTTGGCCAGTGATGCTCAGGTTCTAGTGATACCAGGTTATGAACAAAATGAGTGGTAAGCAATTATATGTGTACATGTATGGGCTAGAGATTGGTAGAAAGTTTGTACTAGTAGCAGCAACAGAGTCAAGGTGGAGGAACTGCATTTATTTAGCTCCAGAACAGTTCATTAACTGTGTTAACTAAGTGCTATATTTTCAGGCATATTTATGTGCCAATGAGGTGCAGTCATATGGAGCATTGGAGTAAGGGTAATGAGGTAATACCATAGTAGGTAAATATACATTAGATGAAGGTACCAGTATCAATACCAAAGTGTGGACAATAGGGTAATGTGGGATATATTAGTGTAGGATATGGGTGTGAGGTAAGGGTAACTTGAGGGTATTTAAATACTAAGTATTATATAAGTTAAGGTATTGAGTAATAACTCGTCAAATTTTCTTTTAATTGTGTAAAAGACACAAATTTTGACAAATTTACGAATTTAACCCAAATATGCACTAATTTAGGGCATAAATTGTATTTTTTAATTCTTTTTACCCCGCTTTAGGTTTATCTAGTATTAATTAGAATTTTATGACATATAATAGGGCGTTCATGTCCATCGTATCGCTCTTGTCTGTACGTGTATGTGTCCAGCATATCGTGTCCGTGCCCAGCGTATCAAAAATACCAAACCATTTATTTTTTCTTCTTGTTCGTGTCTAGCGTATCGTGTCTGTACGTCTGTCCAGACCCCCACAATCAAAATACAATAATTAACTAAATCAAAATGAGGGTTAGTGTTACCTTAGCCGGAGAAGAAAGCGATCTGACGGAGCGGAGAGGGTCGGGGTGGAGGAGGAGGGCTTGGGGATCGAACGCCGGAGGAGGAGGAGGAGGAGGAGGAAAGGGTGAGTAAGGGGGAGGGTCTGCCATAGGGGGGAAGTGAGGGGGAGGGGCTGCCGGAGAGGGAGAGGTCGCCAGAGAGATCAAGAGAGAGAGAGAGAGAGAGAGAATGGGGAAAAATAAATGTGACTGGAAATTTTAAGTTTTCGCAGCGAAAGATATTTCCGTCGCTAACCCGTCGCAGAAATAACTGAGACATATTAGTGATGGATTTTAGATAAAAAATAATATATTTTATTTACATAAATAACTTTGTCGTTTTTTCATCAAATTTTCGTCGCTGACACAGCGACGGATTATTTTTCGTCTCTGAGATCCGTCAGTGACGGATTATTTTACATCGCTGAGATCCGTCGCTATTTAATAGTATTTTTGTAGTGTCATTCTTATAAAGAAAATATTAATCTTCTTAGCAACAAGCATTACAAAACTAAGATTCATTATTAAGGAATAAAAGAATCATAGAATGAAGTTCTGCCTACTCACTTAGATCAGTCGTCTTCTGTTTCAACAAGGAGCTCTTCAATTTTTTTTTTTGAATCAACAAACCGGTATCTCTTGTATATAGTGCCATCGCAGAGCGAGACACTACATTCCTGGCCACTCCGTCCCTCGTCGTTGTTGCCCCCGTTGCCCCTCCATTAGGCCTGCTCCGGTGTTGTTCTCCCTCCACAACTTGCATTTCCTGGCCGGGTTTCCAAAACGTTTACAATGCCGACAGACTGGAGGTATCCACTCGTACTCAACGCGTTGTGTGTATACTTCCCCCGATGAAGGTTCATACTGTAGGACCTTTGGAAGTTTTTTATTGGCCGCAATTTCAACAAAAATCCAGATGTACCCCACTCTGACTCTCTTTGTGTTTGCCTCGTCTGCTTTAATCGGGTAACCCACCATACTAGCCATCTTCATCATCATATCAATACTCCAATAGTAAATTGGCCATTCAGGGAATTGTATTCAAATGGGGATAGATTGGCGTACTTCTCTCTCATAGTTCGACTACTGGGGCCATATCTTCATAATGATTAAATGTACGTCAAAGGTTCATGGTCCGCCTTCTAGGATCATGTCCATATCCTCCCTCAACCCTAAACGGTCGTAGTAAAAGCCATTTTTCTAAGAGAAAAACTCCATGGTACCTTTCAGCCTCCATACTCGGTTGGCGTATGCGCGGATCTTGCCATAAAATGGCCTATTGTCCAACACATAAAGGATAATTGTAGTACATCAATATTCCGAGATTTCCGCAAGATCCTCCTCCGTGAACACCGTCCTAACACCATTTCCAACTCGCTTGGGTTCAACATACCTCATCTGTCCGCTGTCAACAGTCTCCTCGTTCCGAAAACAATCTTCCCATGACCTGGTGCGTCCCTCCTCATGCATTGGTTGCTTTCCTTTCTCCTCCATCGTAAACCGATGTGTGTCAGTCCAGGGGGGCTTCCTTGGACGGTTGTCCTGCTCGAATCATAGGGTTCGATGGTAGACCTCTCTCCCTCCCACCAATTGCTGGGGTAGATGCCTGGCCTGTTGTAATCTCCGGCCGAGACTGCCATATGAGCGTTTTTCTGTCTCCTCTTCTCGATCTCCCATCCCGTCCATCATGCGTTGGCATCCTCCGATCTCCCGATGCAGAACACCGGGCCAACCTGGCAGAAGCCGCACAGTTTACTCTCCTCCGACTGGTCAAGGTGGTCCCCCCCCATTCTTCCTGCCAAGAACAGCCCGCTCTCAACCTTTCTTCCGTCCACACGGCCATCATCTCGGCCAGGATCCCAAGCTAGGTTTCCCCAAACCCTAAATCACCCTCCTTAGAGCTGCTCATGCCAAAAATATGATTATATAAGAGCAATTATACTTCGCTTAGTAAAGATTATACAGATGCATCACAGATCGATTAGATTAAACTGAAAGAGGGAGGAATTGTTGAATGGTTTTAAAATGTAGAACGTTTGATTCGGCAATTTCATCTTCCACTAGTACAACACTTGCTAGCGGTTTTTTTTTTTTTTTTTTTTTTTTTTTTGAGATTCGGTAATGTTATCTTACACTAGTACAACACTAGCTGCAATCACAACACTAAGAATTACTAAGGGCAGGTACTACACGCACACATATTACTACTGTTTTTGATTTTGATGCCTAAATATAATGGCTGTTTTTTTTCTCACACAGCATTGGACCCAGGAGGCTTGAGACTAAGGGTCAGATCCATCTCCACCACCTCGGCGTCCTCCGCCCCATTAGCAGCACTTGTGCTTGGCTCAGCCTGGCTCATGTCAGCAGCCTCCTCGATCTTCATTGGCCACAAGCCCCTGGGCGGGCTGGGAAACCTACCAGACTCGAAAATCAGCTTCACGTGATCATCGGGCGAGCGCTTGAACCGTGCAGGACGGCCCTTGGCCACCTCATGCGGCTCCACGGCCTTCGTCTTACCCGCCTTGTTGGCATGGTGGCGGATGTCGCAGTCCTTCAGGTGAGCCACCGGGATGCCGCTCACGAGCACTGATTGCACTGCGGCTTCACAGACGTTCCAGTTGCCGGTGCACAACAGGCCTACTGACCCGTAGCTCGGGTTCACTGACCGGCCGCAGGCTTCATACAGCAGTGACCGGAAGATGGCTGACAAGTGCGACATTTCAAAAGACATTAGTGAACTAACAATTCATATATTCTTTCTTATACACGATTATAAAAGTATATGCTACAACTTAAGATACTATTGCCCTTTTTCTCACCGAAAGAAAACGATAGTGTACAGTAGCTATACAAATCTTTAATACATGTTGATACTTTTGAGTTATACACAGGAGTAAAGTGAATAAAATGTAAGTAGAAATAAATCTCATTTTATTGTTAGTCTATAGTCTCAGTGCGAGCTAAATATAAAACACGGTTGGTGGGCTTACATGCCAAGGAGAAGCTTTAACTAGCAAGGGAAGTGGGCTTAAATGCCACAAGGAGTGAAGTTTCAAGTAGCAGACGCATTTAGTGTAATAATTTAAATTTGAACATATCATTACTCTCACGAGTTACTAGTTTTTAAAAGTCTTTGGGTTAGAAAATCAAATGGTTAAAAGTCATGTGCTAGAAATGGTCATGAGTTAGGAATATGTAATGGCAAGAGCTAGGAATTCCGATGATACTCAAATAATCTTTACATTCATGCATATTGGTGTCCTAAAAATAACTACGTATCATGCTATACGAAAGCATGAACTTGAATGAAATAAGATTTTAATTGTCCTATTTCAGTTACAATTTGTTAGTTACTTTTTAGGAGACGGCCACTCTAACAAAGTGGTATTAGATTTTCGGGGAGATGGAGATGATGAAAACCTCGCTTCCATGTCAATATCCACTCCTCACCAAAGATAACTTCGACAAGTGGACGATCTAACCCCCCCCCCCTCTATTTGTTTGGTCTCACCATCGATTGACCTGTCAATTTTATAATGCAACTAACACAATTACTTCCAAGGAGGCATGGGGTATTTTGAGAATCTCCTAGCAATTAAGGTGCAGAGAAGGTAAAAAAATGTGTCTTCGACTCTAAGATGAGAATTTAAAGCACTTAGAATGAAAGAGTCTACTTCAGATTATGCTACTAGAGTATATTTTCTATTTCTAATCAAATGAAAAGAAATTGTGAACAGATGGAAGATATTTGCATAATCGAGAATCCCTCGTACCGTCCATCCAAAGATCCTGCATGTTGTCATTGGCATTTGGCATAGAAAGAGGAAAAAAAAATTAGCAAATGTCCTCACAACAAATACAAAAACTAGCATAAACCTTCACTTACTTAAAAAAAAACTAACAAACGTTCCCATTATAAATAAAATAATCAAATTTTGGTTAAATAGTGAAGATATATCTTAAATTTTTAAATGCTGTATACAAAAAATTGAGAGCATTTGCTAGTTTTTCAAATAAGTGAGAGTATATGCTAGTTTATATATTTGTAATGGGGGACATTTGCTGAAATATTCCAAAAAAATAAAATTAGAGGCTATAATCATAGCAAGCAAGAAGAAGATGAGAAAGTTCTCCAAATGAGGCTCTCTCTATGATGTAAGGGAGAAGAATATAAGAGAGAGAGAGGCCGAGGAGGTGGGCATGGACAAGGAAGAGGTTGAAGAGAGGTAGATATATGTCACCTAATGAAGAATGGAGCCATAGTTCATCAAGAGGTCGTGGAAGAGGAAGAGGACACCATCCAAGAACATATGAGAAGTGGTACCACAAGACTAATGTTGAATGCTATAATTGTCACAAGTATAGCCACCTCTCTTGGTATTGTCCCAATGATGTTGAAAAAAAAAATTGTTGAGAACAAGGATGAAAGGGAGGATCGTCTAAACTTTTCCTAGCACTAAAACAAAATAAAGAAGAAGTAATTAAAAAGCTTGTGGTTTGACAATTAATGCCGCAAGCAACCATATGACAGATGATGTGACAAAGTTTGCGAAGTATTATGAGAAGGTATTGGCCATGTCACTTTTTGCATTTCCTCCAAGATACAAATTGAAGGAAAATGTGACATTTTTATCCCATTTGAAGAATAGTGGTCATTGTATTATTTTTGGTGTTTATTATGTTCCTAGATTTAAAAGTAATATTTTGAGCATTGGACAACTATTAGAGAATGGGTACAGAGTTCACTCATACGAAAGATCACATTGTTTGGTTAAAATATCAAAATGCTAACTTGATTGCTAAGGTTCTCATGTCAAGAAATAAAATGTTCGAAGTTAGATCTCCAAGGTGATGTTAGCATGTGACTGAAGGCAAGGCATGTGTTAAATCTACTTTAAGAGCAACGAAGCCACTTCAACTTGTTCATGTCGATGTTAGTAGATCAATCAAGCCATTATTTTTGTTTCTTGTTGATGATTTTAGTCAAAAATATTGGATCTATTTCTTAAAAAATAAACATGGGAGGAGGAGACGGGGTCGTCGACAATACAAGGATGCCAAGGTCAACGTTATACGGAGAGATACATGGGATGGATTTTTCATGGGTTCTAAAATTTAAAGTTGGAGAAGATAAGGGTAGGTGTCATGACTAGCTTGGTGGCTAGGATCACAAGGTTGGAAAATTACTAGGGTTTTCATTAGGATGGAGACGGGTTTAGATATGGACCACTTTAAATTTGAAAGTATGTTGGCATACTACTTTGTAATGATGTGCTTCATTGATGTAGTTTAAGAAGGATCACCTTACTTTATAAAGGACCACTTTAAATATGAGAAAATATATATATATATATATATATATATATATATATATATATATATAGAGAGAGAGAGAGAGAGAGAGAGAGAGAGAGAGAGAGAGATATGATGATGACATATTATTCTAAAAAGGTAAAAATACATTTGAGAAACAAACTAAAAGTATAATTATTATGATTACATGGTAAACTTTCGTTGTTTCATTAATAATTTCACAAATAAAGATATTAGATGTCTGTTTGGTTCACTGCAATGTAATCGTAATCGTAATGGAATCGAATAAATTTTTTTTTTATTTGATTCCATTACGATTACGATTACGTACACTGAACCAAACGAGTCCTAAATTTTTCAGTTTTCTGGTCCTCCTAATGATCTGAATTCTTTGTCTAGCGTAGGCTCTCAATCTTTTACTTTGCCATTGGCGTTTCTTTTTTTTTCCGCATGTAAACCAAAAAAAAAAAATTCATGGCTTACATCTCACACAAGAAAACTTGTCTCATTTAGAAACACATACAGGAAAAACACTTCATCAAAGTAGAGTTAGGCCTCTTTCCTCAAAAGATTTCAGTTTCATATTTCTAGCAATATTATGTCATTAGATTAAATACAATTTCGAACTAAAACACCTTTATGATTGAACCTTTTCCTATTTCCAATTCTTAACTCGAAAATCATTCTCTCTGAACACGAATACTACATCCTAGTTTCCATACATGTCCTAGTTACATAAACTAACTCTGTTTATGTACTAGAATTTCAACTTATATAATTATGTAATATTATTCAAAAAGTTAGTAATTTAATTATTAATTTTATTAAATTATTATTAATAATAAAAAACTAATTTACTTATTTTAAATATTAATAAATTATTCTATTAATAAATGATTAATTAGGACCCAAATTATTACATAAATATTAATTATGTATTTATTTAGTAATCAAAATTCCTTAATATGGTAATAGTTAATTATTTAATTTTTTATAACTAATTATTTATACTGCCCTTTAAGTAATTATTAACTGATGATGTATAATTATCCTAACAATTTACTACTACTAATGACACAAATTTAATATTAAATTATAATTTTAAACCTATTATTTTTATTAACTTTTAAATATTAATTAATAATCTTAGATATTTAATAATGATTGATCAATTTTATTATAATATTAATTCAGTATTACTGATAAGCATATAAATTAGAAAATTGTTAAATAACACTAATTAATTATACACATAACTATTAACTATGTACGTAACGAAAGTTATTAAAATTCTCAAAACTCTACTTTCTAATCTACATCCTCTCTTTTTTTTAGAGAGGATGTAAAAATTGGAAAGAGGAGAGGGGGCATAGAGGAACAACATTTATATGTAATAATTGTTGAAAAGTTTTCATTTCAAATTCAAGTCCAATCAAACAAAGAATTTGGAGGAAAGTGCTCCAAATTCATAGAATTCAAACCTTTCACCTTCATTTCCTGGTTACCAAATTTTTCCCTTAAAGAAATAGTAGCACTGACCTGGGCGAAGGAGAACAGGACCTGAGCTAATGAGGTTGAGTAAGCCAGCTCTACCGTAGAATTTGGCGAGGAAGAATGTTGCATTTGCCTGAGCCTCTGGGTTCTTGATCCATTCAAGACATGGACGAATAATACAATTGTCCATACACCCCTTCCTCAATGCTCTACACCCGTTGCAACTCATCCTCATATACCAAACAATAACTCTCATGCTCCCTCTTTCACACTGAATTGGGTAAAGAGAAATGAGGCCATAGTGCTTGTATGTATAGTAGGGCAAGGTTGGCAGGACTAAGTCATGGGTTTGAAGAACCAGCCAACAGTTTCCGCGACTATATTTTTACTCAATTCTCCTTACATCTAATCTCATATACTTACTATAGTGAGAGAGACGAAGGATATTTTGGTCATTTAAGTCAGAGAGTTCGTACTGGGGATACATATAAGTACAAAAAGAGTTATAACGTAAGAACATGCGTGCACCTCATGGTGGGAGTTAACTTTCTAGAGGTTAAGTAGCTACATCTCCTAAAAGGTTAAGGCGTTTTAATGCTCACTGCTTCACGAAATATGTACACCACTGCCAGCTCCATGTATACTTAAGGTGGAGTATTATGTATACTTCCATATTAGACTACTCAACTCTACACCCATCGTGAGAATCGATAACATAATCCATGTAGGATATGGAAATGTCAACATAAAATTGGTTATTAAATTAAATTTGAGTTGTTTAGTTTTTGGGGATAATTTTGCATGACTATAAAAATCAATTCTATCTTCTATGGTTGGAATCTAGGATGGAAACTAATACCAATATTGGAAAGGAAAGGAAATTTTGATATATATAGGCTGCCCTATGGTGTGTATCGATGCACGGATTTCAAAATATAATGATGATACAGACATCGATGCACGAATTTCAAACTATTACAATTAATAATGACACGTAAAGAAATATCAAAAAAACATCATTGGATTATGATACAGACATCACCAATGGTTTCAGAAGGATCGAGATACTAAGAATAGCCTATCTATAAGTCCAATTTGGACACAGAAAAAAAATCAACAGTTTTTGGTCAAAACGGTGTCCACTAGTGGGCCTACTTTGCACCAAAAATGTGTTAAACTAAAGCTCTCCAAAATTAGCAAACTATATGTCTAACAAAGTCTAGACAAAGATATGAACTCAACGGTACGTCCAAAATTGTATTCTGATGAGCCGATCAAAAATGCTCGTCGAATTGGATCGTGGAGCCCGCGAAACGGCAATCCGGTCGACTGTCTCAGTATGGTGGCCCATGAAGTTCCGTCTTCGTAACTAGTGTGAAGTTGTGGTGGTACCTAGGTTTAGTCATTCCACTACGAGCCTGCAATATCAGGAACTCGTCACAGCATAGGCTGGTTGTGTTATTATATATTTTATTATTTATTTGCCGCATCTCCTAAAGTTCTATAATGACTAAGAGATGCGAGGTCGTATTTACAATCCTATAGCTCTCAAGGGATCTTCTCCTTCCCCATCTTTACAAGTTACTAAATTCTTTAAGGCCTACACTCAATTACTATTGCTAGAATAAAGTTTTCAAATTTCTTCCTTAAAAAATATAAATTAATTCTTTCCCTAACCACTCTTCTTAAGATAAAATATATTATTTTATTCCTGTACAAGTTTTCTTGTGCAAGTTCTCAAGCCGATCACATGTTAAAGCTAGTACTCACACACTTAGTCATTAGTATTCTTGTTCATTGTCATATTGTTCATTCTTGTATTTATTCCAATATTTTCTTTACTGTATATCTCTTGTATCTATTGTTGCATCTTGTATATTCACATATATTTACTGTTACATAGTTTATATCATTGTCACGATCCGCACCCGGTGTAAGGATGCAAGTCGGGAACAATGCCCAGCCTACGCCACAGAATCAATGGTAGAATATTGTTTGGATAATCTATCTAATAATATAATGAGTCACCAACAATAACAATATACTCAATCACATATCTAAGATAAAAAAGAGCACTAATATGACAGAAGAAAAAGAATAGTCACCATACACTCATGAGTCTAAAATAATAACATCAATAAGTCTGAAGAATACTAAACAATAAGTTGGAGACAAATCCAGTACAAGAGAATACTAAGAAGCTACAAGTCCCGGATCATCTGTCTCAGTCGGGATGAGTCCATCCTGAGCCAGGGTCTCTGACTCTAATCCTACAACATCCTGAGGCCCTTAATGTGTAGGGTACCACTCCTAAGTGTCATCTGAAAAAAAATATCCAGTCAGGAAAGGAGCATAGTACATCTCTAACAGCAGTTCTAATCAATGATATAAACTATGTAATAGTAAATATATGTGAATATACAAGATACAACAATAGATACAAGAGATATACAATAAAGAAAATACTGGAATAAATAGAAGAATGAACAATATGACAATGAACAAGAATACTAATGACTAAGTATGTGAGTACTAGCTTTAATATGTAATCGACTTGGAAACTTGCACAAGAAAACTTGCACATGAATAATAGCCTAGTTAGTCATACGTGCGGTGCATGACCAACACTCACAGGAAAATAAGACATGCACAAGAAGGGTATGATCACATATCTGCACAAAAATATTCTCCACCCCCGACTGTATAGGGGATCCAACCATGGTACGCTATGGCACGGGATTCTCCAAGAAGATAGCGACTCTCCTCGAAAATTAGTGTCTGTACATGTACAAGATAAACAATAAAACAAGGCTTGTACAAGATACACCATATACCAAAGAATAATATCTCATGACGAGATTCAGATATACCAATCCGTGTAACCATCGTGTCAAGAAAACATGAATATCTATACTAGATACAATGAACATAGAGGATATCATAAATGAGAAACTATCAGAGAATGTACTCGCTTGAAGTCCGGTGAATAGTCTCACAGATGTCTGATATGGTGCCTCGAAGAACTAGATAGGGAATACAACATCAATACAAGACTTCATAATGAAAATAAGTTAAACTAGTCAACTTCTAGGTCAAAGAGTCATTTCTAAGTCAAAACAGTCAAACTAGGTCAACTCTAAGTCAAACCGGTCAAACTTGATCAAACTACCTATTTCTAAGTTGCGTGAGTCTATCTCAATGATATTGGGTTCATAAACTATGAAACTAGGTCATACAAGCTAAATCTAGGATACTAAAATACCGTATCGCAAGATACGCAAACAAGCGATAGGAAATATTACATATGCATATTCAATCAGTAATATGTATACTAATCCTAACTACCAAATGCTATATGGGTACCTTGGCTTTGAACCAACTCGGTATCGCACCGCTAAACACTCATCTTGGTACCCAACCCCATTATCTTTAGTATCCTCAAATACCTTGACACTTACCTTGGTATCTCAAGGTAAATGTGATATCTAGTATATATTAGTTACCCAAACACTAACCCATATGCTAACTTATAGCTAAACTATTTTATCATTTAATATATATCAATATATGGATACATATACTACATACATCATCTATTCTAACAATATATATATATATATATACATATATCTAGCTACTAGCTAACTACTAATTGCTAAACATTAAAACTAGCTAACTAGTAGCTACCTAGCTGAACATAAAAAAACTATGTTGCCCGCTGATGTAAACTACTGCTGCTGTTGTGAGAAGCTACTGTTGTTGCTGCGAGAACCTACTACTGCTGCTGCGAGAAGCTGTTACTGCTATCGCAAGCTGCTGTTGTGAGAAGCTGCTGCTGCTGCTGTCGCAAGCTGCTGCTGGTACTGCAGCTGCTCTAATAATCTACTGCTGTTGCTGCGAAAAGCTGCTGCTGCTGGTAACTGTTGCTGCTGCTTCTACAGCTTCTGTAAGCCGAGCCTCAGCCCCTCCCTTGCACACATACATAAAAACACACATAAATATATACCCCCAATATATATATCAACCATATATATATGCATACCCTCTCTCATCTATACCAATATACAAATATAACTATACACATATAGATATGTACATATACCTATGCATTGTAATGCCCCTCTCCGTATCGGCATTATGTATCAGGTGAGTGGACAGAACTTCGTTCTCTGATTCTTGTAATCCTTAATAATAATCTGAGTTTTTGTTTACAATATTTTCATAAGAGAATGATAGAACCTGCCTTGTATATTAATGAACGAACTCACCTAGCTTATCTTCAAAACGATCATGTCTGCTTAATGAGAATCCTGAAACGCTTGTCTAGAGTGCATGAACATGTTCACTATCGTCTATGCTTCGAGAGAACCATATTGTGCCTGAATGTGTTCAAGTGATAAGTCGGATTGCCCTACAACAGCGATAACTATTCTGATGGTTCGTCTCGTCTGCATACTAGAGTTTATTTGATAGTGTTCCATGCATTCGCATCGGTCGGACAATGGCTTTTGGTGGAGAGCTGAACTGCATGCGTCACTAGCCACCATGGGTCACAGCTGCCATTAGCATCAGATGAATGTGTCATTGGTATGTTGTACAACCAGCTGCCGATCCTGAGATACTCGGGGACCGCCCTGCATATAGATAAGTTCATTGTGTTGGCTTGGATAGTTGGACTGCCCCTAAGATGTGCATGTGTGTCTAGCTATGCATTTGTCCCTCGAGTCCCACGAGACACGCTGCGCACACCCTGAAACAGAACGAACGGCTTGCTTGATTGCATATTCAATATGAAACCCTATTTTAAAAGATATTTCCAAAACAATGTAATATGACTCCGTTCTTCTGCTGCATGAAACGAACCTAGATAAAACTAGAAAGATCACTAGTAATGTAATATTTTATAACATGATTACTTAGTGTTGGTTTTAGTGAATGCTTGCTTCTGTTCAATTATTTTATCTCACCAGTACTTATAAAAGTGCTGACCCACTAACAGTTTACTTGCTTGCAGGTACTGGATCGTCCGAGGGAGCGATAGGCGTGCCTCAGTCCCTAAGACCCGGAATCCTGGTTTCGATTGTGCCCCGAGATGTTATCGTATAAGGGGGCATAATGTATGGAACGAATAGCTTTGCATAAGAGAACCCAAGTCCCTCGATTGTCCGAATACTCAGTTGGCTAAATGCATTGTATTGCAACAATGTCCCTTTTCGCTGCTTACTCGATTGATGAGATGATAGCCAGTAAACAACTTAAACAATAAAGCCTTGTGCGGGCGCAACCCCAGGTTCGCATAGCATCACGTCCCGATACAATCCAACGGGCCATCCCTACCTCGCACCCGCGGGACAGGCGCGTTGATGCGCGTCCGGTACGCCGAGGCACGGTGGTTCGTGTCCGGTTCAATCCGGCCCAGCGGGGGCGAGCGAGACGGTGGTCCGGCTGTACGGGCGGCCCCTAGGTTCGGGGGCCGGGGCGTGACAGAATGGTATCAGAGCGGAATCGATTTTCTGGCCTAATCCGTTGCTATGACTCTGAGTTATATCGATATGGTATTGCAATAGAGCGTTCCATACAATAAGTCCATAGATATTCTCAAAGTGCAAATATTTTTTGAACTTGAATTACTTGATTGTTTCGATTGAGTACGGCGAGGGATGGCATTATCGCTGCTCGGAATATCAAAAAGTTTATCCTTGAAGTTTCGAGGACGAAACTTTTTGTTGGTTGGTAAGTATGTAATGCCCCGCTCCGCATCGGCATTATGTATCAGGTGAGTGGGCAGAACTTCGTTCTCTGATTCTTGCACGCCTTAATAATAATCTGAGTTTTTACTTGCAATGTTTTCATAAGAGAATGATAGAACCTGCCTTGCATGTTAATGTACGAACTCACCTAGCTTGTCTTCGAAATGATTATGTCTGTTTAACGAGAATCCTGAAACGCTTGTCTAGAGTGCATGAACATGTTCACTATCGTCTATGCTTCGAGAGAACCATATCATGCCTGAATGTGTTCAAGTGATAAGTCAGATTTCCCCGCAACAACGATAATTGTTCTGATGATTCGTCTTGTCTGCATACTAGAGTTTATTTGATAGTGTTCCATGCATTCGCATCGGTCGGACAATGGCTTTTGGTGGAGAGCTGAACTGCATACGTCACTAGCCACCATGGGTCACAGCTGCCATTAGTATCAGATGAATGAGTCATTGGTATACTGTACAACTAGTTGCCGATCCTGAGATACTCGGCCACCGCCCTGCATATAGCTAAGTTCATTGTGTTGGCTTGGATAGTTGGACTGCCCCTAAGATGTGCATGTGTATCTAGCTATGCATTTGTCCCTCGAGTCCCACGAGACACGCTGCGCACACCCTAAAACAGAATGAACGACTTGCTTGCTTGCATATTCAATATGAAACTCTGTTTTAAAAGATGTTTCCAAAATAATGTAATATGTCTCCGTTCTTCTGCTGCATGAAACGAACCTAGGTAAAACTAGAAAGATCACTAGTAATGTAATATTTTATAACATGATTAATTAGTGTTGGTTTTAATGAATGCTTGCTTCTGTTCAGTTGTTTTATCTGACCAGTACTTATAAAAGTACTGACCCACCAACACTTTACTTGCTTGCAGGTACTAGATCGTCCGAGGGAGCGATAGGCGTGCCTCAGTCCCTAAGACCTGGAATCCTGTTTTCAATTGTGTCTAGAACGAATGCCTTTGCATAAGAGAACCCTAGTCCCTCGATTGTCCCGAATACTCAGTTGGCTAAATGCATTCCTTTGTAACAATGTCCCTTTCCGCTGCTTACTCGATTGATGCGATGATAGCCAACAAACAACTTAAACAATAAAGCATTGTGCGGGCGCAACCCCAGGCTCGTATGGCATCACGTCCCGATACAACCCAACGGGCCATCCCTTCCTCGCACCCGCGGGACAGGCGCGGTGATGCGCGTTCGGTGCGCCGAGGCACGGTGATTCGCGTCCGGTTCAATCTGACCCGACGGGGGCGAGCAAGGCGGTAGTCCGGCTGTACGAGCGGCCCCTCGATTTGGGGGTCGGGGCATGACATGCACTACTAGATATAGTATCCCATATATATATATATATATATATATATATATATATATATATATATATATATATATTGCCTCACAAACACATATGCCTATGTACACTACTAGAATAAGCGGGATTAGCGACGTTTTTTAGCGACTCTATTTAAAAACGTCGCTAATTTAGCGACTCCATGTAAAAACGTCGCTAGACGTCGCTAATTGGCGACATTTAGCGACGTTTAGCGACTTTTATTCAGTTTTTAAAAGATTAGTCGCTATAAGTTCAATTTAGGTCGCTAAACGTCGCTAATATGTTTTATTTAGCGACGTTTAGCGACGTTTTTAGCGACGTATATATTTTGGACATTTAGCGACGTCACTACTAGAAAAAGCGCTATTAGCGACGTATTTTAGCGACGTCAAAAGAAACGTCGCTAATAATATATAATTAGCGACTCCTTATAAAAACGTCGCTAGGCGTCGCTAAATGGCGACATTTAGCGACGTTTAGCGACTTTTATTAAGATTTTAAAAGTTAAGTCGCTATAAGTTAAATAAAGGTCGCTAAACGTCGCTAATATGTCTAATTTAGCGACGTTTAGCGACGTATATAGCGACCTTTTTATTAAAAATATTTAGCAACGTGTTTAGCGACGTCAATGACGTCGCTAAAATTTAAGTTAGCGACGTTTTACTTGGACGTCGCTAAACGTCGCTAAAATTTGGTTAATTAGGGCTCGGTTTCATTTTTCCCCATCTGCTGAAAATTCGAAAAGAGAAAAACTCCCCCCCCCTCCCCCGCGCTCCGTCGACCGGCTCTCCACCCTATTCCGGTAAACCCTACTCTCTCTCTCTCTCTCTCTCTCTCTCTCTCTCTCTCTCACAGGACACATGTGACATTGACACAAACACTACACACACAGACACTGACACAGACACAGACACGGCACACACAGACACTGACACAGACACTGATGAGGACCTAGGGTTAGGGTTAGGGTTAGGTTTGTTGACATGGGGTTAGGGTTAGGGTTAGGGCCGACTGGCCCAAGTCTACGAGAGAGGTAACAGCAGCAGTGAGCACTGCTTACTAGCTTTGATTATCAAATAAAATAAATTAATTATCAATTCGGTTCTGTTTCGGTTATAGATAATTTATTTCAGCTTTGGGTTTTTAAAATTTTTACTTATTCGATTTTTATTATTTCGGTGTTGAAACCGAATAACCCGAACGCCCACCCCTAGCTAGACCTGACAATTGGACCGGGATGACCAGCCCGGCACGAATCCGGCCCGCAAAACCCTGTCCGAATTATCGTGGGCTCGGCCCGGCCCGACCCAATATATAGGGACGTGTCGGACCTCATATCTCGGCCCATAAGAGAGGTCCGGCCCCGAAGCCCAGGCTCGTTCCGACCCAAGGCACAGCTCGGCCCGGCCCGACACGCTGCTGCTTGCTAGCCTGATCGACAACCTGGTTTATACTATTTGATGTATTATACACATCCATGTATTACATAGTCCTACGCCAATCTATGGGATTTGGTATGCATACAATCTGCCAAGTTCTTGTATATAGATTGAAACAAATGGATTGTGAATCTCCAAGACAAATATGGAGCAAGAACTTGCAGTGTGTTATTTTTGTGTGCTATGTTTACATATCCCAAAGTAGAGAAGTTCATCCGAGAGAGCATACCATCTGTGTTGTTTCTCCCGGAAACAAATGCGCTCCCAACCATCTCCTATGCACATTCAACCCTACACTTCATAATTTAAAAATAAAATGTTAGTTGTTCTTCAATCTCTACTTTGAAGTCCTTGTAGGGTTCACGGAATCCCAAGTCCGATCCGGTCCGGCTCGGTCCAGTCTGAAACTCACTGTGCCGTGGGTCACGTGTCGAACTGGACTTAGATTTTTACCCTTAGGTCCGGTCTGACCCGTTATAGTGCATGGGCCTGAGAGGCCCGGCCCACTCGACAGCTCTACTCCTAGCTATGGCATATTTTCATAGAGCAATAGCCCGTGTACTTGGGAAACTTTTGATGCAAAAATTGTTCAAGCACCAGGTGCCTTAGTGCAATGCCATGACTGCTTTTCCCATAACGGACACTGACCTAGGAGTGTGGTTGGGGGCAGCTGCAGTTCTATAGTATGACACACTATTTGTAGTGTTGACTGCACACTTATAGTGCAGTTCATAGTACTATGGGGTTGGGGGCAGCTGCAGTTTTGATAAATAAAAATATGTATTATATCAGTTATGATTTTTATAGTACGGTTAATTTTGCATGTAATGATTTATATGATAGCTTATGTCAATTTTGCAGAAGTTTCTAGAAATGGATATGAATTACTATCTGCGTCATCGTTCGTGGATGTACAACCGTCATCCTGATGACATGTGCGGTGTGCGGGATGAATTCATTGAGGGTGTACAGCAGTTCCTGCAGTTCGCAAAGGCGTTCCCTCAATACATGGACGGTACCAAAATTAAGTGTCCGTGTGTGAGATGTCGCAACAGGAAATATCATCCTGAAGTGGAAGTTACATATCATTTATACTCGAAGGGCTTTACGCCGAATTACTATCAGTGGACCGCGCACGGAGAACTTGTATCTCTAGCATCGGAGTCGGAGCCCTATGTGGAGCCGTATATGGATGTCCAAGACCACGATGCTTACGACGACGGGTTGGTGAACATGGTTTATGATGCTGCGGGGCCTAGTTTCAATCCTGACAATTATGATGCGGCGGGACCTAGTTTCAATCCCGACAATTATGATGCAGCTGAGGAGGCACCGAATGCCGATGCTGCAAAGTTTATGGAGTTGCTTGAGAATGCAAGGACTCCACTATATCCTGGTTGTGAGGATCATTCACCGTTGGAGGTGGTTACAAGATTATTGAGCATCAAGTCCGATTTTAACATGTCGCAAGAATGCTATAATCGAGTGCTCGATTTGATTATAGAGATCTTGCCCGAGGGTGCAAAGTTGCCTAAAGACTTCTATCGATCTAAGAGGATGGTGAGATCGCTTTGGATGGGATACGAGAAAATCGATGCATGTCGCAACGGGTGCATGTTGTACTACAAAGACGACAAGGATGAAGATGCGTGCAGATTCTGTGGTGCTGATCGCTACAAGGCCACTGTTAGAGGAAAGTCTGTCGGTGCAAGGAAGCCTACCGATTCGATGCACTACTTGCCTTTGACGCCGCGGTTGCAGCGGTTGTTCATGGTTAAGGAGACTGCAGAAAACATGAGTTGGCACAGGCGAAAACAGATCGAAGGAGTATTGGATCATCCATCCGATGGAGAAGCATGGAAGCACTTTGATCGAGAGTATCCATATTTTGCCGAGGAAGCGCGTAATGTCAGATTGGGGCTCTGCTCTGACGGTTTTACCCCATTCGGACTTTCGGGCTCCCAGTATTCGTGTTGGCCTGTGATCGTCACTCCGTACAATCTACCGCCTTGGATGTGCATGAAGACTCCGTATATGTTCCTAACCGTTATTATCCCGGGTCCGAACAATCCGAAGAGGAACATCGATGTGTATTTACAGCCTTTGATAGATGAGTTGAATCAGCTGTGGGAAGTCGGTGCCAACACGTACGATGTTTCTAGAAAGCAGAATTTTCAGATGAGGGCAGCACTTATGTGGACCATCAACGACTTTCCGGCCTATGGAATGTTATCGGGATGGAGCACCCATGGTCGTCTCTCATGTCCGTATTGCATGGACCGTTCTCAGGCTTTTCGTTTGAAACACGGAGGCAAACCGTGCTTCTTCGATTGTCATCGACAATTTTTGCCGAACGATCATCCGTACCGGAGGAATCGGAATGCTTTTCGTGCGGGAGTTGTGGAGAAGGCCAATCCACCGCCAAGGTGGCCCGGATGCACGATATGGGAAGAGGTAAAAGATTTACCAAGTGCTATCCAAGAGCCTGCTAAGGGGTACAAGTGTGACGGATTTGGTCGCACCCATAACTGGACGAAGAGGAGTATATTCTGGGATCTGCCATATTGGAGCACCAATCTGATCAGACATAACCTTGATGTCATGCATATCGAGAAGAATGTGTTTGATAACATAATTAATACTGTAATGGATGTAAAGGGGAAGACGAAAGATAATTCGAAGGCGAGGTTGGACTTAGAAGACATATGTAGACGTCCTGCATTGCATTTGATAGAGGAGGGGAATGGAAAGTTAAAGCAACCTAAGTCAATTTTCTCACTGGATAAAGAGGATAAAGGTAGACTTTGTAGGTGGATTCAGGGTCTAAAGTTTCCAGACGGGTACGTGTCGAACTTGAAAAGATGCGTCGACCTCAAGGAGAACAAACTAGTAGGTATGAAGAGCCACGATTGTCACGTATTCATGGAGAGGTTAATTCCGATTGCATTTCGGGAATTCTTACCGCAGGTCGTTTGGGACCCATTGACAGAGCTGAGCATATTCTTCAGAGATCTTTGTTGTACTAAGTTGCTCGTCGATCATCTAGAAAAGCAAGAGAGGGACATTGCGGTAACACTATGTAAGCTCGAGAAGGTGTTTCCTCCTGGATTCTTCGACTCTATGGAGCATTTGCCAATTCATCTTTCCTATGAGGCACGTGTTGGCGGTCCTGTCGGTTATCGGTGGATGTACCCCTTCGAGCGCCATCTGAATCACCTAAAGAAAAAGGTGAAAAATAAGGCACGGGTTGAAGGCTCTATTTGTGAAGCTTATGTTCTCGAGGAGATTACAAACTTTTGCTCGACGTATTTCAATCCGCATGTTGCTACTAATAGGACGAAAGCTCCCAGAAACGACGACGCATATCAGGAATCTAATGATGCAATACTCAAAGTATTCAATGCATCCGGAAAGCCCTCGGGAAAAATGAAGAAGAGATATTTGAATGACGATGAGCTAAGGGCTGCTCAATTGTATATATTACTCAATTGCGACGAGGATGAAGTGGAGAAGCTAGAGGGGTAAGTAATTAACGTCCACATTTACATCATCTCAATGTAATAGTATAAGATACTATTATGCTACTAATCAGCAGTTGCTTCATTGTTTTTCAGCACATATAATGATGAGTTGAGGTCGGTTAGGCCCTACATAACAGACGAAGAAGTAGAACAAGATATGAGATGCCATTTTCCTTCTTGGTTGAGCGCATATGTAAGATGCTTGGTAATTACTTTTTATTTCTGCACTTGCAAAACAAATAACTTACTATCGCTACTTTGGTATTTAGGTCGATCGTCTAATATCACCTAAGACTGAATCTATTAGGACTCTAGCCAAGGGACCAATTACTGCCGTAAAAATATGGCCAAGTTTCTGTGTGAATGGGTTCAGGTTCAAGTCAACAAATGCTCCTATTAGAGACAGCTTTCTGGATCTTGATTCCACGAAAAATAGTGGTTTGTGTATCAAATCTTCAAACTACAAAGACGTCAATCCGGGCAATGATTTTTTTGGCATCTTACGAGAGATTGTGGAGTTAACATATAATTATGGCCCAGAACCTGCTAATATCGTGCTATTCAGGTGTGAATGGTTCGATCCGATTCAAGATCAAGGTTGGAAAATTGACAAGCATGGCCTTGTGGATATAAACTACAAGCGTAGATATCAAGGCTACGAACCATTTGTCCTATCAAGTCAGGCTCAGCTCGTGTACTTCGCAACTTATCCTAGACGGGGGACAGCGAGGTCGGATTGGTGGGCAGTATGCAAGACTAAAGCTAGAAATACCTTTGACATTGACGAAATAGCTTATCAGGAGGACGATCTACCTCTTGTAACAAATATTGTAGATGTGGACTCAACGGAAGTTACTCATTACACGAGTAATAATGTAGAAGATGTAGAATTATCCGGAGAGGACGACGAAGTAGATGAAAGTGAAGACGAGGAAGAGGAAGAGCAGGACGAGGAAGGCGAACAAGATGAATTTTCTGAAGATGATTGAAAATATAAAATATTCCATGTAGAATGTAACTATATTTGGACTATAAATATTGCATGTAGAAGTAGATGTTGACATTAACGAATATATGTATTATATTTTGACTGTATAATACTTTGAGATATGTATCACATTCCGACTGTAGAATGTAGTATATATTTGTGTTTCTCTATATTCATCATATGTTGTTATCAGATATGACAGGACGACGCGGAGGATTCGGCAGGTCCCGAGGTAGACAGAGTGCCACTCCGGTACTGCCTACTGTTGGTTCCGGATCATCGTCGCCCAGTACTCCAGTATATCGAGCAGCCACATCTCCGACTGCGACGACGTTGCGTGGCATCACTCCTGGGACGAGTAGTTCCAGGCGTGATAGTACTCCCTCGTCCAGCGTTCCTCCTGCTGACGGAAGCATGGAGACAGATGAGCATGTAGAGGAGGTCGTGCCGACGTTGTCCCAGCATCAGCAAGATCCTCCATGCGCACCACCGGAGGAGACGAGGACAGAGATTTGGGCCGACGGTACAAAGTAAGTCAATTAGATGGTTTAATATATATTTGTGTTTCTCTTTATTCATCGTATATTGACTTTTTCAGTAATCTAAATTATTATTTCTGTATAGATATCGTCTATCGTCGGTTCAGAGACGCCTGGGCCAATTTCTGAGAAACAACTACGGTGGCCCTTGGATCAACTATTCGGAGGCTCCGGAGGAGAGGAAGGCGTTCTGGTTTGCGCACTTCCAGGTAAAAGTATATTAAATAAATCCTCTAATTTATGCATATTCGTGATGCTAACTTAATGAATTATTTATTGTAGCAAACGTATTTTTATCCTCCGCACCGGGCCGAGTTGATCGAGCGGCTCTTTCCTACCGTTGCCGCCAAGATTATCCGAGATGCTCTGGATGACCAGAAGGCTCGTGATCGTGCTGGAAAACCGATCCAAGGTTGGATCACGCCTGAGCAGTGGACTGCGATGAGGGCTAGATTCGACGATCCGAGCTACAAGGAAAGGTCTAAGAAGGCCAAGGTGGCTAGGCAGAATGCTGCCAAGTGGTGTGGTGGCTCGATTCCGATGACGGAACATTTCCGTCGTTTGGTATGTTTTTTCTTTTAAAATATATTATTTTAATATAAGTACCATAAAATGGTACTTGGAATAAATATTTAAGTTTAGTAATAAAAAATATATTTTTAACAGGTACAGAGGGGTGAGGATGCGAACATGGTGACCGTCTTCTTGGCCACCCATCGCAAGGACGGAAATCTCATTGATGAGAGGGCCTCACAGACCTATGTAAGTATTACTTTACTTTGTGTTTATTTTAATATAACTTAGGCAATTATTGAGTTTCCAAACCTTTTCTAGGCCGAGTATCTTAGGCTTCGTGAGCGGGCGACTGCTAGTGCACCTACACCTGGAGAGGCTGGTGCTTCGTCGCAGCCCGGTCCATCTCCGTCGGCGGACGACCTGTGGGTGACCGCAGCTGGTGGTCTCCAGAGGGGTACATACTACGGTACGGGCTCCTATGGCGCCCTGGTTGCGACGCAGTCATCTAGGGCCTCCCCGACAGCTGTGCATTCCACACACCCCTCGCAGTCGCAGCCCTCGCAGTCGTCGGCCAGAGTCCAGGAGGCCGTCCAGGAGGCCGTTGACCGTCAGATTGCGTCTCTCCGTGACGACTTGCTGCGAAGTATGGAGGACCAGTCCCGGTCCCAGCCGCAGGCGGACGATCCGATGCTTATCGCACGATTGGATATGCTCGACCGCAGCATGACGGAGCTACGAGAATTGACAAATGATATTAGAGCCTCCAATGATCGCAACATCATGGAGCTGCAGGCGTCACAGCTATCGATGGGCGAGAAGCTGACGAGGATGCATGCGTCACAGCTATCGATGGACGAGAACCTGACGAGGATGCAGGATTCAATGGGTGATAGCAGTACGAGGTTGTTATCTACCCTGGATTCTTACAACCAGCGACTCGCAGATTTGGAGCGGGCACGGCCGCCACCGACGTCACTGCCTTCTCCATCGACATCGGTGTCGATTCCACGGGACGAGTATGAGGAGTTGTTATCCTTGAAGCGCGCCGCTGGTCAGCCTCCTGCAGATCCGTAGTAGTCTAGTTATTATTATTATTATTTATGAATTATTGGTACTTCAACAATAGACATGATGTATGATGCTTCTTGTGGTCATTAATTTTTTAGTTAATTTAATTGGATTATATAGTTATCCACATTTAATTGGATTGATACTTCTTGTGGTCTTTAATTTAATTGGATAATATAGTTAAATCATGTTGGTGTGTATGATGAAGATGATGTAAAACTGCAGGGAATCACAATATTTGATTCTGGGAATTTTTTTTTAATTTTTTTTAAAAATTAGCGACGTTATTAGCGACGTTTAGCGACATTAAATTACGTCGCTAATTACGTCGCTAATTAGCGACGCCGTAAAACGTCGCTAATAACGTCGCTAATGACGTCGCTAAACGTCGCCAATTGCTGACATGGCAGTATAGCCAGGTCATTAAAGACGTCGGTGTAACGTCGCGATAGATGTCGCTAATCAGCGACGTTTAGCGACTTTTCTAAACGTCGCTTTTTAGTGACTTGGCGTCGCAAAACGTCGCTAAATTTAGCGACACATTAAAGTCGCTAAAAAACGTCGGCATAGCGACGTTTAGCGACGTTTTTTGTATTAGCGACTTGGTATTTTCTGACTTCTTTAAAACGTCGCTAATTACGTCGCTAAACCTAATTAGCGACGATTTTTGGTTATTTAGCGACGTTTTTAGACGTCGCTAATTTGACTTTTTCTGGTAGTGCGTCATTAGCGACGTCTTAAACGTCGCTAATTTAGCGACGTCATTATTGGCGTCGCTAAACGTCGCTAAATTCTAAATTAGCGACGTAAATTAGCGACGTCATTATTGGCGTCGCTAAATAGTCGCTAATTTAGAATTTAGCGACGTCATTATTGGCGTCGCTAAAAACGTCGCTAAAGTTTTTACTTAGGGCTGATTCCCCCCATTTCCTTCGATCTCTCCCTCTCCCTCTCCCAAAATTTAAATCCGCTCTCGATCTCTCCCCTCCGGCTCCTTCTTCCTCCCTCCGGTGACCCCCCTCGGCCGCGTCCTCCCCCTCCGGCTCCCCTCCTCCCTCCGGTGCCCCCTCCTTCCTTCCGGCAACCCGCCTCCAGCCGCGTACTCCCCCCTCCGGCCGCATCCTCCCCCCCTCCCCCTCCTCCTCCTCCTCCTCCTCTACGTAAACCCTAACCCTCTCTCTCTCTCTCTCTCTCTCTCTCTCTCTCCCTCTCACAGGACACACATGTGACACTGACACAGACACGACACACACACACACTGACACAGACACTGATGAGGACCTAGGGTTAGGGTTAGGGTTAGGGTTAGGGTTTTTGATCAGGATTAAGGCTCCATTCTTCTTTCAGAAATCTCTAACACGAAGACGCAGGAAGTCTTCCTACATTGAAGGCTCAATAAGCACATATTTGGAATCAGGAACACCTATTCTGCAAGAACCCAAGAAACAAAATGCCTCAAAGGCCTTGCGAATAGCATCAATAGGTGGCCTTGCATAGGAAAATTTTTCGACAAAGCCAATTTTAAAGGAGCAGCCATGATCTTTTCCTCCTTATCAGAGATCACCAATGCAGGTTCGCCTCTGAATAAAGAAGGAGCTTTGTTAGGAAGTTGAGGGGAGGGACCTTGATGTTGTGAAGATCACACGACATCAGCAAAGGATTTCTCCCTCAAATAAGGTATATATAAATATATATACGTTAGTATAAAAGCTTATAAACATGTAATGGTTTATATATAAATTAACTAAGAAACAAATAGTATAAAGATAAATGAGGTGAATAGATGTATGCTTTATAATACAAATATTAAAATAAATATAAATATATAAAATATCGAGTAAACAAATAAAATTATTATGTAGTAAATAAATAAAAAAATAGTAATAAAGTAATTATAACATAATTATCTAAAAGAATATATGAAAGCAATTAGCTAAAAAGAAAGAAAAAAAGAAATTTTTTTAAAATAAAAACAAAAGTATATAAAAATAAGTAAATAAATCCTTTGAGTTATTGTTCCCCGAAGGAATTAAGTAAATAAATATATAAAAAAACAAACAAAAAGAATATAATATATATATATCCTCCCAGAAATTTTATAATGTTTCATTCTATCACTTGTATTAGTCGATCAGTAATGTCATTTACTTGAACACCTTGGTCCTGGAGTCAATCCATTAAGATGGTATAGTGGGCTTTTTATTAGAGTCTTAACTATTGGTTTGATGTCACTCAAATCAAATAGATACTAATTGATGTCCATATAGCAATTATACTTGCAAGTTTGGTATATGACAATTTATTGTAATCCATTGGGCACTTCAATTTAAAGTATACTTTATTGGTTTATTATGGGTTACCCAAAATTCATGAGTTATTGAAATTAAATTATCCAATATTCCAGCATGATTCAAAAGTATAAACTAGCTCAGAAGAATGCCTTACTTCAAAACATGCACTGGACAATTGAATGCCCATTATTTGTCTGGAAAGTTGTGTCATTCTTTCCTATTTTTCTTTGCAAAACTAAGTTGTTGTTGTAACTGGAATGATTTGTTCTCTTGTGGACATACTTGATATGGATGATCAGTCCAGAGATAAGTAGGTTGGGGACTGGGTACTTATGAATTTAGAGTTCAACAACATATTAGGTTGAGGCACCTCCCATCTCGTCCAATCTAACCTTGATTGCAGCAAACAAGAGTCAAATAAGAGCGATAGAAGGGAATCTCTATCATTCAAAAACCATATCTTTGGGGATTGGAAAATTCCTTAGCACCCATAAAAAAGTTAATAAAAAAACCTCAAGAAGATGCCAGGCCTCATATCAAGTGTACCAAACTACATTTGGCATATTTTTTCAAAGTCATATAGAATTTTATGATCAAACTCGGTGTGAATATCTTATTTGATGGGTGATTTATGAAAGTAAAACCTCGTCGGGAGTACAGTATAAATATAGTATATAAACTGGTGTCAGCTATTAAAATTATGTAATATTTTTATTCAAATTACACTCAGAAGTTGTAGCAGCAAGGACATGAAAACTTGTTTATAAACTTTGTTTTGAGATCAATGACATCCCAAAGGCCAGAGTCTCCTATGAACCCCATATCTCTTGTTCCATGGCAAAGAGGCTTTGCACCTAGTGAGTGATAAAAACTGTGATCTCTCCTACTAATTTGTGATCAATATTAGTGTAGTTTATAAACAAGTTTTATACAGATAGTTATAAGAAGCAACTTGTGACTGATAAACCAAATCATATGTATGAGATTTGTGTTTGAATAGTTTTATGATTAGTATCATTATTATACTCTCATGTTTTATGATTCGTATTATTATTATACTACAACAAATAATTTATAGGCAGGGCTGCTGAGGGTATGTCTTAATTAATATCTGTTATCAATTATATTCTTTGTGAGTCATCTATTTCTTCCATTCTGCATTATTAAGGGTATGTCTTAAGTAATATATGTTATCAATTATATTCTTTGTTTTTATCAATCTTACCAGATGGCACCCAAGAGAGAGACACCTCCAACTGTTAAGGAGAAAGTGATGCCTCATACTGTTAAGGAGGAAGAGATACCATCTGCTGTATCTCAGACGGGGAGTTCCAGTCACCCAGCACCTATAGCGGCTGTATCTCAGACGGGGAGTTCCAGTCACCCAGCACCCATAGCGGAGATTGATCACATAGACGCTATTTATGCACAGTATCTGAGGGACTGGTATGTGCCCCAGCGTATTGGATATCCTCGAGATTGATACTGTGATGTTTCATATACTTTTATTGTAGTTATTGTGTGATACAAACAACTTTTATATTATGCCCATTATGTGACTGTGATACTTATATATTATGCATTTTGTGTGACTGTGATACTTCTATTTTGTGTGTATTGTGTGACTGTGATATTTTATATATTTTTTGTGTTATTTCGTACCAAAATTTTTTAATGGAGGGTTGCTTTAGGTCTGTCTATAATATTTGTGTGACTGTGATACTTTTTACTCATATTAAATGACGTTAATTTACCGGTGTTGAGTGTTCCACCGAAGGGGTCGGCGAACCCAGAGAATTCAACGGAGGATTGCTCCGGGTCAATTTTTAATTAAAATTTCATAAATTACAGGAATAATAGTTTGGAAACAATTTAGTATTTTTTTTATTTTTTCTGTAAAATTAGCGACGTTTTTAGCGACGTTTAGCGAGGTTTATACACGTCGCTAACTGCGTCGCTAATTAGCGACGTTAATAAACGTCGCTAAATACGTCGCTAAAAATATCGCTAAATACGTCGCTGTACGTCGCAAATTGCTGACATGGCAGTACTGCCAGGTCATTAAAGACGTCGCTGCCGCGTCGCTATATAAGTCGCTAATTAGCGACGTTTAGCGACGTTTGTTTACGTCGCTAATTAGTGACTCTGCGTCGCTAAACGTCGCTAATTTAGCGACACATTTAAGTCGCTAAAAAATGTCGGTATAGCGACGTTTAGCGACGTTTTTCCTTTCAGCGACATGCCGATTTCCGACTTCTGTAAAACGTCGCTAATTACGTCGCTAAACATGATTAGCGACATTTTTTTGTCATTTAGCGACGTTTTTTGACGTCGCTAATTTGACTTTTTCTGGTAGTGCTAGATATAGTATCTCATATATATATACTTATCAATATATACATATAGATAACATATAAGAACATACACACCAATATATATATATATATATATATATATATATATATATAACATGTAATCAACACAAGTAGATACGTAGATATTTATTCAATAGTATTTATATATCTATATACATAAACATAATACTTATACTTCTACATATGAATACATATATTACCAATAACTAAGAACAAGGAAATTGGATCTAGAATTTAAATGCAACAAACACGTGGAGTGTATCTCATCCGTATCACACTAGATCTATGATACGCTTGCGACACAAGTCCACCATACAATCAAACGTATCCTGAAGGACACGAGCAAGTCTAGTATATTATTTATGAACAATACTAAGAGTCAAACATATATCTACGTGTCCGTGTCAAAATATGACATGCATAAAGTCCCATGTTGGAGAAAAAACCCCCAAATCAACACGTATCACTAATTTATTGGGATACGACCTATACGTACCCAATTATGGATACGATGCTAGCCACAAACACTCAAACACATGCCAAACTGATCTATAGGACCAATTAACAAATACAACAAGTGTCAATCTCGGAATTCCCCCAAAATTGATACAAAAAGTACTATAACTTTCTCAATATGCCTTCTATGAACTCAAATCCAATTCCTATGGATAGTCTATGCATATGGGTTGATTTCTCATGGTTAAATCTCAGATTTAGATTAGAACCATGGACCAACATTTAATTCTATTTAGAATTGAGCCCAATAATTAGAAGCACAATCATTAGGAGGATGATTAATTATGTTAAACCCATTAGACTAGAACCTCTCCTTCTTAATTAATTTTTTCATGAGATGCCCCAAGGGGTATATTATACTTTACATAGTAGCTTGAGGGAGGGGGCAAGTGAGGCCTATATAAAGGGGCTAAAAACTTTCTTTCTCTTCATTTTTTATTCCAAATCTAGATCTAAAATTTTTCTCAACCAAATTTCTCTCCAATTTCTTCCTAAATCATCATTTGAGGCTATTAGAGCAAGAATCTAGAAGGAGGAAGCAAAGATCTACAAAGAGGTGCAAGGATCTACAAGTTGAAGGTTAATTTCACCAATTTTGGAGGTTATATTGGGAATCCATCTCCCAATAGGTACAATTCAGCTTTTTTTACCTTTAATTAGGTTCTAAATATGAGATTTAACCATGAAAAAATATCCTACATTCATAGGCTATACATAGGAATTGGAATTAGGTTCATAGGAGGCCTATGGAGAAAGTTATGGTACTTTTTTTGTCAATTTTGAGGGAATTCCGAGATTGACACTTGTTTTATTGGTCAATTGGTCATATAGATCAATTTGAAATATTTTTGGTTGTTTGTGGCTAGTGTCATGTTCATAATTGGATACGTGTGGGTCGTATCCCAATAATTTGGTGATACATGTTACTTTAGGGGATTTTCCTCCGATTCAGGGCTTTGTGCATGTCACATTTTGACACGGACACGTAGATATATTTTACTCCTTGTGTTGTTCATAAATAGTATATTAGATTTTCTCGTGTTCTTCGGGGTACGTTTGGTTGTGTAGTGGACTCGTGTCGCAAGCGTATCATAGACCCGCACCCGGTGTAAGAATGCAAGTCGGAAACAATGCTCACCCTACGTCGCAGAATCGACGGTAGAATATTGTTTGGATAATCTATCTAATAATATAATGAGCCACCATCAATATCAATATACTCAATCACAGATCTAAGATGGAAAAGAGCACGAATATGATAGAAGAATAGAATAATCACTATACTCTCATGAGTCTAAATTAATAACATCAATGAGTCTAAAAATTACTAAACAATAAGCTGAAGATAAATCCAGTGCAAGAGAATACTAAGAAGCTACAAGTCCAGGGTCACCTGTCTCAGTCAGGATTAGTCCCTCCTGAGCTAGGGTCTCTGACTCTAAACCCACAACATCCTAAGGCCCGTAATGTGTAGGGTACCAATCCTCAATATCATCTGGGAAAAATATATCCAGTCAGGAAAGGAGCAAAGTACATCTCTAATAGCAGTTCTAATCAATGATATAAACTATGTAAAAGTAAATATATGTGAATATACAAGATACAACAATAAATACAAGAGATATACAATAAAGAAAATACTGGAATAAATATAAGAATGAATAATATGATAATGAACAAGAATACTAATGACTAAGTGTGTGAGTACTAGCTTTAACATGTGATCGACTTGAGAACTTGCACAAGAAAACTTGCATAGAAATAATGGCCTGGTTAGTCATACGTGTGGTGTATGACCAACACTCACAGGAAAATAAGACATGCACAAGAAGGGTATGATCACATATCTACACTAAAATACTTATAAACTCCGTCACCCAAAAATAGGTATCTTTTGTGTATTTTGTATTTCTTGTATTTATTTTAGATTTTTTTAAATCAAGTAAAATCCAATAATTTTATCAGGACACTTTACCATGGTTTGAACAATAATGATATATGATAGCCCCAAAATCTGTATTGCCATTCTTAGGAAGTAGCCTACATAAGAGACACTACCTGTAGGATCCTTTCGTGGCACAAAAATTCGATCATTTGGCATTAATATGACATTAGTGTAACAACCATAGATTCTTGTGTTACATACTTAGATAATATATATATATATATATATATATATATATATATATATATATATATATATATATATAATTTAATTGTGGTTATTTTTTAATTTTAACTTTTCTACAATTAGTAACCCATAATTCCCCGTGCCAAGTTAGACATTTCCTTTTTTTTGCAGATTTGCATGTTAGTTGCCATTACCTCATTCTTTTAGAATCCTAATCCTACCCATGACCGAAACCCCCCTAACTTTATTATGTATTTTTTAGTATTTTATTTTTTCTTCATTTAAATGATGAATTTTTAGGGTATTCTCTTAGAAAATAAATTTTTTGATTATTTAATTATAAAAAGATACTTATTTAAAACTATTTCTCCAAAGTTATTTTTACTAAAATTTATCTCGTGTTAAAATATTATAAATCTCCTAGAAGTTATTTTGGGTAAAAAAATATATTTTAGAAATTGTTTTTATATATATATAAATATATATTGTTTTGTTAAAGTGGAATAAATATTCTAAGAATTTATTAAATGAAAATATATTTTTGAATTTTTATATTCCCATTTATATGTATAAAATATTTTGAAAAGTTATTTTCTTATAATCCATATATATATATATATATATATATATATATATATATATATATATATATATATATATATATATATATATAGTTATTAAAAAAAAGGAAAAGAAAAAGAAAAGAAAAGCAAACCTAACTATTTCCTAATACCTAAAACCCAACTCCTAAGCTAACTAAGTAAGCAAAACCAAACCAAATCCTATCTACCCAGAGCAAACCCACGACCCCCCTTGGAACCCTGCGGCCGACTCCCCCTATTCTCTCCGTATATATATATATATATATATATATATATATATATATATATATATTATATATATATTACAAAACTCAAACCCTAACCCTAATCTTTCCTCTCCTCCTTCACCTCAACCTCAGCGCCGACCTCCGACGCAGCCGCCGGCGACCGCCTTTGCAGCAGCCGCGGGCCGCCCGCGTGCGCACAGTCGCTGCCCCGAGCCCCTACTTCAAGGTATTATATCTCCCTTATTATTTTCTTGATTGGTTTGCCCGTATACGTTCACAACCTAACCCTCTAGGATTTTCTCTAATCGGGACAAGTTTCAGTGCCCTGAATTGGTTAAAAAATCGACCGAAAAACTGGCCAAAAATAGTCCAAAAATTTGACCCAAACTCCCATGTTCATGCCCAATTTGCCACCAACCTGTTTAATATTTTCAAAATCTAATTAAAATATTTTTTTCTTAATATAACCAAGAATTTAACTGTTCTTTTAGTTTTAATTAATTTATTTTATTTGTTAAATTATTTGACCTCAAAAACGACTAAAAACTTGGTATTTTAAAAGTAAATTTTTGTGATACGGAGTGCGTCCCACCAAATGGGACCGTCTCGTCACATACCAATTGCACCAAAAGGCGCGTATGGTATATCCTGACATGCAAACTTTGGCGAAAGTTGATTCAGACATGTGTGCATGTCGGAATCAACCCGTATCCGTAAAAGGTTCCCGTATCTTGACTTTTTGTAAACCAACACCCCACTTTGTGTACGCTCGTCGGAATGTGACAAAACTTGCGACATTGGATTAGTGGTATCACGTCCTATGACCCAAGTTTCACGCGATTATGAGACAGTTGACCGTACCGCCTATTCACGGGCCCCACGATTTGACATGAAGGGCTAATTTGTGATCGGCTCACCGAAATCCAAATTTGGATATACCGTTGAGTTCATATCGGCGTTTAGAATTTGTTTGACCTATAATTTGTCCCATTTGGAGACCTTTACCTCTAGCACGTATTTTGGTGCAAAGTGGGCCACTTTTGGACCCCGCTTTGACCTAAAATTACCACTTTATCCCTGTGTCCAAATTGGATCAAAGGGTAGACTTTTCTGACTATCTCGCTTATTCTGGGAATGTTGGTGATATTTATTTTAGCATCTGAAGACATTCATTCGGATGACATAGTTTCTGATCCCTAGTGCTTGAAGTCTGGATACTTACATTTCGCAGCTTTCTTGCCAGGCAAGTATACCTTGCTAAATTGCTTATAATACCTTACATGCTCATTATATTTTTATATATTTATTATATGTGTGTTTTCTTTTAGTCATAATTATATATTATATATGTTGACACACACTTGACACATAGTATTATGGGAGGGGAGGACAGTGTGGTGCCCCGTTCCCCCTATTCGGGGAGCGCGGCTAAGAAATACAAGACGGTATCGTTTGATCGGGATAGATTGAATCAAGAACTCATCCTCATTATGGATTTGTCTCTTCGGAATCGATTCCCATATTCAGTGGACCGTGCCCCCGGGATCGACTTAGCGGCAGAGTCAGGAGGGACCTCTCCGCTGCATTCTTTTGTTGCATAGTTTTCGATGTCGCTTGTTGCTTTCGTGCCTTGAGTTGGTTTTCGGATTTGCTTGAGTTTTTTTGAACGATTTCGATGGATTTTATTGCTTTCGTTCGTAGAACTGCACTTCAATTTCGATAATGGAAAGAGAGGAAGAAGTATTGATCAGTTGTTCGTGGCAATGCAGGTGATCCAGCAGTAAGCGTCGCTCGAACGGACTCCTAAAGCACTTCTTTCCTTCTTCCTTCCAACTACTAAAGTGAGTGGCTACCAACCCGATTAGCTAGCCCTTCTTGCTAGTCTTCACATTTGAATATTGTGTTCGTGCTTGCCCCGATCAAACGATACCAAGTAATAACTAAAAGACTACAAGATAATAAGGGAATAGACTTGGGTTATATTATGCTTGTCAAATGAAACTTGTGAACGGTTACTTACTTACATGCTTGTTCATTCGGAATGTTCTTCATATGCATAAATGCAAGTTAGAATACATATTTCTTCTTAAAAATTATGCTATGTATAGAACTCATCTTGAATGCAATAACTCAACAGGAAGACTATGCAAAAGTAGATCTTGCCCTGTTATTGCCCTGTGCCTGATATTGCCTCAAATGCTAACTTAGTGTACTGCGTTGATCACGGACAACTTGTGCACAAGGTCTTAGTTCCTGCAGACGGTCGCTGGGGCACTGGCACCGATCCGATCTGGACGAAACTCACGATAGTCGCCTGCTTCGGATGGAGTGGCTTGTGGCGCCTCCTGTCCTCTGTGCCGCATGTCATTCCGTCCCGAGACTAGCCCGTCCATTATGGAAACGTGCCAGTGATCCCTTTGTATATTTAAACCTGTTGTAACTAACTTGTGTCTTTTTGGCTGGGAAGGCAGGGTAAATAATGGTAGGTAGTTCAGACGGGCAGGTAATTGTCACCGAGCGGTGGCAGGTTATTTCAGTGATTATTTTCTATATCTATTACTTGCTGTAAAATGAACTAAGACAAGATAGAAACCCATAAAATATGCATGCTTCATTAAAACAACGTGTTAATTGGTATAGTTGGGTTAGCTTGCCTTCACCAGTACGTTTTGATGTACTGACCCTCGTTGAAACAGGTTCCCCGCACTAAGAAGAGCCGAGCGAGGAGCAGGAGATAAACCCCCAATCCAGTCCAACTGTAGGCACGCCTCGGCCGTGCCAACCTTTTAAAGCATTTTGAAGATTGAAGCTAGCAGCCAAGCAATCATGCAGCTTCGTGACAAAGCAGTCGTTCTGACCCAAGGTCTTACATTTTGAGTTTAGTAAGGGATGTAATGTACATGACTGCTATCTCATTTTGTGTCAACACTTTTGTAAGGCCATGAAGGCAAATCCTTATGACTCAGTTCAAGGAGTTTGTAATAGATGTTCATATTATCAATAAAGAGAACTTTTTCATGCTTCAATCTGTGTTTCAATTTATTTGCATACTCTGAATATGTGCTCGCTATGCGAAACAAAAATACTTAGCCTTTTGCGGTGCGCAACCTAGGCCTGCACGGGGGTTACGCCCGGGGGACGACTATCAATTCCACAGAATCGGGGCGTGACATGTTGGTATCAGAGCACAGCTTCAAAGTTTCTTTGACTCTTGAACTGGAAAAGTTCCTTTAACGATAATCCCTGTGCGAACTCTTGAACTCGTTAGGGCCAAAATGAGATACGTTCATACAATAAGTCCATAATACCTTATGATCCTGATGTAATTTATCTTCTTTTGAAGGAATGACGCAAGCGCAACCATCAACGCTAGCACCAGGAGAGACACAGGCTCAAGAGAGCACCTCTAGCACATCAGCCAGCTCTCGGAGCCAACGGGGCATGTCTCGAGCCGATCCGGTTCAACAAGTGATGCAAATGTTAGAAGCACAACGACAGAGAGATGATGCCCGCCAAGCCAAGTTCGAGAGCAATCTAGAGGCCCGACTCTCGGTCCAACAAAAGCAGGTAGATACCCTGCAGCAGATTGTTCAGACCCTGGCCTCCAACCATTCTGCAGGTAGATACCTACGCCAGTGGAGCCGCCAGCGCTTGAAGTCGAGACACCGCTAGCGCCAAGGACGAGGGAAGTGACCGCCTTCAACTTTGGTAACTTCAAGAAGGTCTGCAACACGCCATTTATTAGGACTGAGGACCCGATCGTGGCCCTAGATTGGCTCGCCGAGCTTGAAGGTAATTTTTCTCTCCTAGAAGTGCCGGAAGACAAGCGCATCACCTGTGCCCAACTACAGCTTCGCCTCAATGCGCACGACTGGTGGGATGTGCATCGACGATCTCTTCAACTTGGCCATGGAGGGGAGGCGATCACGTGGACGACTTTTCGTGCTGCGTTTGAGGAGGAGTTTATACCCCCGCCTGTACGCCGTCAGCGAGAAAATGAGTTTGTACAACTACGGCAGGACAGCATGACGGTTAAGCAATACTCGACAGAATTCAACAAACTGGCCAAATTTGCTAGTGCCTATCTACCGGATGCAGCGAGTCATGCTAGACGATTCGAGGGAGGGCTACGTCCTGGCATCCACGGGCACGTAGTCGTTCCGCAGTATCATACGATGAGGGAAGTCTTAAACCATGCCCTTTCTCTCGAACCGCAGTATCCTCACGTTGCCGCTGGCGCTGTGCAAACCCCCAATCATAAACGCCAAGGCAACGATAGAGGAAACAACGCTGCAAAGCGTCAAAATAACGGCGGTCGTCAACGAGAAAATCAGGGGCAGCGTTGTACCTTCTGCAACAAGAGAGGGCATACCGAGAACGTCTGTCGCAAACGTCTCGGCACCTGCCTCAGATGCGACGATCCTGGCGACCAGATTAGCAGATGTCCGCTCCTTCCACCTCAACAACCAAATCAGACTGCGGCAAACCAAGCCAACCGAGCTGCGCCTCAGCAAGGGCGTAATCAAGCTCAAGGCCGGGTCTATACCATGACACGGGAAGAAGCTTTGGCCTCGGACACCGTGGTGTCAGGTACTTTACTTTACAATAACATACCTGCTGGTGTTCTTTTTGATTCTGGTGCAACATATAGCTTTATATCTACAAACTTTGCCACGAAGAACAATATAGAAATGACTCCGTTGTATTTAGATTTAAGTGTTAGCACCCCATCTGGTACAAAAATACCTGTCCGTTCAGTCTGTCATGGCGGTTACATCTGTATTGGAGAGAAGAAGCTGTCACTCGATGTCTTAGTTCTGGACGTTCGGGACTACGATATCATTTTGGGAATGGACTGGCTCGGCGCGTGCGCGACAACTGTTAAATGTGCAGAAAAGCGAGTCGTTTTCCGTCTGCCCGGAGAAGCTGAATTCTGTTACACTAGTAGTCCGATAATTGATGCGACCAGGGCCTGCATGGTGATTTTGGCAAAATCTGCTCGACGAATGCTCCACACAGGCTGCGAGGGATTCCTAGCGTCGGATCGGGACACACGGAAGGACTATGCAAACTTCGAGTCTACTTCCGTTGAGGCAGAGTTTCCCGATGTGTTTCCGAGCGAACTACCCGGCATACCGCCAGACCGAGAGATTGAATTCACTATCGACATATTTCCAAACACGCAGCCGATTTTCAAGCCTCCGTACAGAATGGCCCTTGCAGAACTGAGGGAATTGAAATGCCAGCTTCAAGAATTACTTGATCGTGGGTTCATCCGTCCGAGAGTGTCTCCTTGGGATGCGCCCGTGCTCTTCGTGAAGAAGAAAGATGGAACTCTACGCCTCTGCATAGACTACAGGGAATTGAACAAGGTCACAATCAGAAACAAATATCCTCTGCCACGGATAGATGACTTGTTCGATCAGCTACAGGGGGGAGCAGTGCTTTCAAAGGTCGATCTTCGCTCAGGTTATCACCAGCTGAAGATTAAGCTAGAAGACGTGCCAAAGACTGCTTTCCGAACCCGATACGGACATTACGAGTTTTCAGTGATGTCGTTTGGACTGATGAATGCACCTGCTGCATTCATGGATCTGATGAACCGGGTATTTTGGCCTTTCATCGATAAATTCGTGGTGGGTTTTATCGATGACATCTTGGTGTACTCGAAGACTAGGGATGAGCACGCAGGACACCTGCGGATGGTGCTGCAAACCCTTTGAGACAACAAGTTGTACGCCAAATTAAGTAAATGTGAATTCTGGCTAGACAGTATTGCCTTTTTGGGACATATTATCTTTTTGGAAAGCATTTCAGATGATTCGAAAAAGGTAGAGGCCATTACGCAGTGGAAACGTCCGGAGTCAGCTAGCGATATCAGAAGTTTTCTTGGACTGGCAGGGTACTACCGTAGGTGTATACAAAATTTTGCTAGAATTGCTTCGCCCTTGACTCAGCTCACACGGAAGGGTGCGAAGTTTACTTGGACGGACGACTGTGAAGCTTCGTTTACGGAGTTAAAGCAGCGCCTCGTCTCTGCCCCAATTCTCACCCTGCCGAACGGACCGGATGACTTTAAAATATACAGTGATGCATCAGGTAAAGGACTGGGATGTGTTCTGATGCAGCGGGATAAGGTGATAGCTTTCGCATCAAGGCAGTTAAAGCCTCATGAGAAGAACTATCCGACTTATGATTTTGAATTGGCTGCGGTAGTGTTTGCGTTGAAGCTGTAGCGCCACTACCTTTATGGCGTGCCGTGTGAAATCTACACGGACCATAAGAGCTTGAAATATTTGTACACTCAAAAGGATTTGAATCTACGGCAGCGGCGATGGCTTAAACTCCTTAGCAACTTCGATATCATGATCAGATATACGCCTGGTAAAGGAAACGTAGTAGCTGACGCACTGAGTCGAGTGTTCGTAGGGATCTTGCCTATCAACGATATGCTGCACCGAGATCTTGAATCACTGGGCATTACACTAAAAATAAGATATAAGAAGTGGACGCAAGTAGCACAACTGCGCCTCAAACCCGACTTGTTACATAAAGTGAAGGCCGCTCAGAAGGACGACCCGTTCCTGCAAAAGATTTATGCCCTTATTTCAGCAGGAAAGGCATCCGACTTTGCGGTAGGCACGGACGGGACGCTTCGAGTGAAGGGAAGACTGTGCATTCCAAACGACGCGATCCTCAGACAAGAGATACTCATGGAGGCTCACTATGCTAGTTATACTTCTCATCCGGGAAGCACTAAGATGTATCGGGATCTCCGTACGACATTTTGGTGGCACGGCTTGAAACGGGATGTGGCGTAGTTCGTGTCGCATTGCATGGCATGTCAGAGAGTAAAGGTCGAACACCAGAAACTAGGCGGAGAGCTTCAGAGCCTTGCTATCCCGGAGTGGAAATGGGATCATATAACGATGGATTTTATTGTTGGCTTGCCAAGGACGCAACGGGGACATGATGTAGTCTGGGTTATCGACTCACCAAGTCAGCTCACTTTCTGCCTATCAAATCTACTTGGAGTGCCGACCGCCTGGCTCAGATATATCTCAACGAAATTGTTCGACTCCATGGCGTACCCGTATCTATAGTCTCCGATCGAGATGGTCGATTCATATCACGTTTCTGGGGAAGCCTGCATTCAGCAATGGGGACAAAGTTAAAGTTTATCTCTGCCTACCATCCACAGACCGACGGCCAAACCGAACGTGTCAACCAGATCCTCGAAGACATGCTGCGACTCTGCGCCTTGGATTTGAAGACTAGTTGGGACCTTCATCTACCGTTAGCCGAATTCGCTTACAACAATAGTTATCAATCAAGCATCCAAATGGCGTCGTATGAGGCATTATACAGGCGGAAGTGTCGATCTCCTATCTATTGGGACAAAGTTGGTGAACGGCAGATACTTGGCCCTGAGCTCGTGGAGCAGACTGTCCAGAAAGTTTGGCTGATTTAGGAAAGATTAAAGGTAGCTCAAAGCCGTCAAAAGAGCTACGCTGACATACATCGGAGACCACTAGATTTTCAAGTAGGCGATCGGGTATTCCTCAAGGTCTCGCCCATGTGAGGAATCAGCAGGTTCGGGGCAAGAGGAAAGCTAAGTCCTAGATTTGTCGGCCCGTTCGAAATACTAAAGCGGGTTGCCTCAGTTGCGTATCAAATTGTACTACCACCATCCCTATCCGACGTACATGATATATTCTACGTTTCTCAACTTAGGAAATATGTGTACGATCCAAGCCACGTGGTAGACCTCGAACAACTGAGTCTCCAGGCCGACTTGACGTATGTAGAACAACCAGTGCAAATCTTGGATAGAAAAGAAAAGCTGCTTCGGACCCGTTCGGTTCCTCTAGTGCGCGTGCTTTGGCGGAATCACTCTGTCGAAGAATCTACTTGGGAGCTCGAATCAGAGATGAGGGAAAGGTTCCCCTCATTATTTCCTAGTGGTAGGTTCTATTCTTAAGTTTCGAGACAAAACTTCCAATTAGTTGGGTAGGATGTGGTGCCCCGTTCCCCCTATTCGGGGAGCGTAGCTAAGAAATACAAGACGGTATCGTTCGATCGGGATAGATTGAATCAAGAACTCATCCTCGTTATAGATTTGTCTCTTCGGAATTGATTTCCATATTCAGTGGACCGTGCCCCCGGGATCGACTTAGCGGCAGAGTCAGGAGGGACCTCTCCGCTGCATTCTTTTGTTGCATAGTTTTCGATGTCACTTGTTGCTTTCGTGCCTTGAGTTGGTTTTCGGATTTGCTTGAGTTTTCTTGAACGATTTCGATGGATTTAATTGCTTTCGTTCGTAGAACTGCACTTCAATTTTGATAATGGAAAGAGAGGAAGAAGTATTGTTCAGCTGTTCATGGCAATGCAGGTGATCCAGCAGTAGGCGCCGCTCGAACGGACTCCTAAAGTACTTCTTTCCTTCTTCCTTCTAACTACTAAAGTGAGTGGCTACCAACCCGATTAGCTAGCCCTTCTTGCTAGTCTTCACATCTGAATCTTGTGTTCGTGCTTGTCCCGATCAAACGATACCAAGTAATAACTAAAAGACTACAAGATAATAAGGGAATAGACTTGGGTTATATTATGCTTGTCAAATGAAACTTGTGAACAGTTACTTACTTACATGCTTGTTCATTCAGAATGTTCTTCATATGCATAAATGCAAGTTAGAATACATATTTCTTCTTAAAAATTGTGCTATGTATAGAACTCATCTTGAATGCAATAACTCAACAGGAAGACTATGCAAAAGTAGATCTTGCCCTGTTATTTTCCTGTGCCTGATATTGCCTCAAATGCTAACTTAGTGTACTGCGTTGATCACGGACAACTTGTGCACAAGGTCTTAGTTCCTGCGGACGATCGCTGGGCACTGGCACCGATTCGATCCGGACGGAACTCACGATAGTCGCCTACTTCGGATGGAGTGGCTTGTGGCGCCTCCAGTCCTCTGCGCCGTACATCATTCCGTCCCGAGACTAGCCCGTCCATTATGGCATCGTGCCAGTGATCCCTTTGTATATTTAAACCTGTTGCAACTAACTTGTGTCTTCTTGGCAGGGTAGGCAGGGTAAGTAATGGCAGGTAGTTCAGACGGGCAGGTAATTATCACCGAGCGGTGACAGGTTATTTCAGTGATTATTTTCTATATCTATTACTTGCTGTAAAATGAACTAAGGCAAGATAGAAATCCATAAAATATGCATGCTTTATTAAAACAACGTGTTGATTGGTATAGTTGGGTTAGCTTGCCTTCACCAGTACGTTTCGATGTACTGACCCTCGTTGAAACAGGTTTCCCGCACTAAGGAGAGCCGAGCGAGGAACAGGAGACAAACTCCCAATCCAGTCCAGCTGTAGGCACGCCTCGACTGTGCCAACCTTTTGAAGTATTTTGAAGATTGAAGCTAGCAGCCAAGCAATCATGCACCTTCATGGCAAAGCAGTCGTTCTGACCCAAGGTCTTATATTTTGAGTTTAGTAAGGGATGTATGTACACGACTGCTATCTCATTTTGTGTCAACACTTTTGTAAGCCCATGAAGGCAAATCCTTATGACTCAGTTCAAGGAATTTGTAATAGATGTTCATATTATCAATAAAGAGAACTTTTTCATGCTTCAATCTCTGTTTCAATTTATCTGCGTACTCTGAATATTTTCTCACTATGCAAAACAAAAATACTTAGCCTTGTGCGGTGCACAACCTAGGCCCGCACGGCGGTCATGCCCGGGGGACGACTATCGATTCCACGGAATCGGGGCGTGACAGACAGTCAGTAGGCGTATGGGCTACCCACTCTGGTAAACCTTAGTTCTAGGACGCACTACGGTCGTTGTGTTGCGATGGTCGCTACCCTCGAGGTATGTCTGTCACCACCCCATTTCCAGAGCCGGATATTTTTTTTATTTTTAATTTAGTTAATTGTGGATTATTTATATTTAATTATATTTATAATTAATTAATGATTGTATTATATTTTTATTGATTGTTTTAGGATTTTGGCTAGCCTGGACCCATGTCAGACCCTAGTGGACCCATGTCCGACCCAGCCCACACTCCTGTGAGACTTATTTTGGGTTTTAGAATATTTATTATATTTTTAGAAGGTTAGTGGGAGAGATTTGGAGTTAGTTTGAGTGTTTTTGGACCCAAAACCCAAAACCGAGAGTTGGGAGGGCATTTTGGGCATTTGGTGATTAGTGTAACCTTATATTTACCATGGCCGGCCCCAAAAACCCCTCCTAGACTGTGCTTCACAGCAGCCCCTTTCCCCTTTGTTCCATTTTCTTCTTCTTCTTCATTTCTTCTTCCTCTCTTCTTCATTCTTCTTCCTTTCTTCTTCCCAACTTCAAGTAAGCATCATTTTCCTCTTCTTTCTTCTTCTATTCTCCATGATTGTGAACCCTAACCCTACATTCTTCCCTAACCTAGGTGGGTAGAGCTTAGATTTGGTGTTGGAGCTAGATTTGGGAGCTTGGAAGCTAGTTGAGGTGGATTTGGAGCATTTTTGAGATTTTGGCTTGGGATTCCAACTCCCAAGAGGTAAACCCTAAATTTCCCCTTGTAATTACTCTTTTATAGTGTAATTAATATTTTAGAACTTTTTTAGACCCTTAGACTACCCGTGGAAGGAAGTTGAAACTAGTTGGGTAGTGTTTGGAGACTTTAACACTAGGTTTTGTGTCAATTTCGGGTGAAATCCAAATTTGGCCCAATTTTGGATAATGCCCTAGGTTAGATGGACCTAGGTAGACGTTGTCGGATGTCTTGAGGGTGAGTGCGTGTCTCCGTTCGGACACGGGAAGCCGTGTCACGGAGAAACGGGCATTTCGGGCAAATTTAGGGTTTTTCTTCGTCGTCGATTCTAAGTGCATGTGCGTTTCCGCCACGGGCCTAGAATCGACGCGGGAGTGCATTTTCTAGGATCTAGACATCGCTTAGGACGCGTGGGTAAATTTTGGGCCGATTCCGAGTTCGTTTGGTATGCGTTTCAGGAGGTTTTCCGAGCCGCACACCACGTGTTCGTCGAAATGACCGAACGGCCATTTCGACTTGGTTTCCTCGTTTCGGGCTTGTGCGCGCGTTGGGTTAGTATCGGGGAGTGTGTGAGTTTTCTAGCTTAATGAGCTCGGTTTGACCTAGAATTTTAGGAGCACCCTAGTTTGACTCAGATTTGACCGTAGTTGACTCGGTTGACCGCCAAAGTCAGCTTTTGACCTAGTTTGACTCTCAAGGAGGCGAGTTTGTGAGTTTTCTAGCTTAATGAGCTCGGTTTGACCTAGAATTTCAGGAGCACCCTAGTTTGACTCAGACTTGACCGTAGTTGACTCGGTTGACCGCCAAAGTCAGCTTTAGACCTAATTTTGACCTAGAGTTGACTTTTTGGACCCAGAGTTGACTTTTTGACCCAGATTTCACCGGTTTGACCCGTTTGACCTAGAACGACCCTAGAAGCCTATTTTTAGTTATTTTATATCTGTTTAACTCTTTAGAACCCTGTTTAACCTTATTTTTCACATTAGGTCCTTGCGACACCAGTTCGGATCGCCAGTTGCTCAGGACGTCAGGCGAGTACATTCTCTGATAGTTTTTATTATTTGATGATTATTATGATTCAGCTTCTAGTATAGTATCATCTGATTATTCTGGCACAACACGGGACACTGATTGATATTTCTGGATTCATTTACTTGTGACACGTACATTTCATGTTTCTGGCCTCTATTCTGGAATCACTACTGGCATCACCTACAGGCATCATTCATGTTCAGGCTGGACTCATCTTGATTTGCATGTCGGGTCTTGGATCCACTTGTATTAGTCAGGGCGGGGAAATACTCGAGTAGACATGTAAACATTCCTATCTGGCATCATCAGGAATCACTCCCTCTGGTCTAATCTGGAATGATAGCAGCCGCGCACCCAGTGCGCGGTGAGCCGTACTTACCCCTAGCCGTTTACATGTCGAAACAAGTATTTCAAAGACACCGAGTTCATTCTTTATAGTCTGGACTCTTACGCATTTCTTGACTTGTCTCACTTACATGTTTCTGGACTTGACTCACTACATGTTTTTCATGCTGGACTCACTACACGTTCATGTGCACAGACTTACTCTTAGTATAGATTTCTTGTATCTTGCAGTTATTACTATCTTGCTCTGATATTCATGCATCTTTACCTTTATGCACCAGTTATACATATTTCCTTGTTTCATACTTGCTTCATTCTTCTTGCTACTTGCTATAACTGTTTTATAGTTTTTATCATTTAAATGGAACTGCTGTTAGAGATGTACTTGCTCCAGTCCTGACTGGACATATTTTTTCAGAGTATCCGGAGGATTGGTGTCCGACGTTTTATGGACCTGAGCCTGTCGATGGTGCAGACAGGGACCCTCTAGCTTAGGGGTGATTTCCGGGTTGGTAGCCGGGATCACTGAGACTTTGTTGTTGTTTTTATTAGCTTTTAGCACCGGATTTGTCTCCGGTTTTAGATTGAGACCTTGTTTGTATATTATTTTTGGATGTTGTATTATTATTTTGATGTTGTGGTTGTTGTAGTAGTTGTTGTTGGTTAGACTTTATAGTTGTTAGATCTCTGTGTTATCTTATCGTGCTTAGATTCGTGATTGAGTATATTGTGATTATCATTTGATATTTGCTCCTCCGTTTGGAGTTGAGATCTTGACAGGTTTATATATTGTTTGTGTGGTTGTCCTCCTTTTGGAGAGGTCATGGCCAATTTTTTGTGTGAGATTATTATCTAGATAGTTGACCTAGACAATGTTCTACCGCCGATGCTGCGGCGTAGGCTGGACGTACCCACGACTCATGCCCGATTTTCCGGGTGCGGGTCGTGACAATGTCGATTGATGGTACATGGATGTGTGTGCGATTTATGAGATAGCATGTGTTTTAGAGTAGCCTACACATGCCCATACGTTAAAAATTTATCCTCATTATGCATTTTTATATAGATTGTCTAGTACAATGTACTTGTATATTTTCTGTCTATTATGCATATTTTACTGTATTCAATTGGCATGCTATTTTTTGTATCTTTGTACGTCCCTCTGAGGACCTAGTCCCTTTTCAGGTGTAGACGATCTTGACTGTTCGTAGGAGCACGGATTAGGACTTGCCACTTATCTCTCTTTCGAGAAGGTCTTCTCTTCGAGCCTCATTGATCATTAGATGTACTTATTTTGTTTCTCTTATATTCTAGTTTGGTATTGAAATTATCTCCACCCAACTACTTGTTCTTATCAAGCATCTTAACTTGATTCAGTTATATAGTTGATTGGTTATTCATTTCTATTTGATTCTGTGAATGAGATATAGTTATGTCCTGTGACTTATTACATAAATCTATACCACTTATGAATTTTTATTCAAATTATAATGTACGTATGTCTTTTGGTTCCATATATTAGAGTGGCCATATACATACGGCTGGCATGCTTATGTATTCCTAGTCCTACGTATTTTGGGACTGGGGCGTGACAATACTCCCCACCCCGACTGGTATATGGGATCCAACCATGGTATGCTATGGAACGGGATTCTCCAGAAAGATAGTGACTCTCCCCGAGAATCAATGTATGTACATGTACAAGATAAACAATGAAATAAGGCTTGCACAAGATATATCATATACCAAGGAATAACATCTTATCACGAGATCCGGATATACCAATCCGTGTAACCATCGTGTCAAAAAAATATGGATACAATAGATACAATAAATATAGAGGATATAATAAATGAGAAACTATCAAAGAATGTACTCATCCGAAGCTCGGTGAATGGTCTCACACATGTCTGATACGGTGCCTCAAAGACCTAGATAGGGAATACATAATCAATAGAAGATTTCAGAATAAAAATAAGTTAACCTAGTCAACTTCTAGATGAAAGAGCCATTTCTAAGTCAAAATAGTCAAACTAGGTCAACTCTTAGTCAAACCGGTCAAACTTGGTCAATCTACCTATTTCTAGGTTGCATAAGTCTATCTCAATGGTATTAGGTTCATAAACTATGAAACTAGGTCCTACAAGCTAAATCTAGGATACTAAGATATCGTATCGCAAGATACGCAAATAAGAGAGAGGAAATATTACATATGCATATTCAATCAATAATATGTATACTAATCCTAACTACCAAAAGCTATGTGGATACCTTGGCTTTGATCCAACTCGGTATCGTACCACTAAACACTCATCTTGTTACCCAATCCCATTATCTTGAGTATCCTCAAATACCTTGACACTTACCTTGGTATCTCAAGGTAAATATGATATCTAGTATATATTAGTTACCCAAACACTAACCCATATGCTAACTTATAGCTAAACTATTTTATCATCTAATATATATCAATACATGGATACATATACTACATACACCAACTATTCTAACAATATATATATATATATATATATATATATATATATATATAGCTAACTACTAATTGCTAAACATTAAAACTAGCTAACTAGTAGCTACCTAGCTATACATAAAAAAACTTTGCTGCCCACTGATGTAAACTGCTGCTACTGCTGCGAGAAGCTGTTGTTGCTACTGTGAGAAGCACTAGATACAATGAACATAGAGAATATCATAAATGAGAAACTATCAGAGAATGTACTTGCCTAAAGTCCGATGAATAGTCTCATAAATGTCTGATACGGTGCCTCAAAGACCATGATAGGGAATACAACATCAATACAAGGTTTCAGAATGAAAATAAGTTAAACTAGTCAACTTCTAGGTCAAAGAGCCATTTCAAAGTCAAAATAGTCAAACTAGGTCAACTCTAAGTCAAACTACCTATTTCTATGTTGCATGAGTCTATCTCAATAATATTGGGTCCATAAACTATGAAACTAGGTCATACAAGCTAAATCTAGGATAATAAGATACCGTATCGCAAGATACACAAACAAAACATAGAAAATATTACATACGCATATTCAATCAATAATATGTATACTAATCTTAACTACCAGATGCTATGTGGATACCTTGGCTTTGAACCAACTCGGTAGCGTAGTAATGGGTCAACAATGCTAGAAAGAGCAGATCCGAGTTCTTCCCCGGTGGCGCGCTAGCGCGCTACAACCTATCGCACCACTAAACACTCATCTTGGTACCCAACCCCATTATCTTGAGTATCCTCAAATACCTTGGTATCTCAAGGTAAATGTGATATCTAGTATATATTAGTTACCCAAACACTAACCCATATGCTAACTTATACCTAAATTATTTTATCATCTAATATATATCAATACATTGATACACATACTACATACACCAACTATTCTAACAATATATATATATATCTAGCTACTAGCTAACTACTAATTGCTAAACATTAAAACTAGCTAACTAGTAGCTACCTAGCTGAACATAAAAAACTCTACTACCCGCTGATGTTAACTGCTGCTGCTGCGAGAAGCTGTTGCTGCTGCTGCGAGAAGCTGCTGTTGCTGCTGTCGCAAGCTGCTACTGTCGCAAGCTGCTGCTGCTACTGCAGCTGTTCTAATAAGCTGCTACTGCTGCTACGAAAAGCTGCTGCTGGTGGTGGTAACTGCTGCTGCTGCTGCTTCTATAAGCTGTTGTTGGAAGCTGCTACTGCTGTTGCGAAAATTTGATAAGTATACATATAGATTAGTAGTTAGATCTATATATGTATGTACTTGTATCTCCACTAGTTAGTATATATATGAAGGTAGTATGTTTGCTTGTGTATCTTTAGTTATGTATGTATATATGTATTAATAGTTAGTGGTTAGTATTGTAGTTGTGTACTAGTAAATGCATATTGATATATAGCTAGTAGCTTGTATTAGATAAATACATATTAGCCTATAGTTTAGAGATTGGGTAGCTAATATATACTAAGATATCACATTATCTTGAGATACCAAGGTAAATGTCAAGGTATTGACGATACTCAAGGTATTGGATTTGGGTATCAAGATAGGGGCTTAAGTAGTTCGATACTGCATTGGTTCAAAGCCAAGGGGTATCCTACTGGTTTCATAGTATCTTAGATTTATCTTGTATAGCCTAGTTTTATAGTGTATGAACCCAATATCATTGAGATAGACTTATATAACCTAGAATGTACTCGTCTGAAATTTGGTGAATAGTCTCACAGATGTCTGATACGGTGCCTCGAAGACCTAGATATTAATTAAATGCACAGTGCAACAGCAGCAGCAATGTGAAGACCTGCAGCAACAGTAGTGTAAAACCCCTATTTTAAAAAAAAAACATATTATTATTTAATTAATTATTTAATTAAAAATTAGTATTTATTAGCTAATTAGAGAAAATAGAATTAATTTAATTTTTATTTTAGGTGATGGTGCATTTAGAGGATTTATAGAGCAATTATAAATTTTTCTTAATTTATTCCATGTAGGAGACCCTGTGGACATTTGATAGTTTAATGGTATGCACTAATATATTGTAAACCCCCTGTTTTTCAAAATTTTCAAAACTGGATTTTTTACAATTTTCTGGAATTTTTTGGGATTTTTCTGAAAATTAAAAACAGGGTTTTAATATTTAAATAATTTTTTAGATAATAATAAACAATATTAAAATATTATGAAAATAATATTTTTGGTTGTAAAATGAAAAACTGGACTTAGGACAATTTTTCTGGAATTTATCGGGCCCCGGACCTATTTTTAAAACACCTAAATTTATTTATTTAATTATTTAATTATTTATTAAATAATTACTGGATATTATTAGTATTAGTATTATTATTATTATTTTTTAAAATTTAAGCCCAGCCCAGCCCGCAAACACGGCCCAGCCCAACAGCCCTTGGGCTAACGGGTCGGGTCGGCCAGACCCGAACCCGCAGCCCCCAAACCCGCTCGGCTGCCCGTACTTCCCGCCGCCCCGCCCGGCCACGCGCCGCTCGCCCGCGCCCACGTCCACCCCCACGGCTCCGCCTCCCCCGCCACGACCCGCTCCCCGCCGCAGCCCTATAAAACCCTAGCTTTCCCCCTGGCCGACACCCCTCACCGCCACCGCGCCGCAGCCGCCTCCGGCCCGCTGCCCAGCCGCCACCAGCCCTTTCTCCTCCTCCTGTTCCTCCGTCCGCCTCCGCCTCCGGTGACCTCTGTCGGCGCCGCCAGCGTCCCGAGCCCCCGGCGACGCCGTCCCCGGCTCACTCCGCCGTCAACGCCGCCCAACCCGCCATCGGCCGGCCACAACTCCGGCAGACCCTAACCCTAACCATAATTCCTATTTCCTGTGTCCGGACACGTGTCGGACACGGTTCGACCCTATTTTCGGGTCCCCTTCAGGTGCGTGTAATTTTTTGCTCGTAGCTCCGTTTTCGATTTCGCAAATTGCGTTGCGAAGCCTGTATGACCCTCTCGGTGTCCGGACAAACTGTTCGGGACATCGCGTCCTGTGGTGATCGCACACCGCGATCCAAAAACAGGAAAAATCAGACCCTGTTTTACCCCGGAACCGAGTATGCCCCGCCAAACGGGACGACTTGGTCGCGCGCGGTCTTCACAGATACGTGCGCATCATCGATACGGACGTGTGGGATTTCGCAGAAGTCGATTCGGGTGTGCGTGCACACCGGGATCAACGCGTATCCGCGAACATCGCCCCGTATCCGTACTTTCTGGAGCGTGCCCTAACTTTTTGTACATACGTCGGATCGAGACAAAACTTGCACCATCGGACTCGTAGCGATACGCTGGTCCTGTGGGTCAAGTTTGGTTCGATTCTGAGAACGTTGACGAAATCACGTGTCGTGGGCCCCACAGGCCCCGCTCGACGGGCAATTTTGTGTTCGGCTCTTCGGAATCCGATTCTGGAAGTTCCGTTGGGTTCGTATCATCGTTCCTGACCTGTTGACACTAAGTTTGGTGAATTTGGAGACCTTTGACCCTGACACGTTTTTTGGTGCAAAGCGGGCCCGCATGTGGATCCCGTTTTGATCCGAAATTGCCGTTTTTGCCCTTGTCTCCAAATTGGACTCAAGGACAGGCGTTTCTAGCTGATTAATATTTTCTGGATCTGATGGTGATGTTTGTTTCAGCAACCGGAGTACCGCCTGCGAATCCAACCGAAGTCAGAGCCGGCACCACAGGCAAGTGTACCTTGCCAAACCCTGCAGCTTGCTAATTATTTTCTGGATTTAATTATACAATAATGGACAAGTAAAGCTTGCCAAATCTCAGTAATTCTTGACATAGAATCTTAATGGATTTTCTGTGGAATTAAATGTAAACTTGTTTTAACTGCTTAACCTAGGAAGCGGGTGACGTGCTTAGTGTCCGATCATAGTCGGGTGCCAACTCATGGATATCGAGACCCGACAATTCTCATACTTGTCCTATCAAGTACACCAGAACCCAGGACACTTGACACTATTTTATGAGACAGAGTCTTCCTGAGACATTCAAGGTGATTCTGTATAGGATGCATGGTTATGACATAGACTTTACATCCTTAAACAATTGATTCATAGCTATCAGACTTGCTGCATTAGTTATAATCATGCGTGACATGGACATGAGGCATCGTGGACATGAGACGTGGGATTACATTGGGTGGGAAGAGACACACAGACTACAGGCTGATATTATATATATAAAATATAGTATATTTCAGAGTATAATTCATAGTTATTGCCGCTACCGGCTCCCCGACACAGAGCTTGTAGTGGCTTCAGCCTGAGTTCTAGTGCTGCTCTCATATTGCATATCACTTAGCTGGTTACATAGCTTACCCTCTTATTTAATTTTCTGCTGCACTGTATTTATTTTGGCTTGTATTTTCTGTACCTTGCTGTCCCCTGAGGACCTGGATCCGGATTATGTCCCCAGGTACAGCTGAAGAAAATTATCCAGAGGTGTACAGTACCGGAGCACTCCTTGGAGCAGAACAAGAAACAGAGGACGAAGTAGTGGCCAAAAATTTCTCCTGAGCACCGGCTTCAACTACACAGTATTTCCATTTCCAGCATTTTATTTCCTGTCTTTTCTCCTTAAATGTAACAGAATAATTTCTCGGATTGTTTCCCGAGATAACCTTATTTGATATTGCATATTTATTTCCATTGCATGATTTCTGGCAATTAATCTGTGTTTATTCTGTGGGTGAGATTAGCAATACCTGAGACTTGTACTTAGTACTGCTAGACTACAGCTTAAGCATGCCCTGATGGATCCATTAAATTAGGTTGTCCATCAGTGCGTGCTGCTGGCCATTGCTCACGTGCTCAGTCCCTCGTCATTTTGGGACTGGGGCGTGACAAGGTTTTTGTGGTGGCCCATGCAGGTCAACGACTAAATTGTTCGGTTTCAACTCAGGGACCGAACAGGCCTGCAATAAGATAGGATAAATTTTAGGATCTCATCCACTTGCTTGACTCGTTTTTGATATTTGTATCGTATTCGAACTAATTTGAACTTGCATCTTGCCTTGATTCCTGTGCGCCTATTATTGGTTATTTTGGATACAGGAAAATGGACCCACAAGAATGCAACGAGACTCCCGCCGGGACACCACCAGCTACAGGTGTCACCTACGACGACGAAGCGACACCAGTCGGAGAAATTCCCACAACTCAACAGAGCCAGCAGGCAGGTCATCCTACCTCCCGATTCTGACGCGATGATATTCCACCTCCGTCGCAGTTCGTTCCACCAACGCCCGTACTCCCACAAGGACAGCCAATTGACGGGCAGCAGATATTCCAAATGATCTACGCGATGATGCAAGCTCAGCAACAAGTCCAACATGAGGCTCAGCGTCGCGAAGCTAACTTCTGGAGGGACAGCATCGTAACTGTACTGGAGCAGGCCAACCTACCAGCTCGGCGGCCAATAACAGGCTCAATCACTGACTTCCGCCAACTGAAGCCCCGCACCTTTTCTGGAAAAGAGGAGCCCACCGAAGTTCATGAGTGGTTCACCAACATTCGGCATCAACTTGAAGCAGTTGAGCTTCCACGGGACCGCTGGATGACTGCCGTCCGAATGCAGTTGACAGACAACGCGCACCACTGGTGGTTGTCTGAGGAGGCGCGACTCGGACCAGACCGAGTCACTTGGGAGGAGTTCTCCAGACTCTTCCAGGAGATGTACATTCCTGCCATCGCTCGGTCAGAACTGCGGGACAAATTCAATCGCCTCACTCAGGACTCTATGACGATGGAAGAATACAACGCAGAATTTATTCGTCTGAGCCGCTTCGCCCCCACCCTGATCCCGACAGAGGAAGAGAAGGCCGAGAAATTCTTCGACGGACTGAACTTCGAGCTACAGAGACTCATCGGATCCGTCGCACCTACCTCCTACTCAGACGTTCTTGCTGCAGCCCGACGCATGGAACGCGTCACCAGGAGGGAGTCTCGCCACAAGCGGCCAATCACCTCAGCACCAGAAAGAACATCACCGGAAGAATCTGCAAAGAGATCTCACACGCACCAGCCACCCAGGGCAGCTTCGCAGACCCTTCCTACCTGTCACTACTGCGGCAAGATAGGCCATGTCGAGAGGGACTGCAGATGCAAGTTGGGATTGTGCCTGATTTGCGGCACCAATCAACACCTAGCCAAGGACTGTCCCCAGCATCGAGATGGAGCACCAAGGGCAAACCAACCAGCTTCACCAGCACCGAGGCCACCTCTGGCACCTCAGGCGACACTCTTCCAGCAAGCCCAGTAGCAGCAGAGGAATCTACCTCAAGGACGAGGACAAGCTTATGCGCTGACTGTGCAGGATGCTGATGCGAGTAAGTGATTCGTAGTTATCCGTGTTAGTGTTGTTTAGTTCGTGCCTCTTGGTTCGTGACCTCAGCCCCAACCTAGTAAATTGCAACTTGTTAATAATAACCTGGTTTTCATAAAAATTGTAGTTCTTTTGCTTAACTAGATTTTGTCTGGAAGTGCATAACTTCCTTTGTTAGGGAAAAACGGTATTTCCCTAAGTATCTTGTGCTGTGTATTCAAACGATGCTTGCGACCGCGTCATCTCTGTTGACCGATTATTCTTTGATTGCGAGGACGCAATCCTCTTAAGGGGGGTAGATTGTAAACCCCCTGGTTTTTCAAAATTTTCAAAACTGGATTTTTCATAATTTTTTGGGATTTTCAGGGATTTTTCTGAAAATTAAAAACAGAGTTTTAATATTTAAATGATTTTTTAAATAATAATAAACAATATTAAAATATTATGGAAATAATATTTTTGGTTGTAAAATGAAAAACTGGACTTAGGACAATTTTTCTAGAATTTATCGGGCCCCGGACCTATTTTTAAAACACCTAAATTTATTTATTTAATTATTTATTAAATAATTACTGGATATTATTAGTATTAGTATTATTATTTTTTAAAATTTAAGCCCAGCCCAGCCCGCAAACACGGCCCAGCCCAACAGCCCTTGGGCTAACGGGTCGGGTCGGCCAGACCCGAACCCGCAGCCCCCAAACCCGCTCGGCTGCCCGTACTTCCCGCCGCCCCGCCCGGCCACGCGCCGCTCGCCCGCGCCCACGTCCACCCCCACGGCTCCGCCTCCCCCGCCACGACCCGCTCCCCGCCGCAGCCCTATAAAACCCTAGCTTTCCCCCTGGCCGACACCCCTCACCGCCACCGCGCCGCAGCCGCCTCCGGCCCGCTGTCCAACCGCCACCAGCCCTTTCTCCTCCTCCTTTTCCTCCGTCCGCCTCCGCCTCCGGTGACCTCTATCGGCGCCGCCCGCGTCCCGAGCCCCCGGCGACGCCGACCCCGGCTCCCTTCGCCGTCAACGCCGCCCAATCCGCCATCGGCCGGCCACAACTCCGGCAGACCCTAACCCTAACCCTAACCCTAATTCCTATTTCCTATGTCCGGACACGTGTCGGACACGGTTCGACCCTGATTTTCGGGTCCCCTTCAGGTGCGTGTAACTTTTTGTTCGTAGCTCCGTTTTCGATTCCACAAATTGCGTTGCGAAGCCTGTATGACCATCTCGGTGTCCGAACAAACTGTTCGGGACATCTCGTCCTGTGGTGATCGCACACCGCGATCCAAAAACAGGAAAAACCAGACGCTGTTTTACCCCAGAACCGAGTACGCCCCGCCAAACGGGACGACTTGGTCGCGCACGGTCTTCACAGATACGTGCGTATCGTCGATACGGATGTGTGGGATTTCGCAGAAGTCGATTCGGGTGTGCGTGCACACCGGGATCAACGCGTATCCGCGGACATCGCCCCGTATCCGTACTTTCTGGAGCGTGCCCTAACTTTGTGTACACACGTCGGATCGAGACAAAACTTGCACCATCGGACTCGTAGCGATACGCTGGTCCTGTGGGTCAAGTTTGGTTCGATTATGAGAACGTTGACGAAATCGCGTGTCGTGGGCACCATAGGCCCCGCTCGACGGGCGATTTTGTGTTCGGCTCATCGGAATCCGATTCTGGAAGTTCCGTTGGGTTCGTATCATCGTTCCTGACCTGTTGACACTAAGTTTGGTGAATTTGGAGACCTTTGACCCTGACACATTTTTCGGTGCAAAGCGGGCCCGCATGTGGACCCCGTTTTGATCCGAAATTGCCGTTTTCGCCCTTGTCTCCAAATTGGACTCAAGGACAGGCATTTCTAGCTGATTGATATTTTCTGGATCTGATGGTAATATTTGTTTCAGCAACCGGAGTATCGCCTGCGAATCCAACCGAAGTCAGAGCCGCAATCAGAGCCGACACCACAGGCAAGTGTACCTTGCCAAACCCTGCAGCTTGCTAATTATTTTCTGGATTTAATTATGCAATAATGGACAAGTAAAGCTTGCCAAATCTCAGTAATTCTTGACATAGTATCTTAATGGTTTTCCTGTGGAATTAAATGTAAACTTGTTTTAACTGCTTAACCTAGGAATCGGGTGACGTGCTTAGTGTCCGATCATAGTCGGGTGCCAACTCCATACGCGGGGTTGTGTAACGTCACATAGACATGGATATCGAGACCCGACAATTCTTGTACTTGTCCTATCAAGTACACCAGAACCCAGGACACTTGACACTATTTCATGAGACAGAGTCTTCCTGAGACATTCAAGGTGATTATGTATAGGATGCATGGTTATGACATAAACTTTACATCCTTAAATAATTGATTCATAGCTATCAGACTTGCTGCATTAGTTATAATCGTGCGTGACATGGACATGAGGCATCGTGGACATGAGACATGGGATTACATTGGGTGGGGAGAGACACACAGACTACAGGCTGATATTATATATATAAAACATAGTATATTTCAGAGTATAATTCATAGTTATTGCCGCTACCGGCTCCCCGACACAGAGCTTGTAGTGGCTTCAGCCTGAGTTCTAGTGCTGCTTTCATATTGCATATCACTTAGCTGGTTACATAGCTTACCCTTTTGTTTAATTTTCTGCTGCACTGTATTTATTTTGGCTTGTATTTTCTGTACCTTGCTGTCCCCTGAGGACCTGGATCCGGATTATGTCCTCAGGTACAGCTGAAGAAAATTACCCAGAGGTGTACAGTACCGGAGCACTCCTTGGAGAAGAACAAGAAACAGAGGACGAAGTAGTGGCCGAAGATTTCTCCTGAGCACCGGCTTCAACTACACAGTATTTCCATTTCCAGCATTTCATTTCCTGTCTTTTCTCCTTAAATGTAACAGAATAATTTCTTGGATTGTTTTTCGAGATAACCTTATTTGATATTGCATATTTATTTCCATTGTATGATTTCTGGCAATTAATCTGTGTTTATTCTGTGGGTGAGATTAGCAATACCTGAGACTTGTACTTAGTACTGCTAGACTACAGCTTAAGCATACCCTGATGGATCCATTAAATTGGGTTGTCCATCAGTGCGTGCTGCTGGCCATTGCTCACGTGCTCAGTCCCTCGTCATTTTGGGACTGGGGCGTGACAAGGTTTTTGTGGTGGCCCATGCAGGTCAACGACTAAATTGTTCGGTTTCAACTCAGGGACCGAACAGGCCTGCAATAAGATAGGATAAATTTTAGGATCTCATCCACTTGCTTGACTCGTTTTTGATATTTGTATCATATTCGAACTAATTTGAACTTGCATCTTGCCTTGATTCCTGTGCACCTCTTATTGGTTATTTTGGATACAGGAAAATGGACCCACAAGAATGCAACGAGACTCCCGCCGGGACACCACCAGCTACAGGTGTCACCTACTACGATGAAGCGACACCAGTCGGAGGAATTCCCATAACTCAACAGAGCCAGCAGGCAGGTCAACCTACCTCCCAATTCTGACGCGATAATATTCCACCTCCGTCGCAGTTCGTTCCACCAACGCCCGTACTCCCACAAGGACAGCCAATTGACGGGCAGCAGATATTCCAAATGATCTACGCGATGATGCAAGCTCAACAACAAGTCCAACATGAGGCTCAGCGTCGCGAAGCTAACTTCTGGAGGGACAGCATCGTAACTGTACTGGAGCAGGCCAACCTACCGGCTCGACGGCCAATAACAGGCTCAATCACTGACTTCCGCCAACTGAAGCCCCGCACCTTTTCTGGAAAAGAGGAGCCCACCGAAGTTCATGAGTGGCTCACCAACATTCGGCATCAACTTGAAGCAGCTGAGCTTCCACGGGACCGCTGGATGACTGCCGTCCGAATGCAGTTGACAGACAACGCGCACCACTGGTGGTTGTCTGAGGAGGCGCGACTCGGACCAGACCAAGTCACTTGGGAGGAGTTCTCCAGACTCTTCCAGGAGATGTACATTCCTGCCATCGCTCGGTCAGAACTGCGGGACAAATTCAATCGCCTCACTCAGGACTCTATGACGGTGGAAGAATACAACGCAGAATTTATTCGTCTGAGCTGCTTCGCCCCCACCCTGATCCCGACAGAGGAAGTGAAGACCGAGAAATTCTTCGACGGACTGAACTTCGAGCTACAGAGACTCATCGGATCCGTCGCACCTACCTCCTACTCAGACGTTCTCGCTGCAGCCCGACGCATGGAACGCGTCACCAGGAGGGAGTCTCACCACAAGCGGCCAATCACCTCAGCACCAGACAGAACATCACCGGGAGAATCTGCAAAGAGATCTCACACGCACCAGCCACCCAGGGCAGCTTCGCAGACCCTTCCTACCTGTCACTACTGCGGCAAGATAGGCCATGTCGAGAGGGACTGCAGATGCAAGTTGGGATTGTGCCTGATTAGCGGCACCAATCAACACCTAGCCAAGGACTGTCCCCAGCATCGAGATGGAGCACCAAGGGCAAACCAACCAGCTTCACCAGCACCGAGGCCACCTCTAGCACCTCAGGCGACACTCTTCCAGCAAGTCCAGCAGCAGCAGAGGAATCTACCTCAAGGACGAGGACAAGCTTATGCGCTGACTGTGCAGGATGCTGATGCGAGTAAGTGATTCGTAGTTATCCGTGTTAGTGTTGTTTAGTTCGTGCCTCTTGGTTCGTGACCTCAGCCCCAACCTAGTAAATTGCAACTTGTTAATAATAACCTGGTTTTCATAAAAATTGTAGTTCTTTTGCTTAACTAGATTTTCTCTGGAAGTGCATAACTTCCATTGTTAGGGAAAAACGGTATTTCCCTAAGTATCTTGTGCTGTGTATTCAAACGATGCTTACGACCGCGTCATCTCTGTTGACCGATTATTCTTTGATTGCGAGGACGCAATCCTCTTAAGGGGGGTAGATTGTAAACCCCCTGGTTTTTCAAAATTTTCAAAACTGGATTTTTCAAAATTTTCTGGAATTTTCAGGGATTTTTCTGAAAATTAAAAACAGAGTTTTAATATTTAAATGATTTTTTAAATAATAATAAATAATATTAAAATATTATGGAAATAATATTTTTGGTTGTAAAATGAAAAACTGGACTTAGGACAATTTTTCTGGAATTTATCGGGCCCCGGACCTATTTTTAAAACACCTAAATTTATTTATTTAATTATTTATTAAATAATTACTGGATATTATTAGTATTAGTATTATTATTTTTTAAAATTTAAGCCCAGCCCAGCCCGCAAACACGGCCCAGCCCAACAGCCCTTGGGCTAACGGGTCAGGTCGGCCAGACCCGAACCCGCAGCCCCCAAACCCGCTCGGCTGCCCGTACTTCCCGCCGCCCCGCCCGGCCACGCGCCGCTTGCCCGCGCCCACGTCCACCCCCACGGCTCCGCCTCCCCCGCTCGGCTCTGCCTTCCCCGCCACGACCCGCTCCCCACCGCAGCCCTATAAAACCCTAGCTTTCCCCCTGGCCGACACCCCTCACCGCCACCGTGCCGCAGCCGCCTCCGGCCCGCTGCCCAGCCGCCACCAGCCCTTTCTCCTCCTCCTTTTCCTCCGTCCGCCTCCGCCTCCGGTGACCTCTGTCGACGCCGCCCGCGTCCCGAGCCCCCGGCGACGCCGTCCCCGGCTCCCTCCGCCGTCAACGCCGCCCAACCCGCCACCGGCCGGCCACAACTCCGGCAGACCCTAACCCTAACCCTAATTCCTATTTCCTGTGTCCGGACACGTGTCGGACACGGTTCGACCCTAATTTTTGGGTCCCTTTCTGGTGCGTGTAACTTTTTGCTCGTAGCTCCGTTTTCGATTCCGTAAATTGCTTTGCGAAGCCTGTATGACCCTCTCGGTGTCCGAACAAACTGTTCGGGATATCGCGTCCTGTGGTGATCGCACACCGCGATCCAAAAACAGGAAAAACCAGACCCTATTTTACCCCGGAACCGAGTACGCCCCGCCAAACGGGACGACTTGGTCGCACGCGGTCTTCATAGATACGTGCGCATCGTCGATACGGATGTGTGGAATTTTGCAGAAGTCGATTCGGGTGTGCGTGCACACCGGGATCAACGCGTATCCGCGGACATCGTCCCGTATCCATACTTTTTGGAGCGTGCCCTAACTTTGTGTACACACGTCAGATCGAGACGAAACTTACGCCATCGGACTCGTAGCGATACGCTGGTCCTGTGGGTCAAGTTTGGTTTGATTCTGAGAACGTTGACGAAATCGCGTGTCGTGGGCCCCACAGGCCCCGCTCGACGGGCGATTTTGTGTTCGGCTCATCGAAATCCGATTCTGGAAGTTCCGTTGGGTTCATATCATCGTTCCTGACCTATTGACACCAAGTTTGGTGAATTTGGAGACCTTTGACCCTGACACGTTTTTCGGTGCAAAGCGGGCCCGCATGTGGACCCCGTTTTGATCCAAAATTGCCGTTTTTGCCCTTGTCTCCAAATTGGACTCAAGGACAGACGTTTCTAGCTGATTGATATTTTCTGGATCTGATGGTGATGTTTGTTTCAGCAACCGGAGTACCGCCTGCGAATCCTACCGAAGTCAGAGCCGCAATCAGAGCCGGCACCACAGGCAAGTGTACCTTGCCAAACCCTGCAGCTTGCTAATTATTTTCTAGATTTAATTATGTAATAATGGACAAGTAAAGCTTGCCAAATCTCAGTAATTCTTGACATAGTATCTTAATGGATTTTCTGTGGAATTAAATGTAAACTTGTTTTAACTGCTTAACCTAGGAAGCGGGTGACGTGCTTAGTGTCCGATCATAGTCGGGTGCCAACTCCGTACGCGGGGTTGTGTAACGTCACATAGACATGGATATCGAGACCCGAAAATTCTCGTACTTGTCCTATCAAGTACACCAGAACCCAGGACACTTGACACTATTTCATGAGACAGAGTCTTCCTGAGACATTCAAGGTGATTCTGTATAGGATACATGGTTATGACATAGACTTTACATCCTTAAACAATTGATTCATAGCTATCAGACTTGCTGCATTAGTTATAATCGTGCGTGACATGGACATGAGGCATCGTGGACATGAGACGTGGGATTACATTGGGTGGGGAGAGACACACAGACTACAGGCTGATATTATATATATAAAACATAGTATATTTCAGAGTATAATTCATAGTTATTGCCGCTACCGGCTCCCCGACACAGAGCTTGTAGTGGCTTCAGCCTGAGTTCTAGTGCTGCTCTCATATTGCATATCACTTAGCTGGTTACATAGCTTACCCTCTTGTTTAATTTTCTACTGCACTGTATTTATTTTGGCTTGTATTTTCTGTACCTTGCTGTCCCCTGAGGACCTGGATCCGGATTATGTCCCCAGGTACAGCTGAAGAAAATTACCCAGAGGTGTACGGTACCGGAGCACTCCTTGGAGCAGAACAAGGAACAGAGGACGAAGTAGTGGCCGAAGATTTCTCCTGAGCACCGGCTTCAACTACACAGTATTTCTATTTCCAGCATTTCATTTCCTGTCTTTTCTCCTTAAATGTAACAGAATAATTTCTCGGATTGTTTCCCGAGATAACCTTATTTGATATTGCATATTTATTTCCATTGCATGATTTCTGGCAATTAATCTGTGTTTATTCTGTGGGTGAGATTAGCAATACCTGAGACTTGTACTTAGTACTGCTAGACTACAGCTTAAGCATGCCCTGATGGATCCATTAAATTGGGTTGTCCATCAGTGCGTGCTGCTGGCCATTGCTCACGTGCTCAGTCCCTCGTCATTTTGGGACTGGGCATGACATATATATTTCTAGAATTATATATATATATATATATATATATATATATATAATGTTTAAGAAATAGAAATAGAAATAGAAATGAGAAAGAATTAGAAAAGAAAAAGAAAGAAATAAAAATAAAAAAGGAATAGGAAAAAGGAATAAGAAAAAGAAAAAGAAAAAGAAAAAGAAAAAAATAAAATGGATCTAAACCCTAAAACCCTACCCTACTCGTTAGCTATTAAACCCAACCCACTACCCTGAGGACCCACACCCGCTAGCAAAGAAGAGAAACAACAGCAACAATCACGGTTTATAGAAACCGCGCGCGCGGTTTCACCCCCTCCGCCGCTTCTCTCTATATATACTTCCCAAAACCCTAACCCTAGATCTTCTTCTCCATAATCCCCTCGACAGGACCGCCGATGCACCACCGCCGCGCAGCCGCCTGGGCCACCGGAGCCGCCGCCGCGACCACCTCCGCACGTCCACGTCGCCATTCGAACCACGCACGAGACAACAATTAAACTACAACGAAGGCCTGTTCATGCCTCGTTTCTCGCGCCCTCGCTCGACCAAACTCGACCTCGTCTTCACCGGTATGTTCATGACCTAACCCCCTTCCATATCTGTGTATTAGTTTACCTCGAACAACGCATAACCCTAGGCAAAAACAACGACCAAGTTGGCAAAAAACGATAACTTTTGGGATCGCAGAAAACTGCGGTAACTACTCATGTTCATGAACTCGTATCTCCTACCACAGAGGTCCGAATTTAGTTTTTCTTTTTGGTATGCGAAGACCGCTTAACTGAGATTAATTTCTATTAAATACAATATTTTATTTGATGCTGTATGTAGAAATAAACTAAGTTAAAAGTTCCAAAAATATACTTTTTCCAACTTACCGAAATTTTGATACGGAGCGCGCCCCGCCAAACGGGACCACCACGTCGTATATCAAGTGTACCCAAAGGTGCACACGGTATACCCAGATGTGTGGGCTTTCGTAAAAACTAATTCAGACGTGTGTGCGCGTCGGAATCAGCCCGTATCCACAGAAACTCTCCGTATCGTGAGTTTTGCCAAACCCCGAGCCATTTAGTGCACACTCGTCAGAATGCGACAAAACTTGTGCTACTAGACTCGTGGTATCGCGCTGGTCCTGTGACCCAATTTTCATACAATTCTGGGATAGTTGACCAAGTCGCCTATTGGCGGGCCCCACAGTTAATTTTTTGGGCAAAATTATGTTTGGCTCACCGGAATCCACATTTGGACATACCGTTGAGTTGGTACTGACATTTAGAGTTTGTTTGACCTATAATGTGTCCAGTTTAGAGACCATTACCCTTGGCACGCTTTTTGGTGCAAAGTGGACCACTATGGACCCCGCTTTGATTCGAAATTACCGTTTTTCCCCTGTGTCCAAATTGGATGAAAGAGTAGTATTTTCTAGCTATTTCGCTTATTCTGGGAACGTTGGTTATGTTTATTTCAGCATCCAGAGATGATATGAGGTCATAGTTTCTGACTCTTGGTGTTTGACATCTGGACGTTACATTTGGCAGCTCTCTCGCCAGGCAAGTATACCTTGCCTTATTATACTATTTAAATTCAGTTATTTTTAGTTGCATGTTTTATTATTTTAATAATATATAATTGTGCGCGTCCGAGAAGACTCGGGTGCATTCAACGAAGACGTTGACGTTAGGACTTGTGTCTGACCTAGTATCTAGTAGACCCACCGAAAGTTGTGGAGTTATCGGTATGACTTCCCAGGCCTTAACACGTATCATTTTACGTCACAGAGTGAGTTCATGTAGGAACGCGTGCCTCATAATCGACTGGCCATCGGTGTGAGCAACACGTGTAACGATATTTAGCTTAGTTGTTTATTTCTATAGAGACTTGCATTTTAGTACCAGATGTCCATGACTTGTTCGTGACTTATACATTTGCATTGGGAGGGGAGGACGACTAGTAGGGGTATGGGACACCCACCTCCTTTATACAGATACTGCAATCAACGGAGTGATACGGACGTATATATTTATGCAGATACTACGTTCTTTAGAGTGTTGGACGTTACTTGTGGTTTTTGTAGATACCACACTCTATAGAACGTTAGATGTAATACTATTTCAGATACCATGCTCCTCGGAGATGGACGTTATTATATTGCAGAGTGCCCATGTTCTTGGGGCATATGTGGCATATACTAGTCAGTCACGACGATTGGCAAATTACGTCAGCATATGTCTAGCCTACACTTTCCCTACGCACTAAGTTATTCTCAAATTGCATGTTACTTAGCTGGTTAGTTCACCCTTGAGTTTTCATAGTATTTACTTTATGGCATGTATTACTGTATCTTGTAAAGTCCCTCTGAGGACCTGGTCCCTTTCCAAGTGTAGATGTTCATGAGTATTCGCAGGAGCGCAGATCCGGACTTGCTACATATATTTCGAGGAGGTCTTCTATTCGAGTCTCGTAATTGTTAGATGTTGTACCTATATTGTATTTATCTTATTTATTTTATATTCTAGTTCGGCAGTGGATTTGTTTCCATCCGACGATAATCTCTAGATACTTCATATTGAGATCTAGTTTCATAGATTTGATTATTTATTTCTATTAGATTCTGTGGTTGATATTTAGATCATACCCTGTGACTTGTGATAGTTTTACCACTTGTGAATTATTGTTTATTATACAGCGTACGCATGTGTTATAGTTTCCATATATTGGAGTTGCCATATATATGCGGCTGGCATGCTGACGTGTCCTAGTTCTACGTATTTTGGGACTGGGGCGTGACATATTTTTAGTGGTGGCCCATGCAGGTCTAGAGCATATTGTCTCGGTTATGTTACTATACCGAGCAAGCCTTCACCTAGGATTAGAGTATAGGATCTCATTCATAATTGACTATGACTTATCTTCCTTCCAGTCTGTTCTATTTACATAATTGTATCCTGCTTGATTCATGTGCTTCCCTGATAGTTCCTTGAGTATAGTCCCGCTAGAATATAGGAATCCCTGTTGATATGATGATAATTAGGGTAACATTCCTATTAAGAACACAACTAGGGCATTGATACATCATTAAGTTTAGACTACCTAATGAATCCTAGCAACCCTTACCTGTAGAATGATTGACCATTATCCCTTGATAATTAGGGATGACTTGAAAGTAGTATAGACACTACTAGGATTAGTTTGAAATTTGACCATAGTGTTTGACCCTAGTATGGAGGAACCAATAGAAATCCAAGGTTAAATATTAGGACTAACCTAGCTTTTCATGGTGAGATAGTACAAGAGAACTACAACTTTAGCTCATTGTCTTATAGTAGTCAAACAATACCTTAGGAAGCCAAGAGGAATGGATAGAATATTTCCTTGATCATACCTCGAACACAAGATCAGCATACCACCTTTTCCTTAGAAAACCATGAAAATTATCAAGAGTCTCTCTATATAGTTTAATATCTTATTCCTCTGAAACCTTAGCGCTCGCTAATTGTGCGACGACTAATTATGTTTTCTTTTTATCATCTTTCGATTCGTGCCACCTAACACTTCTGATTATAGGCCGAGTGATTTATTCTATGTTAGGATATATAGTTTGCTAAGGCTATAGTTATAATCTTAAATTTTGAATTATATGCTTAGTAGTTAGAACTTGATAGTTTGAGTTATTCCTTTAGATTGTGATCTGACTATTCTTAGTTTTAAATCATATAACATGTACACCACCTCAATATAGATTATATTTCCTTTTTCCTTGAGGCCAGTAACTTTTTCATTCTTACGATTGACACATGTTCTATGAGCACTATGATTAATACTTAAGATAACCATACCTACATAATGCTATAGGATACCCTAATAAGTACCAAGATCTTCCCGCATATACCCCAATAAGAGTTCATACTTTATTTATAAGAATATAGTTATTTTGTAGAATCTCCTTTAAGACAGTTGCAGTATTAGTTTATTATTTTAAGTTGGGTAGTATGTCTCATAACCTAGTATCACATAATCCTTTTAATGAAGTATAACTGAATGACATTAACTGTATACTAGCATAAGACGATAGTATTTATTCAGGCTGTAGAACTTAGAGGTCCATGCCCATATTTGGTCGACTAGCGACTTAGACAAGGAGTTAGTATGACAACTGTAGAGATGGTAGAGTCTTATCTTTTTATGAACTTAAATTACTATGTACCTTCTTTCATCATTATCCTGCATATTTATATTTTATGTACTACCTTGACTGATGCCGCTATTATAGCCTAGTTTTGTGAGCTTATTCTTTTATCAAGCTTGTTCACGACATATGTATTATTGGATGCATACACTAATATATTTCAGAATCAGTGTATTATGGTCTGATCAACCATAGTGCGCTTGGTTCGCCCTTCGCATAACTACTTTACGTGGATTGAGATATATAGTGATTAATAGACGAATGTACTTGCCCTCTAGATATGTCTGAGCATATCTTATCAGTTACATAATTGTATTGATACGAGCATTTGAATAAGAATTACCAAAATATGATTTCAATCCACAACCGCCTTGACAATTCTCCTTTGAATTCTTTAAATGCCTTGATCCCCACCTTTCTATTCTATTACCTCCCCCTTGAACTTTTTATTATTTTTTTTGTCTTCCCTTATTTCGGAAAGACGAAACCTCGTGCTTAGTATAAGTTCGATATATAGAGAGTACTAGATATACCCCATAGGCCAATCACATTACTAGTTGACTATCTTTTATAACTGATTAAGGGTATATCAAAGATGATATATTTGGTGTTAAAATTTTTGAGGATTGAGTAAAATGACTAAGTGAATTTGAGGAATAAGTTTTCTTAAATATAAGAGCCTTGTGTGATAGATGGGTAAATTCTAAGTTGGGTAAAAATTGCATTGTCAACTTGAGAGAAATTTTTTTTATATTATGATCGAGTAAAATAAGATTGAGAGGTTCAAGTCATTTTTAATTTTTAGAATTTTAGAAGAATGATTAAGATGATGAGGATTAATGAATTTAAAAAAAAAACTGTGATATGGCAAACCAAATATTTATACGTGAGCATATGATTTAAATTTTGAATATGGAATGTTGAATCATCGATTTAAACTTTGAGGATAAATATAAAAATCTAGACTTGAACAATTGGTGAATTAGATATCAAATTTCATAATTTGAGGCCTTAAACAAAAGTTAAAGGTTGATTTTGGAATTACCTATTTGAAATATTGAGGATGTAAATTAAATTTAAATTTGAAGAGTACAAAAATTCATAAGTTGAAGAAAGAATAATATTTGATTAGAATTATTTTCTAAAGGAGATTATGACAGTTAGAAATAGTGGTATAAAATTTGTACGTGTTATTTAATTCTTGAAGATGTTATATGTATTCAATTTAAATTTGGATGTTGATAATTTGAAAAAAAAAAGTGAGAAAAGATTACCATAGGTTGAATTTTGAATTGAACAGTGATTATTTTAATTTGGAAGTGATTGCGATAGTTTTGATTAGAATTTTAATTATCGCAAAGAGATTGTGATTGACTTGCCTTAGGTACGTAAAGGAATAACAGACTATGCATTATTTTAATTTCGAGAAATTGTAAACCCCCTCACCCAAAATTAGACCTACTTGGCTTAGATAGAGAAACTAGTGCTAGTTTGTATCCAATTAGAAATAGGAAACGGCATTTTATTTAATTATACAATATTTATATCACTTAGTGCACCTTACCGTTGCTTCGATAATTGGAGCACTACACTAGCCATTGCCTTCCTACGAATTTCATACCCTTGCTCTATACGTGACCGCCTTCTATTCTGACCTTTGTGTAACTTATAATTACGCTCTCTTGTTCTATATTTTAGTCGCAAAATAATTGTCACAGACGTTATTATTTAATTTTAAAATAAATACGACTTTGTACCCTTGTGCGTTCCATTCGAAATTGTAGACACAATCTTGACCCGTTTTGTGCAACCCAAATTATGATAATATTCTACTCTGAGCCCTCTACGTCCATGATACTTGTGTCCCACCTAATTTTACCCCCATGTGCTTCTAATTAATTCAAGGACACCTTGCGTATTAATTTTGATTAATTTAACCCAATTTTTATCTTTGTGCAAATTTCTAATTGTTGGGTGCTTTTATGCAAAAGTGCATTGAGGTGTCCACACCATTGGACATGACACATAAAGAAACCCATTTTTTTATATAAATTCTTTCCATGATTTTTTGGAATGTGCAACGCACAACATCGCCCTCCCCCTCATTTAACCTAGTCTTCCATTTTAAACAATGCAAATTATAGCCCTCCAAACCTCCCCATGATAATTGGAAAATCATGGAGGTTAGGATGGAGGAAGGAACAGAATAAGCTGCAAATATCTAGCTTATACCATCCTTGACTGTCTATCGTGGCTTCGTTTTAATTTCGAGGACAAAATTTTTATAAGTTGGGTAGAATGTAAAATCCCTATCTTAAAAAAAATGTATTATTATTTAACTAATTAATTATTTAAAAATTAGTATTTATTAGCTAATTAGAGAAAATATAATTTATTTAATTTTTATTTTAGGTGATGGTGCATTTGGAGGATTTATGGAGCAATTATAAATTTTCCTTAATTTATTCCATGTAGGAGACCCTGTGGACAGTTGATAGTTTAATTGTATGCATTAATATATATTTCTAGAATTATATATATATATATAGGTATATATATATATATATATATATATATATATATATATATATATATATATATATATATATATATATATATATATATATATATATATATATATATATATATATATATATATATATATATATATATATATATATATATATATATATATATATATATATATATATATATATATATAATATATATATATATATAATGTTTAAGAAATAGAAATAGAAATGAGAAAGAATTAGAAAAGAAAAAGAAAGAAATAGAAATGAAAAAGGAATAGGAAAAAGAAAAAGAAAAATAAAAAAATAAAATGGATCTAAACCCTAAAACCCTACCCTACCCGTTAGATATTATACCTAACCCGCAACCTTAAGGACCCGCACCCGCTAGCAAAGAAGAGAAATAGCAGCAGCATCCGCGGTTTATAGAAATCGCGTGCGAGGTTTCACCCCCCCCCCCCCCCGCCGCTTCTCTCTATATATACTTCCCAAAAACCCAAACCCTTGATCTTCTTCTCCAAAATCCCCTCGACCGCGCCGCCGAGGCACCACCTCCACGCAGCCGCCTGGGCCGCTGGAGCCGCCGCCGCGACCACCCCCGCGCGTCTACCTCGCCATTCGAGCCGCACGCGAGACAACAATTGAACTACAACGAAGGCCTGTTCACGCCTCGTTTTCCGTGCCCTCGTTCGACCAAACTCGACCCTGTCTTCATCGGTATGTTCACGACCTAACCCCCTTCCATATCTGCATATTAGTTTACCTCAAATAATGCGTAACCCTAGGTGAAAATATCGACCAAGTTGGCAAAAAATGACAACTTTTGGGATCGCAGAAAACTGCGGTAACTATCCATGTTCACGGACTCGTATCTCCCAGCACAGAGATCCGAATCTAGTTTTCTTTTTGGTATGCAAAAAAAACCTAACCGAGATTAATTCCTGTTAAATACAATATTTTATTTGATGCTGTATGTAGAAATAAACTAAGTTAAAAATCCCAAAAATATAATTTTTCCAACTTCCAAAAATTTTGATACGGAGCGTGCCCCGCCAAACGGCTGCCCCGTCGTGTACCAAGTGTACCAAAAAGTGCGTGTTGTATACCCAGACGTGTGGGACTTTGCAAAAACTGATACGGACGCGTGTGCGCGTCGAAATTAGCCTGTATCCGCAGAAATTCCCCGTATCGCGACTTTTGCAAAATCCCACGCCATTTAGTGCACACTCGTCAGAATGTAATGAAACTTGTGCCACTGGACTCATGGTATCGCGCTTGTCCTGTGACCCAATTTTTACGCAATTTTGGGACAGTTGACCAAGTCGTCTATTGGCGGCCCCATAGTTGACTTTTTGGGCAAAATTGTGTTCGGCTTACCGGAATCCACATTTGGACATACCGTTGAGTTCGTACTGACATTTAAAGTTTTTTTGATCTATAATTTGTCTCATTTAGAGACCGTTACCCTTGGCACGCTTTTCGGTGCAAAGTGGACCACTGTGGACCATACTTTGATCTGAAATTACCGTTTTGCCCCTGTGTCCAAATTGGACGAAAGGGTAGTATTTTCTAGCTATTTTGCTTATTCTGGGAACGTTGGTGATATTTATTTCAGCATCCGGAGACGTTCATTCTGAGGTTATAGTTTCTGACTCTTGGTGTTTGACATCTGGACATTACATTTGGCAGCTCTCTCGCTAGACAAGTATACCTTGCCTTGTTGTACTGTTTAAATTTAGTTTTTTTAGTTGCATATTTTATTATTTTAATATTATATAACTGTGCGCGTCCGAGAAGACTCGGGTGCAGTCAACGAAGACGTTGACGTTAGGACTTGTGTCTGACCTAGTGTCTAGTAGACCCACCTAAAGTTGTGGAGTTATCGGTATGACTTTCCAGGCCTTGACACGTATCATTTCACGCCACAGAGTGAGTTCGTATAGGGATGCGTGCCTCATAATCAATTGGCCATCGGTGTGAGCAATACGTGTAACGGTATTTAGCTTAGTTGTTTATTTCTATAGAGACTTACATTTTTGTACGAGATGCCCACGTCGTGTTCACGACTTGTACATTTACATTGGGCGGGGAGGACGACTAGTAGGCGTATGGGACACCCACCTCCTTTATATAGATACCGCACTCGACGGAGTGATATGGACGTATATATTTATGTAGATACCACGTTCTTTAGAGTGTTGGGCGTTACTTGTGGTATCTACATAAATATTGCAGAGTACCACACTCTATAGAACGTTGGACGTTATACTATTTCAGATACCATGCTCCTCGGAGATGGACGTTATTATATTGCAGAGTACCCATGTTCTGGGGGCATATGTGGCATATACTAGTCAGTCACGACGATTGGCAAATTACGTCAGCATATGTCTAGCCTACACTTTCCCTACGCACTCAGTTGTCCTCAAATTGTATGACACTTAGCTGGTTAGTTCACCCTTGAGTTTTCACAGTATTTACTTTATAGCATATATTTCTGTATCTTGTTATGTCCCTCTGAGGACCTGGTCCCTTTCTAGGTGTAGATGTTCATGAGTATTCGTAGGAGCGCAGATCCGGACTTGCTACGTATATTTCGATGAGGTCTTCTCTTCGAGCCTCGTGATTGTTAGATGTTGTACCTATATTGTATTTATCTTGTTTATTTTATATTCTAGGTCGGCAGTGGATTTGTTTCCATCCGACGATCATCTCTAGATACTTCATATTGAGATCTAGTTTCATAGATATTGATTATTTATTTCTATTGGATTCTGTGGATGAGATTTAGATCATACCCTGTGACTTTTGATAATTTTACCACTTGTGAATTATTGTTCATTATACAGCGTACGCATGTGTTATAGTTTCCAAATATTGGAGTTGCCATATACATGCGGCTGGCATGCTTACGTGTCCTAGTCCTACGTATTTTGGGACTGGGGCGTGACAAGCAGCAACAATATGAAGAGCAGCAACAGCAGCAATGTGAAGCCCGGAATAGCAGCAGCTACACTAGCTGAACTCCAGCAGTAACAGGGAGGTAAGATCAGTTGGTTAGTTATTTGTTAGTATAGATAAGTTAATATCTAGCTAGTTAGTATATATATATATATATATATATATATATATATATATATATATATATATATATATATATATATATATATATATATATATATATATATATATATATATATATATATATATATATATATATATTACTCTAAGTTATATATGTATACATGTATGGATATACCTATGTATTAGTTTGCAATTAGTAGGTATATATTGGTATGGGTAAATATATATATATTTCATAGTTGGTATCTATACTTTAGTATATTATATATTTTATTAGTTAGTTGATTATTATATAGTTAATGTTGGGTAGTGAGCTATGAGTGAGGTTTCATATTTACCTTGAGATACCAAGTTAAATGCCAAGATATTGAGGATATTCAAGGTATTCGGGGTTTGGGTATCATGATGGGGGTTCAGTAGTGCGATATCAAGTTGGTTCAAAAACAAGATATCCATTTATTAATTATAATTATAATTATTATATTTAATATTGTTTGGATATGTGTATATAATATTTTCTATCTTTTCTTCGCGTATCATAAGATACGGTATCTTAGTATCCTAGATCTAGCTTGTTTGGCCTAGTTCATAAGTGTATGAACCCAATATCTTGGAGATAGACTCATGCAACCTAGAAATAAGTAGTTTGACCGGTTTGACTTAAAGTTGACCTAGTTTGACTTAGAAATGGCTCTTTGACCTAGAAGTTGACTAGTTTAACTTATTTTTATTCCGAAGCAGAGTACATCTCTAATAGCAGTCTAATCAATAATATAAACTATGTAATGGTAAATAGATGTGAATATAAAAGATGCAACAATAGATACAAGAGATATAAAATAAAGAAAATACTGAATTAAATACGAGAATGAACAATATGGCAATGAACAAGAATACTAATGACTAAGTGTGTGAGTACTAGCTTTAACATGTGATCGGCTTAGGAACTTGCACAAGAAAACTTGCATAGAAATAATGGTCTGGTTAGTCATACGTGCGGTGTATGACTAACACTCACAGGAAAATAAGACAAGCACAAGAAGGGTATGATTTCATATCTATACTAAAATACTCCCCACCCCCGACTTGTATAGGAGATCCAACCATGGTACGCTATGGCACGGAATTCTCCAGGAAGATAGCGACTCTCTCCGAAAATCAGTGTCTGTACATGTACAAGATAAACAATGAAACAAGGCTTACACAAGATACACCATATACCAAAGAATAACATCTCATGACGAGATTCCGATATACTAATCTGTGTAACCATCGTGTCAAAAAAATATGGATATCTACACTAGATACAATGAACATAGAGGATATCATAAATGAGAAACTATCAGAGAATGTACTCGCCTGAAGTCCGGTGAATAGTCTCAAAGATGTCAGATACGGTGCCTCGAAGACCTAGATAGGGAATACAACATTAATACAAGGTTTCTGAATGAAAATAAGTTAAACTAGTCAACTTCTAGGTCAAAGGGCCATGTCTAAGTCAAAACAGTAAAACTAGGTTAACTCTAAGTCAAACCGGTCAAACAGCCTATTTCTAGGTTGCATGAGTCTATCACAATGATATTGGGTTCATAAACTATAAAACTAGGTCCTACAAGACAAATCTCGGATACTAAGATACTGTATCGCAAGATACGCAAACAAGAGATAGAAAATATTACATATGCATATTCAATCAATAATATGTATACTAATCCTAACTACCCAATGTTTTGTGGATACCTTGGCTTTGAACCAACTCGGTATCACACCACTAAACACTCATCTTGGTTCCCAACCCAATTATCTTGAGTATCCTCAAATATCTTGACACTTACCTTGGTATCTCAAGATAAATGTGATATATAGTATATATTAGTTACCTAAACACTAACCCATATGCTAACTTATAGCCAAACTATTTTATCATCTAATATATATCAATATATGGATACATATACTACATACACCAACTATTCTAACAATATATATACATATATCTAGCTACTAGCTAACTACTAATTGCTAAACATTCAAACTAGCAAACTAGTAGCTACCAAGCTGAACATAAAAAAAACTTTGTTGCCCGCTGATGTAAACTTTTGCTGCTACTGCGAGAAGCTGCTGCTGTCGCAAGCTGCTGCTGCTACTACAGCTGCTCTAATAAGTTGTTGCTGCGGAAAGCTGCTGCTGCTTCTACAGCTTCTACAAGCCGAGTCTCTTCCCCCCTCTTGCATACACACACATAACAACACAAATACATATATACATGGATTCCTCTCTATATATATACATACATATATACATATTTACCCAAATAATTATACTCTCATCTATACAATATATATATATATATATATATATATATATATATATATATATATATATATATATATATATATATATATATATATAGCCTCACATACACATATACCTATATAGATATAGTATCTCATATATATATATATATATATATATATATACTTATCAATATATACATATAGATAACATATGAGAATATACACACCAATATACTTATATATATATATATATATATATATATACATAACATGTTAACAACACAAATAGATACATAGATATATATTCAATAGTATTTATATATCTATATACATATATACCCACATATATATAGATATCTATATACATATACATAATACTTATACATCTACATATGAATACATATAATACCAATGACTAAGAACAAAAAAAATTGGATCTAGAAGCAGATGCCTCCTTCGTGCATGCTTAGGCGTGGAGATCACTCCGAAGCAGCGCTGCTTCCGGAACTGAAAAAATATACAAGACATAATGTTGTGAACATCGCCTGATCATCGCCTGTACATTCATTCCAAAATTATAGCCACTTGGCATGCTTTTATTGTTTCAGAGAGAGAGGCTTGAGCGACTTGTAATCTCGGTTATGCGCCGCCTGTAACACTTGTTATATCAATAAAGAGTTGCTTTACTTCAACTTGTGTTATTCAATGCTTCCGCTATTGTCGACTAAGTGAACCTGTTACCGATCGCCTATGCGTTCATGACTCCTCTGCACTCGGATAATCTGTACGACTCTGTGGCTTAGAACTCTTACCGCCAGCCAATAGACCACGGCCTTGCACGGGCGTGGCTCACGCTCGTGCAGTATCACGCCCTGATGGGTCAAAGCGATCGTTCTGCGGGAGCGCTGGCACGGTGATTCTCGCCTAGTAGGAACGGCCGATTTAGCCTTTGGGAGATCGGGACGTGATAATGCATAGCCTTTCCTTCACTCGCAATACTCCATTCTCATCTACTGTAAAGTCCTTTGCCTTCCTTGCTAGAAACTTCTCGCACATTTTTCTTAGGAATGGGTCGTCCCTCTGAGTAGATGTAACTCTCTCTAACAGGATGGGTACGAATCGCATCTGAGCAACTCGTGCGCCGCGGTATCGAATTCGGAGTTCAATGCCCATTTTCTCAAAGTCTCTTTGTAACCTGCAATCAACGGACAGGGATACCGCAAATACTCGACTTAATGCATCCGCTACAACATTTCCTTTGCCAGGTATGTAGTCGATCATCAAGTCATAGTCTTTGATTAATTCTAGCCAAAGCCGATGTCGTAGGTTAAGGTTCATTTTGGTGAATAGGTACTTCAAGCTTTTGTGATCATTGTAAATTCGGCAAGCCACTCCATATGTCACGCCCCGGTCCAGCAGGGCCATCCGTCCTCGCTTGGTCCCTATGAAACCGATCGTCCTCGCACGGGCGTGATATCGTGCAAGCCTAAAGTGCGCTTGCACAAGGCCAAAGCTTTGAACAAAGGAAACTAAGCTATTCAAGATAGGAGCAACGACACATATATTACAGAAAAGTAAAAAATACAATGGCATTTGAAAACAAGATCTCTTTATTGATATTCAAAAGTATTACAAGCAGAACTTGGCCGAGGTTACAGTTCGCTCAAGCTCTATTTTCTCTCGATTACAATGAAACCGTTCCATACATTATGTTCCTCTAGACAAAAGCAGCTCAAAGCAATCTCGACACGGCTCAAGGCATCGACTATAGATTTTTGGGTCCTTGAGATGAGGCACGACTATCGCTTCCTCAGACGATACAGCACCTGAGAACAAGCAAACTGTTGGTGGGTTAGCACTTTGGAGAAATTACTGGTGAGTATAAAATCAACTGAACAGAAGTATCACCCCCTGAAACCCACACTAAGTAATCATATGACAAAATATTACATTACTAGTGATCTTGCTACTTTTACCTATGTTCATTTCATGCAGCTCAGGATTATAGTCAGTGTAAATCTTTTTAAAAACGTAGCTTTGAAACCAGTTTGCCTATTCGATTCATTAACCATACAATCGGGATAGTGCTATCGTGCAGTGCGCAGCATGTATCGTGCACCATATTCGATCTCTTAAGAACAAAGGTTCTCTAGTGGACTGTTCATCTCATATCAAGGCAAGTGCAAGTGGACTATACAATTTGATATAATAAGGGACAACATCATATTTAATGTAAAACAAATATATCATATTTAGCATAAATGATAAGGGACATAAGAAAATACAAGTGATCACTTATTCAGTGATCCTTACCCACAGCCGAATGGTTATCCCTGCAGCAGACATACAAGTTAGCAACAATTGCATATATATGTACAAATAAGGTTCTCTTTTCCTATCTGTCTCTGCATCAAACAGTTAGGTATACAAGAAGGCTAGCCTAAAATGCGCCAACTACATGATGGTCCCCTCCACGGGATTAGCAAGTGGAACGTACAAGCCTATCTCACTAATGACAGTCTACCCTCCCGTAAGTAAGGACTTCAAGCCTCAGGGTATCTAGATCTCTCCCCGGGCTGAACGGTCCCCAGTGCCCCAGGAACCGCTCGAGAGATAAACCTTGTGCACAAGTTGTCAGACCAATGCATGAATGTACTTCTATCAGATAAATACCATATGATGCACATGATCCAGAATAAGCAAGCATATCTATCAAGCTATAGAGCCGGAGCTCTCAATACTCTTGCCTAATAGTTATGCCCTCCCGTAAATAAGGACTTCAAGCCACAGGGTGGACTATTAGTCTAGATGCACATGTTTAAGCTTATTCATAAAGTTCTATCTCTTTACAAGCAATCAATGAAACATATTCCAGTACTCTAGCTCTTTTAACAAGTAACAAGCAAGAACAGTTCTACAAATCTAGCATGCAAATTCTATCTCTTTTAAACAAGCATTCAAGTATTCTAGTTTAGCATATGATACCGAGATAAGTGTAAGCAATATTTTACTCTTTCTTATTAGCATGGCAGCAGTTCGTTCGATAGCGGTGTCTGTGTAACTATGCATGCAATATTTCTATCTTTAACTAGCATGACAATGGTTCCAAATCTGTAGACAAGCATACAAGTTCTCTAGTTAGGCAGCAAATTCGTATCAATGATAAGCTATATGAGTTCTCTTATTAGCATACAGTGTCAGGTTCTATCATTCTTCTTATGAAACTATCTTTTCAGAATAAGCATTCAAAAACTCAGATTCATTATTAAGGTGTGCAAGAATCAGAGAATGGAGTTTTACCCACTCACCTAGATCAATCATCTTTTGGTTCAATCAAAAACTCTCCGAGAAGGCTTTCGCTCGAACAAGCAAAGCAATATCAATTGTACATAGTGCCTACGCGGAGCTGGGCACTATATACTTACCACCAATAAAGAGTTTCGTCCTCGAAACTTAAGGAGAAACTCTCGATATCTCGAGCAGCGATAGTCCTCATCCCTCACCATCCTTAATCAAAACTCTAGCAATCAGAACTCAATAAAACTCTCACCATCAGAAATCATGAATCACATCTCAAGCAATAAAACAAATCCAGAAAACTTTTGCCGGCAATTTTGAGAATATCTATGTATTTATTGTATGGAACGTTCATTGCAACACACATCGGGCACATCACAGAGTCAAAGGAAACAGAATAGGCAAAGAATCGAGTTGCTCTGATACCATTATGTCATGCCCCGGTCCCGCAGGGCCATCCGTCCTCGCTTGGTCCCTACGGAACCGATCGTCCTCGTACGACATCACGCTCGTGTGAGGACGATCGGTTCCGTAGGGACCAAGCGAGGACGGACGGCCCTGCTGGACCGGAGCGTGACATAATTTCTAGTTTAGCATACAATACCGGGATAAGTGCAAGCAATATTTTACTCTTTCTTATTAGCATGGCAGCAGTTTGTTCAATAGCGGTGTCCGTGTAACTATGCATACAATATTTCTATCTTTAACTAGCATGGCAATGGTTCCAACTCTTTAGACAAGCATACAAGTTCTCTAGTTAGGCAGCAGATTCATTTCAATGACAAGCTATATGAGTTATCTTATTAGCATGCATAGTTAGGTTCTATCATTCTTCTTATAAAACTATCTTTTTAGAACAAGCTTTCAAAAACTCAGATTCATTATTAAGGCATGCAAGAATCAGAGAATACAGTTCTGCCCACTCACCTAGATCAATCGTCTTGTGGTTCGATTGGGAACTCTCCGAGAAGGCTTTTGCTCGAGCAAGCAAAGCGATATCACTTGTACATAGTGCCTACGCGGAGCGGGGCACTACACCATAGAGGTAGTGTTGCCACAATTTTAGTGCGAATACAATTGCCGCTAGTTCCAGGTCATGCGTAGGATAATTTTTCTTGTGCTTTTTTAGTTGTCTGGATGTGTAGTCTATCACCCTATTCTGATGCATGAGTACACACCCCAAGCACTGCCCTGACGCATCGCTAAATATTTGGAATCCCGAGGTCTCGTCTGGTAGTGCAAGTAGTAGGACAGAGGTGAGGCGTTGCTTTAACTCTTTAAATAAAGTTCTGTAGTTGGCGGACCACTCGAATACGACTCCCTTCTGTGTGAGGTGAGTCAGAGGTGATACTAACTTAAAAAAGTCTTTCACGAAACGCCTATAGTAGCCCGCTAGCCCGAGGAAGCTTCAAATATTACTGAAGGGTGCAGGCCGCTTCCACTCGACGATGGCTTCCACTTTCTTTGGATCGACTGAAATGCCTCCCGCAGAAATGATGTGCCTAAAAAAAGATACACTGCACAGCCAGAATTCGTACTTACTCAGTTTTGCCTATAGTTTATTTTTCCTAAGAGTCTGTAGTACGGTCCGCAAGTGCTCTGCATGTTCCTCCCTATTCTTCAAGTACAGCAAGATATCACCAATGAATACTACTATAAACTTGTCGAGATATGGCCGAAATAAATGATTCATTAAGTCCACAAAGGTGACAGGGGCATTGGTCAGTCCGAATGGCATTACCAAAAACTCATATTGGCCGTAGCGAGTGCGAAAGGCTTACTTCGGCATGTCATCCGACTTGATCTTGAGCTGATGGTAACCCGAGCGAAGATAAATTTAAAAATACCGTCGCACCTTGTAGTTGATCAAAGAGGTCATTATTCCTGGGAAGGGGGTACTTGTTTCGAATATTGGTCTTATTCAATTTTCGATAGTCGATGCAGAGCCGCATTGAGACATCCTTTTTCTTTATAAACAATACATGCGCGCCCTACGGAGACACGCTAGGACGAATATACCTATAATCTAACAATTCTTGCAATTGGATCTTTAACTCTTTTAGTTCTTCCGGGGCCATTCGATACGGAGCCTTAGAAATTTGTTGAGTCTCTGGAAATCTATCGATAGTGAACTCAATCTCTCGGTCGGGCGGCATGTCGGACAACTCATCTGGAAACACATCAGGAAAATCTGCCACAACGAAAGTAGACTCAACATTTGCGCAATCTCGCTGAATGTCTCGAACGGACGCAAAGTATCCATCACAGCCAGATTGTATCATCCGCCGAGAAGACATTGTAGAGATCACCATGCAGGCATTCGACGCTCTCGACGATGGACTGTACGCATATCAAAATTCCATCTCGCCAGGTAGACGAAATACGATTTCTTATCCGCACAATCAATGGTAGCCGAGCAAGTGCCGAGCCACTCCATCTCCAGAATAATGTCGTAGTCCCTAATGTCTAAGACTATCGCATCAAGTAAAAATTTTCTTCCGCTGATGCAAATGTTTCCTTCACCACAAACAATGTGAGTTGGCAAATCCACGTCCGATGGAGTAATGACGCTAAGGTTTAGGCCTAGCGGTGTCATAGGAAATGTGTTTTCGGCGGCAAAATTCACCGCAATGAAACTATGTGTGGCACCAAAATAAAATAATACTCGAGCAGGTACATTATTAAAAAGTAATATACCTGACACCATCATGTTTGATGCGAACGCCTCTTCCCGAGTCAGAGCATAGACCCGGCCTTGAGCATTTTATGGTGCCGTCTGGTTCGCTCGTGGTGCTTAACCCTAATTTTAAGACGGATGATTTCGTTGTTGTAGACAACGCGGAGGGGTATCGTTGGGGTGATCCCCACAATCGTGAGCTACGTGGCCAAACTTACTACAAACGAAATATCCTCCTTTTCGTATACGACAGTCGTTGACATGGTGTCCTGGCCTGTGGCAGTAGACACAAGGTGGACCTTGGTTCTTCCCTGGATTATGGTCCTGAGAGCTGCCGTATAGTGGTGCTTGTGTGCATTGTTACCACCTGTGTTGCTAGGGCGCTTGTGATGGAAATTTTGCACAGCGCTGGTGCGAACTGGGGGGTACTGCGACTCTAGGGAGAGAGCATGGTTTAGAGACTATCACATGGTACGGTATTGAGGGACGACGACATAGGCACGAATAAAATTTTGCAGTCCTATCTCAAACCTTCGAGCTTGACTTTCAACGTCACAGAGATGAGACTTAGAAGATTTTGTAAGCCTGTTGAATTCTGCGGTGTACTGCCACATCGTCATATTTTTTTGTTGAAGATGTGTAAATTTTTCTTCCTTTTCACGACGGACGGCGGGTGGAAGGTACTCCTCTTCGAAGGCTTTACGGAACACAGACCAAGAGATAGTCGTCCTGTCATCTTCACTCAATATAGCTTATTTGTGTACATCCCATCAATCATGTGCGTTTAAAAGGATCTGAAGCTGAGCGCAAGCAACTCTCTTCGTCTCATCCATGCGAAGCACTTCAAAGTGGTTCTATAACTCAAACAGCCAATCTAATTTCATGGAGGGGTCCTCAGTCCGTTTGAAGGTAGCATGACACATCTTCGAAAAGTCTAATATTTGAAGGATGGAACCTTTCTTGTCTGAGGGCGGAGGTACCTGAGAGCCCTAAAGTCCCGCGGTTGCAGCTACAATTGACATTGTTACGACGGCCCTTGATGCAGAATGATTGTTGGCGACGTGTGTCATAACAATACTTTGTAAGGTATCCATTTAGTTCTGCTGTACCTCGGCCTGAGTCAGTTGTGCCAGAAATTGAGCCTCAATCTAGGACTCAAATTGGCTTTGACATAGTTCCGCCTGCCTCTGCTGCGTTTCCATCAAAATCATCATTTGCTCGAACGGATCGACAGAGGGCGCGGCTGCTAGACTTTCTGAGCTGCCCGAAGTGTCGGAACTGCTTCCTTGCACCTGCGCCACTACCTGCGCTTGTGCATCCGGCTCTGAGGCCATTTCTTGAAAGGAAAGTACATATATCAGTCTCAAAATATATTATGGACTCACTCTATGGAACGCATCTCATTTTGGCCAAGCGAATTCATGAGTTCAATTAGGAAGGACAGGATCGTTTCAAGAAAACTCTTCTGACATGAAGATCAAAGGATCCGAAGCCATGCTCTGATACCATATGCCACGCCCCAATTTTTGCTAAATCGATAATCTTCCCCCGGATATGATGCCGTGTATGCATAAGGCGCGCACGCACAAGGCCTAGGCATAATGATATACTTTAGAACATATGCAACAGAGTACAAAAATGAAATATAACACATTAAGATATAAAAAAGTTCCCTTTATTGAGGATGAACATATGGTTACAGACTCTTGACTCAAAACTAATAAGAATGTCACACGGGCTTATAACTTGGACGCAAAATGAGATAGTTGATCCATATATTATATCCCTTACTAATATTTCAAAAGATCAAACCATCTTGGGTACGTGTTAGCATCAACGCCTATGAGCTTTCAAAATGTATGTGCTCGCTCCTTGAGATTATGTACTTGGGCTCCAAAAGTCACAAACACGAACGCGCCAGATCAGTGAAATATTGGGAGAAGCTTCAGCTCCTTGCCGCATCGCCTTGACTTGGAGAATCTGCTGCAACGAGGGTTAGTACTTTAAAAAGTACCGGTGAGGGCGAGCTAACCCAACGTACCAAATCCATATCGTATTCATGTGAACATGCAACATTATTATTATATGATCTTTCTATCTTGTCTTATTTTAATTTTTTATATATACGATAGAATGGAATGACATAACAAAATATGCCACCGTTCGGTGACTTTTACCTACATCGTCTGAACCACCTGTATAGAACTTACCATGACATTCCCTGCCACGAAGACATAGTTAGTTTGCATAGTTTAAATATACATAAGGATCACTGTCTTTACTAGCCATCATGGACTATAGTCTAGGTAGACGGTGATGCATGCAGCGCAGGTAGCGAGCCCCGCTACAAACTCCTGTCTCACCCGTGCTAAGTTGCTAGCACGACTAATTGTTGTTCCGCTCAGTACGAATCGGCCCCGGTGCCTCGGCGCCCATTCAAATGAACCATATACCTTGTACAAAAGTTTTTCATGACCATTGACGATCTAAACACTAAGTTAACATATGAAGCATTTCATGACATCAACATGAACATAACTACTTTAGCACAGTGCGATGGCATAGTCTATTAGCTGATATGATCAAATCATAAGTTATGTACAACCCATTAAACAGTTATAGTTGAATAAGTTATAACTACAACTGAACACAAAATTGATACATGTTAAGCAAAAAAGTATGCAACAATATGACCGTATAGAAATTTAAGTGACAAGCATTAAGTGTTTCAAGTCTACTTCTTCTTTCATCTTGACTCATTTTTGTTCTTTTGGTATCGTTGATCGGAATGCACAAATGAGTCAAATTATTAGGAATAAAGACTTGGAAGAAGGGCACTAATCGGAAGTAAAGCCACTCACAAGTTGGTGAATAGGGAGAGAGAAAGGGGATATCTTCAAGACTATGTTTGCGCGTCGCCTACACGATCACCTGCACACACCAACATATGATCAATATCTCCTACTTTGGTCTCCAAGGGTTCGATACGAAATACAAAATCCAAAGAACAAATACAATAAAATCCACTGAAACCGATCAAGAAAACGTACGTCACAAAGCCATCAAAAAAGCAACCAAGCGGCATCAAAAACACGATGTAGTGCCCTGTTCCCCCTATTCGGGGAGCACACCTAAGAAATACTTGGTATCGTCGGATCAGAATAGATTGAATCAATATTTGTTTCTTATTATAGATTGGTTTCTTCGGAATCAGGTCCCACATTGAACGGATCGTGCCTCAAGGAAGGACTCGATGACAGAGTTGAGAGGGGCATTTCCGTTGCGCTGGTTTCTTTGCCAAATTTTGATGCCGATGTCGTTTAGGTGCTTTCTTGGTGGCTTTATGACTTGCGTTTTCTTGAACGGTTTTGGTGGATTTTATTATCTTCGTTCTTTGGATTTCGCATTTCGTATCGAACGATACCAAGTATTTCTTAGTTGCGCTCTCCGAATAGGGGGAACAGGGCACTACATCGGTTGTAACTATTGACACTCTGCTAGCCTAATATTTTGATTGCTAGATTCCAAGAATGTTTTGATGGTGCATTTAGAATGCCTTATGGCCTTATTTTACATGTTATGTGTTGTTGTTACTTGCTTGAATGATTAAAATATTATTATTTTGAGACCCTAGGAGACTTGATTGTAGTATGGACCCCATTGTCTTTCTACAGCCGTGACCGTCGTATGACGTTCTATACTTTGTACGGGGGAGCTTGCAATATATGTTTTCGTATTTCGGTACTAGGGCGTGACAATTTACCCGGGTGAGAGGCATGTATTATGATCCAATGGTCACAAGTCAACCATTTGGCTACATAAAGCCCAACCCCTCTCTTCCTTTACTTTTCTTTTCCTTTCCCTTCTCTTTCCCTCTTCTTCAGCCTTCATTGAGAGCAGTCGAGCTTGGCCTTGGCAGTAGGTTAAACCTTAGTAGTAGGTGCTAGTAGACATACCCGTAGGCAAGTACATCTTGCCAATCTAGTGAACCCCTGAATATGAGCTTCTTGATAAACTTAGCTATTTGCATATCTTGAGTAGCTTAGAACTGTACGGTTTATATCTTATGTGTAAACTTAGAACTCATTTTCCTGTAATTTTAGTCTTGTTGCCTTTGATTTGGAGTTCTTTGTAGAATTTGGGTTTTGATAAACAAGTCATAGCACATGAATGCTGACCGGAGAAGAGGCACTGCCAAAATACGTAGAGATCTTGGTCGGCATATTTATACGCAAATCCCTTTGGGCATACTGTGTGCCGACCCATATATTTCTCGCATACTTTAATACTGCGTTCTTCTTTCCTATAAAAGTATGCCAAGGGCTTATACAAACTTGACGTATTTTATGAGAAATCTCTTAGCCGCACTCACATGCGTACTCTACTCACACTTTTCCTCAATTCAGAGAAAAGTATGCCAAGTCTTCTTGTTGGCATACTCTTTTGTTGACTTTCCACTTGAGTGGATAAGCACCTACTTGGCATCTTGATATTCGTGTTTTCGACTGTCGTGCAGATCTTATGGAGATTTGCTTTGTCTTTTCCTTGACGTATTAACTACACCAATCTTACAGAGTTCAACTCGACAAAAGTATGCTAGCTTTCTACCCATGAGTAACTTAACGGAAGTACGCCAACCCTCCCTGAGTGTTTGGGCGTACTCGTGCTATATTTTTCCTTGGGCGTACTTTTGCTTGTTCCTCAAGGCTCGTCTAATGACCAAGAATAGTATGACAAGTCTTCTTTTGGCGCATGGTTCTCGTGTGCTTCCCTCGATGGGAGAGCCTTGACTTCTATATTTTTTTATTTTTGAGTTCTCAATTAATGTGCCATGCTTGGTAGTCATGCCTTGTCTTTTAGTAGACATTCTCACGCTTGTCAGGATATGCCAATCTAAGCGGCTGGCATACTTCGTAAAAGTACGCCAAGTTCTTGGCGCGCGAACCATTATGGTGGTACGCAATAGCTGTGTTAGCGTACTTTAGTATGAAAGTACGTCATCCTTGTCCAGCGTGCTTTTGTATCAGAGTACGCCAAGATTTCCCTGACTAGTGTTGTATGCCAGTATTATTTTGGCGTATAGTATGCCACAGATCCATCTTGGTGCATGTTATTGTTGTGATTGTATGTTTCTTCTTGCTAGCGTATTTTATATGGATTTGTTTATTTTTCTGAGCTTGGTGAACACTATAAACTCCAGTGAATGCAAGTTTTCTCTTATATGCTATAGAACACGATTGTGATAATTACCTGAACATAGAATTTCCTGAACTTGGGTTATAGCTATATTGCTATTCATGAACTCCTGATTCTAGATACCTGACAAGTCTTGATATTCTTGATAGTGGCTCGACGAAGCCCACTTCTGACATGCTAGATTTCTGGAATGTAATGCCTGAAATATTAGGATAATTTCCATGGTTGATTGACTGTTCCTGTCCTGGTTGTACATGTCAAGCTACAACCTTATCTTGCAACATGTCTAAGGAAAAAATTTGAGCACCAAGGTCAAAAATTCTTGATAACTTGTCTAAGATAATAACTAGAATAATAATCTAGAAGCATCTTAAGATATTTTCTAGCTACATGCAATCCCGGTATCCTAGTGACACCTGATGGATTTGGGGCTCTACGTCATGAGGGGCATACTTCCAGCATATCGACGAGTGTTGCATTACCAAAAAAATTATTATACCTGATAAATCTATGTTATATATCCTTTCGTTTGGATAACCCGGATAGTCTACAGGGCATGTGGTCGTATGGAATATCAACTTGCATGTGCTAGTAATTAGGGCTATAATAACCCTAGTTAGTTAATAATAGCAAGTCGTAGGGCATGATTGGTCGTGATTGCTTAATTTTCTACTATAGTCATGTCTTGTTTCACCCAGTTACTGAATCCAGAGTAGTGGCTTGAGCACTGATTCCCTATACACATTGAATACTTCTCCAGATCTGGGTTTTAAGTACAATATTATACATGTTGCACTTATTTACTATTTTTTTATCATATCTCTCCTTGATTATTTGCATGTTGGTTTTAATTCATAAGTTTGGCTCCCTTGTGTTACTTTTTTGTTTTGGGGTCTGACCCCACTGGTTTTGTATAGCCAAATTTTGGAGCAGAACTGCATGATCTTCCGTACTTTCCTCCTCAATATGGTGAACACGAGAAGCACCCGAGGACATGAGTGAGTTTCTTCTTCATCACCCACTTGATCTTGAACATTATACTTTTGAGGTATTTAGCCATCGAACACGTGTTTAGCTCATATTTTGGGACTTCATCTCCTGCCTACGGGACTACATGTAAAGCATATTCTAGACTATAGCTAAAATTGATCATATAATATTGTACTCTTTCTAGTTCTCTATTTTGTGCAACTAGCTTCATAATCATCTATGTATGTATAGTTTGGGACACATTACTATTATATGTTTGGTGATCATACATTTATAACTTACCTGCTTGAGATTTAGGAAACTAGGATTCTAGACCCAGGAATGCCTGATGGATTGTAGATTAAACCCTCACATGTATTAGACAGCCGTGACTGTATATCGGGTTATAAAGTACTCTGATATACGTAGCTGGCTTTGTCTGTCACCGCTCTCCAGTATTCTGGTTCTAGGGCATGATAATGTATGATGTACTAAAACATGATAGTGGATAGTGGTGATTGTGGGTGCATGTTTCTGGGTTATGATTCTCGTCTTTGGAGATGTGATGTGAAATTGATAATTATACACATTGGAGATTCATAAGGTATAGATAGTTGACTACCATCGACACTGCTGCGTAGGCTGTACTTAACCACGCACTCGTACCAGATATCGTGGGTGCCGGTCGTGACACAAAATAGAACAAAACTTTGTTCACAAGATAAGTCAAATATTGCGAGCCTAGTGGCCCAAGTCTCGTTACGATACGACGAGCGTGCAAAAAGTAATTAAAAATTTTCAAAAAGTCACGATACAATGTTTTTTAAGAATATGGGTCAAATTCGTCGTACACACGCAGCCAATTTGTATTTTGTCAAAGCCCATACATCGAGAAATACTGTAAGCGACTTTTGATGCATTCGGTATGCGTCGAGGCCGTCCAGTTTGGCAGGACATACCCCGTATCGAATAATTTCTAATTTTTGAAAGGATTGTTTTTCTTGTTTTCTAACTAAGTTTTAATTCAAAATAATTTAAAATAGATACTAAATTTTCTAGAAGGTCATGTGGCTTGCATACCTGCGAAATCAAAATAAAGTTTCGTCGAACGATCGAGGAGGTAGGAGCCTTTAAAGTGGGGTCCACAGGCTTCGAAATCGTGACTATGCAGCCTCTTTTACACAGTGCACAGTCGACCAAGTTTTATCTGTCACTCCCAGGACCCGTAAGGCCAAACGTACTTGCATGGGCGTGATGTCGCGCTATCCTAGGTTCGCTCACGCAAGGCAATTACCAAAACAGCCGATTAAAGCTAAGCCACAGAGTCGGACAAACAGTCCCCAAGCAACATAAATTTGAATAGACACAAGTATAACATAAAACCAAGCTCTCTATTAATTTTTACATAGTGCTAGGCCAAATGTTACATATCGCTCAAGTTCTTTCTCTCGAAACAATAAAATATGCCAAGTGGCTTACAACATTAGGATGATACAATATGCGATGTTCCAATACATTATGTCATGTATATATGCTTCAGCTCCTCAGCAATGCTCCAAGGTTCCGAAGCAAGCTCCACGCCTTAGCGCTCATGAAGGGATTTTTGCACCGAATGAGGTACTCCTGCACCCTATAAGCAATCTTGTGGGTTATCAGTACATTGAATACACTAGAGGGGAGGCTTCTCACGCACACACTCAACAAAACCAAACAAGTTCACTTAGTTATGTGCACCATCTATCAGTTGTCTTCTTTCTAGTCTTGCCTTAGGATTAGTTCATGACATAATAATATAAAGCTTAGTCGTATTGCTGATATGTAGTGTCGCATAAGATAGGAGTAATACGACGCGACTTACCAACTTACCATTCACCCTTCTCTGTCCACGATAAATCAAGTTAACTAAGCACAAATATATATAATGAATCAAAGGATCGCATAAGAAAACACAAGTGTCACTAGCGTGTTTCTGCCTTAGGTGAATGATATACTCAGATTACTCAAATGTGTCATACTCAGATGCTATCAATATGAATAGTAAATCAACATCGTCCTAAATATAGCAAGATCACTTTAAATTGTATGCTTCCCTTAATAAGTAGTGTTGATTTAGGCAAATGGGTTAGTCTCGTTCAGTAATGCATGCCCAAATATGCTGACCCCCAACTCTTCAAGTGTCAAGAATCTCGAGGGTGCACGACGAAAGAGCTTTACAAGCGACATTGCCCTTCTTCACTCACGCGATATTGCTGGATCGGGATTTTGCCCATTGTCCAAGATTCTCCACTGCTACCCCCCGAAGCTAGCTGAAGTTTTGGAGAGGCAACTTAAAGATCTTCCTATTTTGAGCTGGTTTATTTTGGAGGCATTTTGGTTTCAATATATACAAGGGGGTAATGTATGGATCGACAAGTATTACCTTATGTCATCTTGTTAAAATTTTTGTTATTTCATGAATGTAGCCGAGATGGTATTTTAAATTCATAAATGATAGCGATGTTGGTGAGTAACGTCGCTAAAAATGTTGTTATTTTCTCATATTTTGTTAGTGCATTCCACATCAAGTTATTAATGAAACAGTATTTTTTCCTATATAATGTGTTTAACTTTCTGCTACAATATGATTTTAACCTGTGTGCAAAAGAATTATCAAAATGTACGTTCTTGTCTTGTACAAGTACAATTTAGACATGTATGTCATCACGTCCGGTGGCAACTTAGCGATTCGGAGGAATCGAGACGTGACAAATATTATCAAAGCATGGTTTACTTCCTCATATTTCAAAAAGGTTTCCTTCTGAAATTTTGATGTGATTATTCTTGGTTGAATGCTTTAGATGTATGCTGCATTAAATAATAGTTCCATACAGTAAGCTTGTAATATTTCATGAAAACTAGCAAGAGTTACTTTCTTTTATAGGAATGACAAAGAACAATAATGCTAGTAGCTCGAGGGTGGTAGCCTCGACTTCGATCGACCCAATGGATATAATGATTTGAATGCTCAAAGCATAACAAAAGCAGTCGAACAAAAATTATAGTAGCTCGAAGCATAATAATAGTGTTTTCATGCTTTCTAGAATATTTAAAGTATGGACGGGGGGTTTTGAAAAACATTATGGTTGATAATATTGTTAATTCGCATATGTTCAATCAATAGGGTTCTAAGCTCAAAATTTATAAAATGAATCCTTGAGTTTTAGCATTCCATGAAATTGTGGATGAAGTGTTCGAAAATGGTCAAATAATTGAATAGGAGTATCACTATGACTATAGTCTTTTGTAAATTTACCAAAGAAGAAAATGATTTATTTGTTATTATGGATGATTGGTTACGGAGTGACTGTTTATTGTGGGCTGGCCCGACCTGTTTCTCTTTCCTTCTGGTAATTTCCTTTAGGGGGTTTGTTCACGGGCACAACGTTTGTAACTTCATGGTATACCCATGAATTGGCCAATTCCTATTTGGAAGGTTGTAGTTTCTTAACTTCTGCAGTTTCTACTCCTAAAAATAGTTTAGCCCATTCGTTGGCTATCATGGAGAGCAACAAAAGTCCACAAACCGCCTAATTGACACCAACGAGTAAAATCTCCTTGTGTTTTTGGTGTTCCACGAAATTGTGGATGAAAAATGTATGACTTTTGGATATTTACTCTTTATGAAATTTTGAATGAAAATTGTAGGAATTTTAAAATAAACTTCAAAATAAACTCCAATGCCCAAATGTTCTGAAGTGATTTCCAAGTTTAATTAAGTTGAATGAAGTTTCTTAAGACAAAATCTTGTTTCAGAACTCTATGATGATACCAATGTACTTAAATCCATTTTACAAAACTTTGTTCCCAAACTAGACTCGGTCCAAAAAAGATTTAGTAATGGAGGTGTGATAAGAGTGTTTAGTTGGTTAAAGTGCAAATAAATCCTCCTTAGATTTACGTTTTTAGCAATTAAAGACCCATGGATTTAAAAAACTTACTTTTTTATTTTTGCTCGGTTTACACCCACTTTGAATTTTTTCGTTAACGGACGTTAGTTTCGACGTGAAATGACTAATATACCCTTCCTAATCCTAAACCTAATCAAAATCCTAACATAATTATCCTAACTAATCCTAACCCTCCCCCCTCTCTCTCCGACCGGTAACCCTCCCCCTATCTCTCCGGCCGGGGGGAGGAGGCGGGCGGCGCGGGGAGGAGGGGGAGAAGGAGGTGGGAATGAGGAGGTGGTGAGGAGGAGGTGGAGGAGAGGAGCTGGCGGAGGGGGAGGGTTGCAGACCAGAGCTGGCGGAGGGGGAAAGGAGGCGGGGAGGTGGAGGCGGGGTAGGCGGGGAGGAGGAGGGAGGCGGAGGAGGAGGGATGGGAGGAGGAGGTGGGGTAGGCGAGTAGGAGGGGGAGGAGTTGGAAGGAGGCGGATGAGGGGGGAGGGTGAGGACGAGGAGAAGGAGAGGAGGGAGGAACTTGTGGTGGGAGGCGGAGGGGGAGGAAGAGGCAGGGTAGGCGGGGAGGAGGAGGAGGAGGCACATGGGAGGAGCTGGAGGCAGGGGGAGGTGGCGTGAGGCGACGGGGAAGGGGTAGGCACAAGGGAGAAGGGGGAGGTCTTTGGGGGCTCGAGGATGAAGGGGGGCCTTGTAGGGGCGAGGGAGGAGGGGGGTGAGGTGCGGGGAGCTCGGGGGAGGCGCAAAGGGGGGGGGGGGAGGAGGGATGAGCTCGATGGCGGGGAGGGAGTGAGGGTGCGGGGAGGAGATGTGAGGGCTCAGGTGGGGAGAGGGAGTGGGGTGGGGTAGGGAGGGGGGTAGTTTAGGTATTTAATTTTTTTTTTTTACAGTCTTTAACGTTCACTCCAAATGGACAGATGACGGGAGAGGATTTTTTGAGCAAATCTTTTATTGCATGAGGATGTATTTTCTATAAACGTCTAATAGGTCTTAATTTACGAAAGTAGGTAATGTGAGGAGGGTTTATTTGCACTTTATCCGTGTTTCGTTACATGAAAAGAATATAGTTTCTTTGGGCTCCAAAGACTATGTACTTTGCGTAGAGACCTTCGACTCTAACCCTTTCTTTTTCTATTTTATAATTTTCTCTTTTGAGATAAAAATGGCCAAAATTGTCCTCAAACACATCTTTAAAATATATAATTAGCATAAGATAAAAGTTAAAGATTCCCATAATAGCAATGTTTTAAAAACCGGATCGATGATTGAACCGAAAATCTTTGGTATAGGTCAGACTGGGGTTCAACTGGGGTTCAAATAGGTCCTTTATGAAAACCAAATCATGTAAGATATCCACATTTACTTCTTGATTTGGTTTTGTATGGTTCCGAGTATGTATTGTTTACTTTGGTTTTAAAATAATAAGGTCTTTCAAAACCAAACCAAGTACCAAATGGTCCAAATCTTACGTGATAAAAAAATTTGAGTTTTTTTTAAAACCAAAATCAACTGGTTCAATCTTGAACCGATCCGGTCGGCTCACCGGTTAAACCCCATTTCAGGAAAAAAATTGTCGGTTCTAAAAAAAAACTCGGTTCATGTCAAACTGGATCATTTTTTGGTCTGACCCGGCTCGACCGTTAGTCGGGTGCGCCTTTGAAAACACTGCATAATGCTACTAAATAATATTTTTGAGATGACATTACTACTAAACAATTATACATATTTCTGCCGCTGACACATCGCAAATGGTGTAAGATTATAGAACTTTTTGATATTACCCCCATGTTAGATGAAGGATATTGAGAACACCCTCATGTTGGTTCATAAGTCGAGAACACCCTCATGTTGGTTCATAATATCAAAAAACCTAAGAATATACTTGGTAAGAAAGAAGAAAAAGGATAAAATGTTGGGAATCAGTGTCAAGAGATGAACTCAAACTTAGGTGTCTAATAAAAAACGGTTGATGATAAAGGCACTACAAAATACACTCAGGCTGGTCAATTTTTTTCTTTCTAAACTTTTTCACTTAAAATTTTACTCGGGACTACCCAAAAATTTATTTAGGACTGTCAAAATTTTGACAATCCTTTCAATAGGTTGGACTGTGAAAATTTTGACAGTCCATTGAATTACATATATTATTTAGGACTGTCAAAATTTTGACAGTTCAAACTATTGGAAGGACTGTCAGAATTTTGACAGTCCTAAATAAATTTTTTGGCTCGTCCTGAAAAAAATTTGAAGTAAAAAATTTAAAAAAAAAATTAGGAACAATCCAAGTCATCTTTGCAGTGCCTATATCAAGAACCTAAAAAAAAAAAAATGTAAAATCAAGCTGAATGGTCTGTGGACATGTCCTTTGGAGGCCTGTAACTTGCAAGCAAATTTTCTTTCCCATAAAAAAATTAAAAAAAGCATCCTTTGAGAGGTTGAGAGGAAAGACTCCACCAGTTAATTACTACTGCAGAAGTATAGAGGCTAACCAATAAATCGGTTGTATGTACAACTACTAATGTCTAACCCAACAATCGACTTACAAAACTAAAGAGTACTAAAAAGAACCACAAACTTTCTCTTCTTCTTTAAACTTGAAATATCTACTAATTCTCTGTGATGGCCTCCTCCTAGTGGAGGTCAATATCAAGTACGAGAAAAGAAAGTAGAAGGTCCACGTATAGTATACTCTTTCAAATCACACATTTTTTGCGAGGTTTTCCAAGCTAGTACGCCTACACCTTTGCAATCACACAATCTGTGCATGCCAACTTATTCTTCTTCTTCAACTTCAAGCCTCCATATCTTCTTTCCTCTGTATTTGGCTACCTACAACATATATATAAACCATGAAAAAGAAGATATGTTCAACATGAAATTGAAATTGAATATTAATTAGAAGGAAAATACCATAAAATAAAAATTATGGATGATGATGATGAGAGACTATTTGGAGCTCCCTTCAGTCCAATCAACAGGCTAAGAGAGAGGCAGGAGTTGCTCCCACACCATGCATTGGCCAAAATTTATACTATTTGGAGGAGAAGAAGAATAAGGCTTGGCCGGATCCATGAGGTGGCAGCTCTAACCTCTCCTCAACCACTTGAATTGGACTGAATGGAGCTCCTCCTTCCTTCCTAGCTAGCTTTTCCTTGTCCCCCCCACCTAAGTCCCACACCTCACACTAAGAATAGTAGTCTCTCTTTATAGTGTGGGTAAAATATTTCTGATAAGAAAATGCAAAATATACAAAGTTAATGTGCATATATAAATCATTTCATGTGCTTCGTAGGACCAATTTCATAACCTCATCCGTGAGTTTTAAACGAGATGTACAAAAGGAAACCTAATAGTCAAGAAAGAAGGGATGGGCAGTTGAGCACAAATGCTAAGTTGTGCTTGAGGAACATCAGGAGTTCCATCGTCTTTTATGTAGCTGCGTGCTAGGTACTTCTCCTAGATAGTTCGGAGTCAGAAGCTAGAGAGATCTTGTCTCTTTGTGGAGTACGAGGATTGTGTTCTGTTATTGGCATATTTAACCTCTCTTTGAAGAAATGGACTCGTAAATTTCTAATGAACAAATGAAAATATTGTAAGGGTATTATGGGTATTACCCAGATGGTTTCTTCGTCAACGGTCAAGTAGTATCGCCCTACAGAGGAAGATGACAAGCGCTAGGCTTTCATCTGTGAAATCTTGTAGATATTTGAAAGAGATGGTCACATGCGTCTGAAGTAGCTCATAGAGAGAGGTACGTACGTGTCTGGTGTCAAGAAATTGAATTCAAGTAGTTGTGCAAAATTGGAGTTTTCTTCCACTCCATCACATACACACTGGTTCTTGGCTTGTGCTTCCTGGGCATATGACCAAACCATACCTTATTTGCTCATTGTTTGTCAAAGATGGGATTCTATAGATAGTACTTTGAAGTTCAGCAGTGATACAATTACAGACCTTGGCTCTGGAAAGATATGTATATTTGGCATTCAAACCTCCTTTATTCCTTAATACAAAGAATGCAAGTATAAGAAAGTTTTATGAGACCCGAGGAATTAATGATGTTATTTTCTTAATTAAACAAATTATTGATGGAAAATCAATTTAAATTGTTTGTTATTTTTTAGTTAATTTTAATTATTTTATATAGAGATTTATTTTATATGTTCTATCAATTATAATTTAAATCATATCAGGATAAGTATTTTGATATTAACTTTGTCTTCTTTTTATTTGTTGAGAGCGTATAAATAGTTTGTAAGTTCATAAATTATTCAGCGAAGAAATTGTTGGGGCTTTAATTTGCATTCTACATAATATTCTCACATCTATGTGGCAATTCCAAGTGTGTATTTCAATATAAGATTCATCTTTTATTGACTTGTACACATGTGGGGTGGTAGTCCATGCGGTTAAGATGTTTCTAGAGGGCAAAGTTCCATATATCCAAGAAATATTTATATTTTTTGTCACTCATTTTTTGGGATTTTCCTTAGGTGCGACTCGGGCGAAAGCACAAACTGGCGATTTGATGACACACTTTGCACATTGGGTGTGAGATTGCGCTTTTGTGCGAAGTTGCTCCGTTTGTGCTAGTTTTCGCGCTAGTTGCCGCAAGGAACTACACTGGCTTTCTCGAGGCCTTCCGCATCGGTTTCCATGCTGGTACTGCTTCGCGGAATTCTGCGCATGGAGCAGAGCGGTGAAACATTTTTGTACGGAATGCTGCTGAACAAAGTGGATGTTCGTTGCTCTTGGAACATAACTGTCATTTAGTGGGCTTATTGTTGTAACCGCCCACTTAATGTATTTTTGTTTATATATATACACCTATTTATTGCCTTGGATTTGTGTTTCTCCATTCGTGCCTCCTTTGTGGTACTTGCTATTTGGGGTCTAACCCCACTGGTTTTGCATGGCCAGATTTTGAGCCAGCACCCGAGGATCCAGCGTACTTTCTCCCAACTCATGGTGCGCACCAGGAACATAGCCCCGAGGATGACGAGTTAGTTTTCTTCTTCCCTGCTCGTCATTATACATTTTATTCTTTTGGGCGTTTAGCCACCGGCACCTGTTAGCTGGCAATGTATGGACATTAGTTTCCTTTGCATGATTGTATTCAATCAGACTGCAGCTGATCACGGTCATGTACTTTTGTTAATCAGCTAGCTCCTCTTTTTGTACAGCTAGTTCTCAGAATATTTTGATAGAGCAGACGCCTTATTGCTTTATCATATATGCTCTATGCTTACTATTTTTTGTTTGAATGATTGTTACATAGATGTTCGTGTGACCCTAAGTGACCTGATTGTAGCATGCACCCCTTGTCTTGTTACAGCCGTGATCGTCGTACGACATATAGTACCTTGTACAGGGTAGTTGTCCATGTCCATTTTCGTATTCCGGTACTAGGGCGTGGCAGCCTATCAGATCATGTTACCACCGACATTGTCTGATGTACATGCTATTTTTCATGTCCCTCCATCTTCGAAAGTACGTGCATGATTTGAGTCACATGGTAGATTTTGATCAGCTGGAATGGTAGACAGACTTTTCATATATGGAAGAATATGTTCAAATCTTGGACAAGAAGGAAAAGTTGCTTCAAAATCATGATGTTCCTCTTGTTCACGTGCATTGAAAAATTATTCTATCGAGGAGTCGACTTGGGAGCTTGAAGCCGAGATGAAGGAAAAGTAATTCATTTTATTATTTTCTTAGTGGTAGGTTATGTTCCTATGTTTCGAGGATAAAACTTTTTCTTAGTTGGTTATGGTGTAGTATCCCACTCCTCTTTCTGTATCGGTTAATCGGAATATATTGAATTGAGATAATTTCTCTATTTGGATCGGTTCTTCGAAATCTGGTCTCATATGTAGTGGATCGTGTCTCAAGAAAGAACTCTATATAAGAGTCACTCCCTCAAAATTTTTTACATTTTATTTTCGTTATCGTTTTGCCAATGCTTTCGCTGTTGGTTTTATGAATGCATTTTCGTGAATATTTTTGATGGTTTTTATTGCTTGCGTTCTTCGACTTGCACATTCATATCAAATTCTAGAAGAAAAAAGAAGAAGGTATTGATCATCTGTTAGTGCAAATGTAATATAGTGCCCCGCTCCGTGTTGGCACTATATACAAGAGAAATCCGTTTGCTGGCTCAAGAGGAAGCCTTCCGGAATAGCTCCTTGTTGGGACACAAGACGATTGATCTAGGTGAGTGGACTTAACTTTATTCTCTGATTCTTTCACGCCTAATAAAAAATCTGATTTTATAACTGCTTGTGCTAAGAAGATAGTGTTCATAAGAAGAATGATAGAATATGATCATGCACGTTTAATAAGAGAACTCGTATTGCTTGTCTAAAGAACAAACCCTTGTCATGCTAAGTATAAAAAGAATATTGCATGCTAAGTATACACGGACACTGCTATTAAAAGAACTGTTGCTATGTCTGTTTAAATAGAGATTTTTTGCATATTTTCTTTATCGTTTCTGAAAGAGATAGGACTATATGAAATGCTTGTACTGTTATAAAGAGTTTATAGAGAAGAGATGGCAGCTTTGTCCTCACAAAGATAAAGACTAACAGTGCACCCTATGGTACGGTCCTTGTGATCTAGTGGGGTGTGCTATTAGATATATAAAGAGAGATTGAACCTATCACTTGATTGAAAAGAAGAGAAATGATTAAAAGTTTTCTTGTTTATTGAACTATTGCATTCATATAGCTTTTATCTGATAGAGTTGCATTCATGCATTAGTCTTTAAAAAATTTGTGCACAAGGATAATCCCATGACCGGTTCCTGGGGCACTGGGGATCGTTCGTCCCATGGGGGATCAGAGAGAACACCTTGAGGAAAAGAAGTTCTCGTGATCAGGCGGGTGTTCATGTATATTAGTTAGATGTTTCACGCATCAAAGTAGCTAGTATGAGCGTATATTGGTGCAGTACTGAGCCGTGATAACACCGCTACTAATCATAAGGAAGTAGACTCATGGGCCATCATATAGTTAGGTCGCATACTAGGATTCAGCCTTCTTGCATATCTAACTGTTTGATGCAGAGACGAAAAGAAAATATTACCTATATGTATATATAAATTGTTACTAACTTGTATGTCTGTTGTAAGGATAACTATTCGGCGTAGGTAAGAATCACTGAATAAGTGATATATTCGTTATTGAATATGTTTGCTATCATATGTTATATTACATTTATGTGAGATAAATAGTCCACTAGATGTACTACTGTCTTGAACTGAGATGAATAGTCCACTAGAGATAGCTTATATTTCTAAGAGATAAAGAATATGGATCACGATATATACTGTGCACTACACGATAGAATAGTTCCTACTGTATGCTTGCATGAATTAAATATGAAATGTGGCTTTCAAAAATGTTATAAAAAAAAGAAGTAAACTGACTATGTTCCTGTATAGTATGAAATGATCATAGGTAATAGTAGTAAGATCACTAGTATGTAATATTTTATCACATGCTTACTTAGTGTTGGTTTTAGAGAGTGTTGCTTATGTTCGTCGCTTCTATACTCACCAATACTTTTTCCAAAGTGATGACTGTCACATCCCAATTTCACAGGAATCGACCGTCCTCGCTTAGCGCCTTACGAAACCGATCATCCTCGCATGGTCGTGATGCCATGCAAGCCTAAGTTGTGCTTGCACAAGGCCAAGTCCTGAACAATAACAATATAAGCTATTCAAGAATAAAAGCAGCGACACAACATAGCAGAAAAGTAAAGAACATAATGACATAAGAAAATAAGCTATTTATTGATATTCAAGAAGTATTACAAGCAGCATTTGGCCGAGATTATAATTCGCTCAAGCTCTCTCTCTCTCTCTCTCTCTCGATTAAAATATTATCGTTCCATAGATTATATCCCTTTATACAAAAGTATCTCAAAATATCTCGATACATCTCAATGAATCGACTCCAGATTTTTGGCTCTTGAGGACTAGGATATGCTATCACTTCTTCAGACGATCCAGTACCTGCAAACAGCAAATTGGTGGGGGTCAACACTTTGAGAAAAGTACTGGTAAGTATAAAAGCAAAGAACATAAGAAACACTCTCTAAAACTAACACTAAGTAAGCATGTGATAAAATATTATATTACTAGTGATCTTTCTACTTTTATCTAGGTTTATTTTATGTAGTATGGGATCAGAGTCAGTTTACTTCTTTTGGAAACATATTTGAAATCAGAGTGCATATTCAATACATTCAAGCATGCTATATGGATATTATTCTATCGTGCAGTGCGCAGCATGTATTGTGAGTCATATTCATTAACTCTTAGAAACATAAGCTATCTCTAGTGGACTATTCATCTCAATTCAAGGCAGCAGTAACATATACATGCAAAATAGAAAAGTCTTATAAGCAATTCGATAAAAACATAAACAAATAACTAGTGATCACTGATATAGTGATTCTTACCCTCGGTCGGACGGTTATCCCTGCTACAGACATACAAGTTAGCAATAATTTGCATATGCAATAGGTATGAAAGAAGGCTAACCTAGCATACACCCTAACTATATGATAGCTCCCAAGTATTGGATCTTCAGGATTAGCAGTTGGGACGTACAAGCCCATCTCACTAATGACAGATCGGCTAATAGTTGCTGAGACACTACCAGAAAAAGTCAAATTAGCGACGTAAAAAAACATTGCTAAATGACCAAAAAATGTCCCTAATCACATTTAGCGACGTAATTAGCGACGTAATACAGAAGTCGGAACTCTGCACGTCGCTGAAAGGAAAAACGTCACTAAACGTCGCTATACCGACATTTTTTAGCGGGTTAAATATGTCGCAAAATTAGTGACGTTTAGCGACTCAACGTCGCTAAATTAACGACGTTCTCAACCGTCGCTAAACTCGCTAATTAGCGACGTATTTAGCGACGTATAGTAACGTCGCTAAACGTCGCTAAATTTTTATTGAAAAATAAAAAGAAATGCTAAAAATTACCAATCTCCTGTAATTTATGAATTTTTAATTAAAAATAGACCCGGAGCAACCCTCCGTTGAATTTTCTGGGTTCGTCGACTCCTTCGGTGGAACACTCAACACCGGTAAATTAACATCATTTAATATGAATAAAAAATATCACAGTCACATAATACACACAAATATTATAGACAGACCTGGAGCAACCCTCCATTGAATTTTCTGCGTACGAAATAACACAAAAAGTATATAAAATATCACAGTCACACAATACACACAAAATAAAAGTATCACAGTCACACTCTGCGTACAGAATAACACAAAAAGTATATAAAATATCACAGTCACACAATACACACAAAATAAAAGTATCACAGTCACACAAAAATGCATAATATATAAGTATGTATCACAGTCACACAAAATGCATAATATATAAGTATCACAATCACACAATAACCACAATAAAAGTATATGAAACATCACAATATCAATCTCGAGGATATCCAATACGCTGGGGGCATATACCAGTCTCTCAGATACTGCGCATAAACATCGTCTATGTGATCAATCTCCGCTATAGGTGCTGGGTGACTGGAACTCCCCGTCTAAGATACAGCCGCTATAGGTGTTGGGTGACTGGAACTCCCGATCTAAGATAGAACAAGTGGTATCTCTTCCTTCTTAACATTCACTTCCTCCTTAACAATAGGAGGCATCACTTCCTCCATAACAGTAGGAGGCATCACTTCCTCCTTAACAGTAGGAGGTGTCTCTCTCAAGCGACGTGCACGTGCTCGGGTCATGGGTGTCATCTAGTAAGATAGATGAAAACAAAGAAATATAATTGATAACAGATATAAATATATTGTCTAATATTAAATATTGTGTAAATTTATATCGTAACTATTATCAACTGATACTAGTATCAACTGATACTAGTATAAACCCTAACCCTAACCTAACCCCAGGTCAAAAATCCTAACACAATACTAACCACTGACATTAACTAATAATAATACTACAGTAATCCGAACTTCACTTAACAGGTTACAGTATTCCGAACTAATACTAATACTACAGAAGAAGTGTTGATTTGTGACCAAATTGCTGTGCATGTGATTTGAATGTTAGGTCTTCCAAAAGTTTGAATCCCAAATCCATCTCAAACTGGATAGTATAAAGTGGATCTTTTAAGTTCAATATTGAATTTGGATTGAATAGGATTGGTTCTTCATAACAGTCTAATGGCTTCTTATTGTTTTTGTCCATCAGTTAGTAGGCTAGTACAAAATATCACTATTGGAGGACAGAGGCACGAGATATTTTTAAACTATGTCACCAAACAGTATCGAGATGACATAGTATTGCATATGACTCAGCTCAGAAATTATTAGCAAAGATATTAGATTTGGTTCTAAGCTCCAGGTATTCATAACGTTCTAAGTCATAATAAAGTTCTCTACTAAGAAAATTGATATTGTATGATGGAAAGTTCTCAAATAAAGAGCGTGCCATTACTTGTTGTTGACATATTAACATGATTGTTTTTTTCTCTTTCTCCATGTTCTACTTCATTTTTTTCTCCACATAACTAGTACTAGAACTCAAAACTTTTCAGCTCTGAATACTCAAATGTTAAGAGAAATAAAACATCAAATAGTGAACCCTTCCACTGCAAAACATTTGAGCAATGAACTCCAGGGATTCATGCATAACTTTCAATAATGACAGACCTTGGAATACCTGGTCTATCATCCTTGAAGACATTGGAAACCTTCTTGCAGAATGGAGAACTTGGTAAATTTGTAAGAAAGAATAGAGTATGCAATAAATGTTTTCACCATTGAATCCTACCATGTTCTCTCTCTCTCTCTCTCTCTCTCTCTCTCTCTCTCTGTATGCACTATAAAATTCTCCATAGTTGGTCCTCTCTATTAGCAGACCTCTTTGTCATTACAAAGTAGTAAATTATTTATTTTGTGCTGGATGTAAATTTAATTTTAGTAATGATGCCGACCTACACTCAGCATGCATAGAACTAGTACTCAACAACTCTAAGTCAATGCATTAACTTGTATCCAATGCCTGTACAAAACATCTCTTCACTTGTGAACTGCTTTGACACCAAAAAATCTTAGAATATCTATGAAGTCATTATATGCCCAAGTTGGATTACATTAGCCAGATAAATTGTATCATTCTGGACATTCAAAGACATGAATTGGACTCAGGCTCTTGCAACATTATTTACAAGAAATCCTAGCTAGAGAATCATGGTTCATCGATATCAGATATCCTTCATTCATAACCCCAGGTTAAAAACTCTAACCCTAACCCCAAGTCAAAAAACCTAACCCTAACCTTAACCCTAGGTCACGTGTGTGTGTCGTATCAGTTTGTGTGTCGTGTCAATGTCAGTGTCTGTAACGTGTGTGTGTCGGGTCAGTGTCAGTGCCATGTGTGTCTTGTGTGTGTGTGTGTGAGAGAGAGAGAGGGAGAGAGAGAGAGAGAGAGAGAGAGAGAGTTAGGGTTTAATTACCTAGAGGAGGAGGAGGAGGAGGAAGAGGAGGAGGGGGGAGGATGCGGCCAGAGGGAGGAGGACGCGGCTGGAGGGGGTCGTCGGGAGGGAGAAGGGGGCGCCGGAGGGAGAAGGGGAGCCGGAGGGGAAGGACGCGGCCGAGGGGGTCGCCGGAGGGAGAAAAGAGGAGCCAGAGCGGGAGAGATCGAGAGCGGGTTTGAAATTTGGGAGAGGGAGAGGAGGAATCAGCCCTAAGTAAAAAAATTAGTGACGTTTTAGCGACGCCAATAATGACGTCGCTAATTTAGAATTTAGCGACGTCTTAAACGTCGCTAATAACGTCGCTAAATGTCCAAAATATATACGTCGCTAAAAACATCGCTAAATAAAACATATTAGTGACCTAAATTGAACTTATAGCGATTAATCTTTTAAAAACTGAATAAAAGTCGCTAAACGTCGCTAAATATCGCCAATTAGCGACATCTAGCGACATTTTTACATAGAGTCGCTAAAAAATGTTGTTAATCCCGTTTATTCTAGTAAATAGATACATGGTTGCTCTGCACTAAAATACGCTCAAAATAGAAGCCGGGTGTCACGCCCCAGTCCCAAAATATCGAGGGACTAGACATATGGCAATGGCCAGCAGCACACACCGATGGGCAAACCCAATTTAATGGACCCATCAGGGTGTAGTTAAGTTGTAATACAACAATAAGGTCTAAATATCATGTCACAATCTAATCTCATCCATAGAAGATAAATATGATCAATAACAACAAAATAAAATATAACCATCATCAAGTCTCCATAAAATAAATCAGGGAACAACCCGATAATAAGTCTGATACAATTTAAACGAGAAATAAAAGAGCCTAATAACAGCAAAGACTGAGTATAGAATAAGCAGATACTCAGAAGAAATACTCAGCGATCACCTCGTCCTCGGTTTCTGGTACTGCTCCAAAGACTGCTCCTGTCCCGTACACCTCAGGGTAGATATCCTCTGCTAAACCTGGAGACATAATCTGGATCTAGGTCCTCAGGGGACATAGCAAGGTACAAGAATAACTCAAGCCAAAATAAATGTAGTACAATAATAAAAGAATCAATAGGATAAACTATATAACCAGCTAAGTGATATGCAATATGAGAGCATGAATCATACTCAGGCTGAGACTACTATAGGCTCTGTGTCGGAAAAACCTATAGCAGTATTCTCTCTAAGGGACAGTAATGTGCCAAAGCTCTGTGTCAGAGTTTAAGGCACCTCCAGTAATATAATATATATATAATCAGCCTTTTGTATGGTAAATCTCTCCCCACCCAATGTAATCATACGTCTCATGTTCACGATGTCTCATGTCCATGTCACGCAAGATCATATCTAATGCAGCAAGTCATAATGATACCTAAGCACATGCAATATCTATGTCGCGAATCATGTAACCTATACAGAATCACCATGAATATCTCAAGAAGATTCTGTCTCATGAATAGTGTCAGGTGTCCTATGGTATGACGTACTTGATAATGCAAGCACGAGAATATATAGGGTCTCGATATCCATCTCTAGATAACGTTACACAACTTCCCGTACGGCGTTGACACCCAAATATTATTCGAAATTTAAGTAATGTCACACGGTCCTAGGTTGAACATATTTATCACAATAATAGATCAAGGGAATAATATAAAATGAATTACTGCAAGTATGGCAAGGTAAACTTGCCCGGGGTTCTGACTAAAGCTGCTGCTCTGGTATCAGCGGGATTTGCAGGTACTCCTCCGAATGCTGTAATAAACGTTACCATCAAGTTCAGAAGATATCAAATAGCTAAAATTGGCTGTCCATAAGTCCAATTTGGACACAGGGGCAAAAGTGACAGTTTATGGTCAAAGCGGGGTCCACGTGTGACCTGCTTCGCACTAAAAAATGTGCCAGAGACATTGTTCTCCAAATTCGTCAAACTTAGTATCTACAAGTCCAGAATGACGATACGAACCCAACAGAATGTCCAGAACTGGATTTCGATGAGCCGATCACCTGTTGCAAAACGAAACTCCGTCCGGGTCGTTTTCTCAGTGGCTGCAAACAGGCCGACTCGACTATGAGGCTACAATACAAGTAATGAGCGATAGAGAAGGCTCTCCCATTCCCACCGGGAGCCTCTCCCCTGGTCGCAAATAGGGCCGAACGGGAGAAGGCTTAGCTCTGGATCCCGCTAACTCTAACGTTTTCCTAACTAACAAACTATCCAAACTGGATAATAACACAATCAGCAAAATGCCTAACTCAAGCTTGTCCATAGAACGAGCTCCGCTAAGCGACTAGCTGGCTTGTTTCCTAAGTTTGTAGCTTAAGTTTACCTTCGCAACAACAATTGGTGAATGGAAAATTGCTCAAGTGGGCTGTCACCCTTGCCGTCCTCGATACTCCTTTCAGCACTCATTCTTGCTCTAAGTTTGTCTTTCAAGCAAGCCCTAAATGAAAAGGAAAAAGCCCTTTCCTTTACCTTTCTTTGTTGATTTCATCACCTTTTCTTTTGAATAGGCAAGTCCCGTTAGTCAAGCAATAAGTACTTGAAAGGAAGCCGCCCTTTCTCCACCCGTATCTTCTTCGTTCTGGAAACACGTGTCCCCACGTCCGCTTTTATCCGCCCGTAACCCGCTTTCTTTGCCAACACAACATTAGGGCCGTCCCCTTCATTCTATGCTGACCCCGGCCGGGTCTAGCTTTTTGGGAAGCCCGTTCCCACTGTGCTCATGGCCCAGTCTGGCTGACCTTTTGGATGAGTTCTGTGGCAAGCTGACGGATTCTGCTACTTCTTCTCTTCCGAAAGAACTTATTCTTCTATCCTAAGAGTGGATATTTCAAAGAGAGCACCGGATCTTCTTTCCGCCGAACAGAAGAGTAGATCGATTTGCTTATCCATCTGATCATTTTGTTTATCACAAAATCGCCCATCAAGTAGAGCCGTGGGGCCAACGATACGGGATTTTGTCAACATTCTCAGAATCGAACCAAACTTGGGTCACAGGACCAGCGTATTACTACGAGTCCGATGGAGCAAGTTTCGTTTCGATACGACGAGAGTACACGAAGTTACAACGAGTTTCAGAACATAACCGATACGTGGTGTTGTCGACGGATACGCATTGATTCCGGTGTGCACGCACATCCAAATCAACTTTCGTAAAATCCTACACGTCCGTATTGACGGCGCGCACCTTTTGGTGAAATTCGCATATGACCAAGTCATCCCGTTTAGCGGGGCACACCTTGTTCAGAAAAAAATCAGGATATTTAAATAACCAATATTTCGGTCATTTTTACCCTCAAATTAAATACAAAGTACAGCTCAATAAATTACACTAAAATAAGATTTTAAAACTTGGTCATAAGGTCTAAATATTTGTTTAGTTGGATTTTAGAAACAATTAACAGTTTTGTCGCAAAACGATCGCGAACTAGGGAGTTCGGGTTATTTTTTGAATTTTTAGAAAAATGGGATGTTTTCCTAATTTTGCGTCGCGGTTTGCGACCGACACAGGATGCGATACCCCAAACGAGTTGCACGAGGTTCGAGAGGATCATGCAGGGTTCGTGCATGATTCAACAGAATGAAAAACTAGAGGACGAAGAGAGAGAAAATCTTTCCTGAACGATGGCTCAGAATTGACTAAAATTACGCGTACGCGGGGAGCCGCGACGGTGCTCGGACGGCGGGGCTTGCTGGCGGCGACGACTTGATCGGCCTGCGGCGACGAGGGCACGACAGAGACGCTGGAGGGAGCTCGGCCGGAGGACTGTCGCCTGAGTTCGGGTGGCCGGGGAGTCGTGTCACGGCGATGGTGGTCGATGGCCGAAGGAGAGGGTGATGGGGTTGGCGGATGATGGTGGTCGGGTTTTATGGGGGAGGTCGGGGAGGGGATCCGGCGGCCGTTGCGGGGAGGTGGAGAGGAAGAGGCGGCCGACGGCGTCGGTTAGGGAGATGAAGCGGCGGGGAGGCGGAGAAACAGCCGGGGAACGATCGGGGTAGGCGGACGGGTTTCTTCAGTTACTGTGTAAAAAAATTGGATTCGGGTTTCTGGTCGGGTTCGGGTATGGTTCTGACCCGACCCACTAAGGTTGGTTTATGGGTTCGGTTTAATTGGATTTGGTTTGGTTCAGGGTTGGTTTGGTTCATTTAGGGCTTGGTTCAAATCGGTTTTTTTTTGGTTTATTTAAAACATTAATTTTTAGGTCTTTAAAAATAGTTCTAGGGTGCAATAAATCCAAAAAAAATTACACTATGTCTAAGATTTTATTTTACACCAAAAAATTATTTTTATAATATTTTAATACTTATTTTAATACTTAAAAAATATTTGATTCAGAAGAACATTTATTTTAATTCCTAAAAAATTACAGAAAAATTTCGAAAATTTATATTTTAAATTTCTAAAAAATCTGGGAGTTTACAATCTACCCCCCTTAAGAGTATTACGTCCTCGCAATCAAATAAATAATCGGTCAGAAGAGATGACACAGTTGCAAGCATTGTTCGAAGCATGACACAATCAAAGAATCATGATCAAAGATAAATCGAAGGACGAGAGTTAAACAAAATACATAGGGAATGAATAAAATATTTTCCTAAATAATGAAAATTAGGTAATTCAATTATTAATAAGGTTTATCAATTATTAATTATTAATAAGTTCAAATACTAGGTTTAGGGATAAGGTCATGAACTAATAGGCACGTGCTAAAGCATTACTAGGAATAAACATAAATGAATAACTTAAATCTTATGCGCATTTGCTACTCTACGAGTCTGTGCGTCCTCCATGGTCATCGCAAAAGCTTGTTCGCATCCTTGCGGTACTGCCCTCTGCTGTTGCTGGGCTTGTCGGAAGAGTGCTGCTTGTGGTGCCAAGGGTGGCCTCGGCTGTTATACTCCCAGAACTGGTAGTATGACTCCTTCAACTCCCGTTTGTGTTGCTCCTAATGCTGGATAGGCTGGCCTTGGTACTGGTAAAGCTTGTCGGTTTAATATTAGTGCTCTCTCTCGATGCTCAGGACAATCCTTGGCTAAATGTTGGTTGGATTCGCAAATCAAGCATAATCCCAATTTGCGTCTGCACTAATTCTCAATATGTCCTCGCTTGTCATAATATTGACAGATAGGCAGTATTTACGAAGATGCTCTGAGTGGCTGGTGCAGGTGAGATCTCTTTACGACTTCTTCCTGTGGTGCTCTGGTTGGTGCTGATGTGGCTGGTTGATGAATCATTAATGCTTTCTCTCGACGTTCAGGGAAATCCCTTACCAAATACTGTTTAGATCCGCAAACTAAACATAATCCCAATCTGAGTCGGCATTCTTTGGCGAGATGGCCTGCTTTGCCACAGTAGTGACAATTAGGAAGGACTAGTGCTATTGGTGTAGATGCTTTCGGTGGTGGATTCATCTGTGGTCGCTTTGTAGCTCTTTCTTGTTGTGCTTGGTCTAGTGCTAATGCATGCGACCGCTTCTAGCTGGACTCTATCCTGGTGATGCACTCCATGGTTCATGCTGCAGCAAGAACGTCCGTGTCTAAAGTAGTTGTAATGGAGCCGATTAACTTTCGTAGCTCAGAGCTAAGTCTGTCAATGAACTTCTCCTCTTGGCTTTGCTGGACTTCTTGATGAACCTTCTGTTGGGCTTGCATCATCGCGTAGAACATTTAAAATTTTTATTGTCCGTCCATAGCCCGCCCTTGTGGAAAAATAGGTATCGGTGGAGAAAACTACAGCGGAATGTCATCTTGATGGATTCTTGAGGCATGCTGATTTGCTTGACTGCTTCGGTGAGTGGAGGGATCTCCACTCAATGTCGTCACTTCATCTTCTCCGTAGGTGGCTACAGCACCTTGTGGTATTCTTGTAGGTCTTTCATCGTTTGCTCGTAAATCCATTATTCTGCATCCAAAATAAACTATAAGCGATGCACAGAGCAATCAAGGCATGATGCAAGTCAAGTAATTAATTCGATTCCGATATAGAGATCAATAATGATTCAATCAAGTGGATGAGATCGTATAACTTATCCTATCTTTGTCGCAGGCTTGCTCAGTTCCTAAGTTGAAACCGAAGAAATTTAGTCGTTGACCTGCATGGACCACCACAAAAACCATGTCACGCCCCTGTCCCAAATTATTGAGGGACTAGACACGTGGCAATGGCCAGCAGCACACACCGATGGGCAAACCCAATTTAATAGACCCATCAGGGTGTACTTAAGCTGTAATACAACAATAAGGTCTAAATATCATGTCATAATCTAATCTCATCCATAGAAGATAAATATAATCATTAACAGTAAAATGAAATATGACAATCATCAAGTCTCCATAAAGTAAATCGGGGAACAACCCGATAATAAGTCTGATACAATTTAAACGAGAAATAAAAGAGTCTAATAACAGAAAAGACTGAGTATAGAATAAGCAGATACTCAGAAAAAATCCTAAGCGACCACCTCGTCATCGGTTTCTGGTACTGCTCCAAAGACTGCTCCTGTCTCGTACACCTCAGGGTAGATATCATCTGCTAAACCTGGGGACATAATCCGGATCCAGGTCCTCAGGGGACATAGTAAGGTACAAGAATAACTCAAGCCAAAATAAATGCAGTTCAATAATAAATAAATTAATAGGGTAAACTATATAACCAGCTAAGTGATATGCAATATGAGAGCATGAATCATACTCAGGCTGAGACTACTATTGGCTCTGTGTCGGGGAAACCCATAGCAGTATTCTCTCGAATGGCTAGTAATGTGCCAAAGCTCTGTGTCAGAGTCTAAGGCACCACCAGTAATATATATATATATATATATATATATATATATATATATAATCAGCCTTTTGTATGGTAAATCTCTCTCCACCAAATGTAATCACACGTCTCATGTTCACGATGTCTCATGTCCATGTCACGCAAGATCATATCTAATTCAGCAAGTCATAATGATACCTAAGCACATGCAATATCTATGTCACGAATCATGTAACCTATACAGAATCACCATGAATATCTCAAAAAAAATTTATCTCATGAATAGTGTCAGGTGTCCTGTGGTATGACGTACTTGATAATGCAAGCATGGGAATGTATAGGGTCTCGATATCCATCTCTAGGTGACGTTACACAACTCCGCGTACGGCGTTGACACCCGAATATTATTCGGACGTTAAGTAATGTCACACAATCCTAGGTAGAACATATTTATCACAACAATAGATCAAGGGAATAATATAAAACGAATTACTGCAAGTATGGCAAGGTACACTTGCCTGGGGTTCTGACTCCAACTACTGCTCTGATATCAGCGGGATTTGCAGGTACTCCTCTGAATGCTGTAATAAATATTACCATCAGGTTCAAAAGATATCAAATAGCTAGAATTGTCTATCCATAAGTCCAATTTGGACACAGGAGCAAAAATGACAGTTTCTGGTCAAAGCGGGGTGCACATGTGGCCCGCTTTGCACCGAAAAATATGCCAGAGACAATATTCTCTAAATTCGTCAAACTTAGTGTCTACAATTCCAGAATGATGATACAAACCCAATGGAATGTCTAGAACTAGATTCCGATGAGCCGATCACAAAATCGTCCATCAAGTGGAGCCGTGGGGCCCACGATACAGGATTTTGTCAATGTTCTCAAAATTGAACCAAACTTGGGTCACAGGACTAGCGTATTGCTACGAGTACGATGACGTAAGTTTTGTTTCGATACGACAAGGGTACACGAAGTTACAACAAGTTTCAGAACATGACCGATACGGGGTGTTGTCGACGGATACGCGTTAATTCCGTTGTGCACGCACATCCAAATCAACTTTCGTAAAATCTCACACGTCCGTATTGACGACATGCACCTTTCGGTGAAGTTTGCACACGACCAAGTCGTCCTGTTTAGCGGGGCGCACCCAGTTCTGAAAAAAATTAGGGTATTTAAATAACCAATATTTTGATCATTTTTACCCTCAAATTAAATACAAACTACAGCTCAATAAATTATACTAAAATATGGTTTTAAAACTTGGTCATAAGGTATTAATATTTGTTCAGGTGGATTTTAGAAATAATTAACAGGTTGGTCGCAAAATGGTCGCGAACTGGGGAGTTCGGGTTATTTTCTGAATTTTCAGAAAAGGGGATATTTTTCCTGATTTTGTGTCGTGGTTTGCGACCGACACAGGACGCGATATCCCGAATGAGTTGCACGGGGTTCCAGTGGGTCACGCAGGGTTCGTGCACGATTTGACATAACGAAAAACTAGAGGACGAGAAGAGAGAAAACCTCACCTGAACGATGGCTCGGAATCGACTAAAATTACGCGTACGCGGTGAGCCGCGGCGGTGCTCGACCGGCGGGGCTTGCTGGCGGCGGCGGCTTGGTCAGCCTTGGGCGGCGAGGGCATGGCAGAGACGCTAGAGGGAGCTCGACCGGAGGACTGTCACCTGAGTTCGGGTGGCCGGGGAGTCGGGTCACGGCGAGGGTGGTCGATGGCCGAAGGAGAGGGTGATAGGGTTGGCGGATGATGGTGGTCGAGTTTTATCGAGGGGGTCGAAGAGGGGATCCGGCGGCCGTTGCAGGGAGGTAGAGAGGAAGAGGCGGCCGACGGTGTCGGTTAGGGAGATGAAGCGGCGGGGAGGTGGAGAAACAGCCGGGGAACGGTCGGGGGAGACGGACGGGTTTTTTCAGTTACTGTGCAAAAAAATTGGGTTCGGGTTTCGGGTCGGGTTCGGGTACCGCTAAGGTTGGTTTAGGGATTCGGTTCAATTGGATTTGGTTCGGTTCAGGGTTGGTTTGGTTCATTTAGGGCTTGGTTCAAATTGGTTTATTTTGGTTTATTTAAAATATTAATTTTTAGGTCTTTAAAAATAGTTCTGGGGTCCAATAAATTCCAGAAAAATTACACTATGTCTAAGATTTTATTTTACACCCAAAAATATTATTTTTATAATATTTTAATACTTAAAAAATATTTGATTCAGAAGAACATTTATTTTAATTCCTGAAAAATCACAGAAAAATTCAAAAAAATTCCGAAAATTCATTTTTAAAATCCTGAAAAATCTGAGGGTTTACACCGGGACTCATGGTTCAGCACTACACTAATAGCCATACCCTCCCATAAATAAGTATTTCTAGCCTCAGGGTATCCAAATCTCTCCCAGGATGAACGATTCTCAGTGCCCCAGGAATCACTCGAGAGATAAACCTTGTGCACAAGTTGTCAGACCAATGCATGAATGTAATTCTATCAGATAAAAACTATATGATGCAAGCAGATAATGAACAAGTAATTCTTCTATACTATCTCTTCTTTGATCTGATCATATTAATGTACGACGTTCATAACCATCGATGTACAGGGCACGTAGCCATCGATGTACGGGGTTCGTAACCATAAATACTCTAGACTAGTTCAAATGATAAATTATATGTTCAAGCAGTCTAGTTATTTTAACAAGTAACAAGTAAGAACAATTCTATAAATCTAGGATGCAATTATGTCGCTTTCAGTACGATAGAAAACAGACAAAAAATCTCTATTTAAACAAGCATGGTAGTATTTCTTCTATATCTTTTAACTAAATCATACAATTCTACTCTTACTTAGCATACAATGTATTCACAAGTTTAAGAAAATCTTTTACTCTTCTTATTAGTATGGCAGTAGTTCTTTCGGTAGCTATGTCAGTCCAACTTAGTATGCAACATTCTAATCTTTTACTTAGCATTCCAAGGGTTCTATCACTTTTAGAAAAGCATATAAGTTCTCTTGTTAAGCATAACAATGATCATTTATTCTATAAATCAGGAAAGCAAGCATTCTTTTAGCATATACAGTTCTCTAAGTAAGCATGCAAAGTCAGGTTCTATCATTCTTCTTATGAACAATATCTTCTTAGCACAAGCAGTTATAAAACCATATTCTTTATTAGGCGTGAAAGAATCATAGAATGAAGTTCTGTCCACTCACCAAGATCAGTTGTCTTATGTTTTGATCGGAGAACTCTTCGAGAAGGCTTTCGCTCGAGCCAGCAAAGCGATATCTCTTGTATATAGTGCATCGTGAAGCGGTAAACTACACTAATCCCCTACTTGTTCTGTTCGCAGGTGCTGAATTATTCGAAAAAGTGATAGGGGATCCTCATCCTCAGGAGCCGGAGATCTGGAATCAATGCCTTGAGCTGCATTGAGATATTTAGAGTTATTTTCTGTATAAAGGGATGCAATGTATGGAATAATGTCATTGTATTCTGAAAGATGTAAGCTAATTTATAATGTACTGAAAGCTTATAATCATTTTATTTATCAATAAAGAGATTATTTTTTATACCATTGTGTTTATTTACTTTTTTGCATATTGTGTCGCTGCTTCTATCTCTGAATAGCTTATCTTGTTATTGCACCAGCCTTGGCCTCTTGCAAGCGCAACTTAGGCTTGCACGCAAGAAGACATGCGAGGACGATCGTCCCTTACAAGAATCGGGGCATGATATAGTGGTATCAGAGAAAATCGATCCTTTGGCCATTCCATTATTTCGCTTCAACTCAAGATGTTTCCTTGCCACTTGATATCGTTGCCGCAATGCGCATTCCATACAATGAATCTGTAAATATTCTCAAAGATGCTGACAAAAGTTTTATGGATTATTTTATTGCTTGAGAGATATGATTTCTGATTGCTAGAGTTTTTAAATTGAGGATGGAGAAGAATGAGGATTATCGCTGCTCTAGATATCAAAAATTTATCCATGAGTTTCGAGGACAAAACTTTTTCTCGATGGGTAAGTATATAGTAACCGGCTCCGCGTTAGCACTATATACAAGAGAGATCTGTTTGCTTGCTCAAGAGAAATCCTTCCTGAAAATCTCCATGTTGGGACACTAGACGATTAATCTGGGTGAGTGGGCAGAACTTTCTTCTCTGATTCTTTCACGCCTAATAAAGAACTAATTTTATAACTGCTTGTCCTAAGAAGATAGTGTTCATAAGAAGAACGATAGAATATGACCATGCATATTTAATAAGAGAACTCTTATTGCTTGTCTAAATAATGAACCCTTGTCATGCTAAGTATAGAAAGAATATTGCATGCTAAGTATACACGGAGACTGCTATTAAAAGAACTATTGCCATGTCTGTTTAAATAGAGATTTCTTGAATGTTTTCCTTATCGTTTTTATAAGAGATAGAACTGTATGAAATGCTTGTATTGTTACAAAGAGTTTATAGAGAAGATATGGCGGCTTTGTCCGTACATAGAAAGAGATTAATAGTGCACCCTGAGGTACTGTCTTTGCGATCTAGTTGGGTATGCTATTAGATATGTAAAGAGAGATTAAACCTATTGCTGGATTAAAAAAAAGATAAATGATTAAAAGTATGCTTGTTTATTGAACGGTTGCATTGATATAGTTTTTATCTGATAGAATTGTATTCATGCATTGGTCTTTAGAGAACTTGTGCACAATGATAATCCCACGACCGGTTCCTGGGGCACTGGGGACCGTTCGCCCTAAGGGGGATCAGAGAGAACACCCTGAGGCAAAGAAGTCCTTGTGATAAGGCCGGTGTTCATGTCCATTACTTAGTTGGTTCATGCGTCAAAGCAGCCAATATGATCGTATATTGGTGCGATGCTGGGCCGTGATAACACCGCTACTAATCATGAGAAAGTAGACTCATAGGCCATCATATAGTTAGGTTGAATGCTAGGATTCAGCCTTCTTGCATATCTAACTATTTTATGCAGATATGAACATTGAATATTACCTATATGTATATGCAAATTGTTGCTAACTTGTATGTTTGTTGAAGGGATAACCGTTCGGCGTGGGTAAGACTCACTAAATAAGTGATGTATTCGTTATTGATTATGTTTACTATCATATATTGTGTTTCTTTTATGTGAGATAAATAGTCCACTAGATGCACTACTGTCTTGAATTGAGATGAATAGTCCACTTGAGATAGCTTATGTTTCGAAGAGCTAACGAATATGGATCACGATACATGCTATGCACTACATGATATAATAGTTCCTATTGTATGATTGCATTAATCAAATAAAAAATATGGCTTTCAAAGATGTTTCAAAAAAAGATGTAAAATGGCTCTGTTCCTAAATAGTATAAAATGAACATAGGTAAAAGTAGCAAGATCACTAGTATATAATATTTTATTACATGCTTACTTCGTATTGGTTTTAGAGAGTGTTGCTTCTGTTCGTTGCTTCTATACTCACCAATACTTTTCCCAAAGTGCTGACCCCCACCAGTTCTGTTCGTAGGTGCTATATTATTCGAAGAAGCGATAACAGATCCTTATTCTTAAGAGCCGAAGATCTAGAGTCGATGCCTTGAGTTGCATTGAAATATTTAGAGATATTTTCTATATAAAGGGATGTAATATATGGAATGATGTCATTGTATTCTGAGAGATGTAAGCCAATTGGTAACGTATTGAAAGCTTATAATCATTTCAGTTATTAATAAAGAGATTGTTTTCTTATACCATTGTATTCATTTACTTTTCTGCATATTATATCACTGCTTCTATCTCGGAATAGCTTATCTTGTTATTGTACTAGCCTTGGCCTTTTGCAAGTACAACTTAGGCCTGCACGGCATCACGCCTGTCATGCCCCGGTCCCGTAGTGCCGATCGTCCTCACTTGGTCCCTACGGATTCGATCATCCTCGCTTGGGCGCGATACCGTGCAAGCATAAGTTGCGCTTGCACCAGGCATAGTACCTGCACAAGAAACAAGTCAGACAAAAATATACATATATAAGCACAAAATGTAAATACAGATAACCAAAGTTGAACACATCTGATAGGAATACAAAATACTTTCTTTATTGAATACTTGAACATTGGATTACAAAGTACTTGCTTGACTGATTACAAAATATGCCATAGATAGCTACATCCCTTTTTACAAACCCAAAACTAGCCACAACGCCCACACATTATGTCCTTGTAGTAGGACCAAAATCAAAACAACAAGCAGAAGAAGAGCTTGCATACAGGAGAGGAAAGCTAAGGAAGCAGCACGAGCACGGTTCTGCTGGATGGATGCGCTAATACTGGTTCAAAATGCTCGTCAAGCTCTCGCTACCAGAACCTGGAGATTTGCCCTCAAACGTGGGTCAGTACTACAACATGTAATGGTGAGCGACCGTGGCCAAACTCACCTTGAAATCCATACTAAGTAAGCATGTGAAGCTAGCATTATTAGGTGATCTTACTAGTTTTCTAGTTTCTTTTTAACAATTTATGCAAGAAAATATAGACAATAGATAAACAATGCATATGATAAATCTTACCCACGGTCGAGCTGATATCCCTACAATGATGGACTATCCATACAATGAATCCGTAAATATTCTCAAAGATGCCGGCAACAGTTTTCTGGATTATTTTATTGCTTGAGAGATATAATTTCTGATTGCTAGAGTTTTTGAATTGAGGATGGTGAGGGATGAGGACTATCATTGCTTTGGATATCGAAAGTTTCTTCTTGAGTTCAAGACAATTTTTTTTCTCAGTGGGTAAGTATGTAGTGCCCCACTCTGCGTTGGCACTATATACAAGGGAGATCTGTTTGCTGGCTCAAGAGAAAGCCTTCCTGAAAAGCTCTCTGTTGGGACACAAGACGAATGATCTGGGTGAGTAGACAAAACTTTATTTTCTGATTCTTTCACGCCTAAGAAATAATCTAATTTTATTACTGCTTGTGTTAAGAAGATAATGTTTATTATAAGAATGATATAATATGACCCTGCACATTTAATATGAGAACTCGTACTAAAGAACGAACCCTTGCTATGCTAAGTGTAGAAAGAATGTTGCATGCTAAGTATACATGGACACTACTATTAAAAGAACTGTTGCTATGTCTGTTTAAATTGAGATTTCTTGCATATTTTTCTTATTGTTTCTGTAAGAGAGAGAACTATATGAAATGCTTGTACTATTATAAAGAGTTTATAGAGAAGAGATGGTGGCTTTGTCCACACAGAGATAGACTAATAGTACACCATGAGGTATGGTTCTTGTGATCTATTAGGGTGTGCTATTAAATATATAAAGAGAGATTGAAACTATCTCTTGATTGAAAAGAAAAGAAATGATTAAAAGTCTGCTTGTTTATTGAACTGTTGCATTCATATAGTTTTATCTGATATAGTTGCATTCATGCATTGGTCTTTAGACAAGTTGTGCACAAGGATAATCTACTACCAGAATAAGATATTTTAGCGACGTCCAAAAATGTCGCTAATATATAAACTAACGTCGCTAAAATGATTTGACGACGTAATTAGCGACTTTTTTATGTTCTCGTGTATTACATGGTCGCTGACAACAAAAAAATTGCTAGTCGTCGCTGTAGAGACATATATTTGCGACTAGAAGACATCGGAGAATATACGACGATTAGCGACGTGTCATCGTTAAATTGGCGATATAAGATTTGGTCGCACGTCGCTATATTAGCGACTTTATGAGCGACATTTTGCTACAACAATGTTGACATAGTAAGTTTTGCCATGTTAGCATGTTAGCGACATTTTACGACGTACTAGCAAAATTTATGGTACCAAATAGCGACGTTTCGATACTTGTTAGCGACGTAATTGTACGTCGCTGAACGTCATAAACTTTATCTAAATAGAAAAAAATAAATAAATAGGATTTAGTTTGTAAAATATTTTCCAACAAAACTTTACCTGCAGTTATAAATTATAGTTTATATAAATAGACCCAGAGCAACCCTCCGTTGAATTCCCTGGGTTTGCGGATCCCTTCTGTGGAATACTCAACACCGATAAATTCATATACAGTTAATATGAATAATAAACTAAACTCACATAGAAAGAAATCTACAAAGTTATACTATAATATATATGTCCCAAGAAGTAGATAAATAAATTTAAATTAAGTGTCACAAGCGTCTCAGAATGTAATAAAAAGTATGAAATAAATACATCAAAGAACCAAGAATGGGCCAATACACACAAACACCGCAAAACCTATCCAAACAAGTACTACTACTGATCAGGAGGAGCACCGTCGCACATCTGGGATAAAAGAAACTTTTACTGCTCCTGTGAAAGCATCATCGATGCCGATGGAGGAGGCAGGGCGGTATCTATGCCACAAACTAGGAGGACGTATCTGCTCCAATGCTACCAGTCGAGCACTGTATGAATTCATGGCAGATAACATCCTCGAAGTGCTCTCCGCTACAGATCGACTCATCACATCTTGCACCGCATGTATCCTCGCAAGTGAGTCGCTCATGGCCGTATGTGACCCCTCCATCTCCGTCTATCTGCGCTCCGTAGACGCGGCCAGGGTCACCAAACTATGCTCTATCTTCTTGCTCAGAGTCTGGAGCTTTGTAAGATTATGCTCAATCTTCTGGCTTAGAGTTCTGATCTCCATAAGGCTACGCTCGAGCGCATCAAAACGTGCGGTGGTCGTCGCATCGTCGGTCTGCGGCTGAAAATGGGGCTAGGGCTGCTCCGTAATTCTCCATAGTAACTCGTCACACAGGTCATCAATCTGACGGTCAACGCTCTCTTGGGCTCGTGCTGACGCTTGTGAAGGCTACGAGGAATGCACACTGACAGAGGGGGCCCTGGATGACTGCATCATAATAAAGGCATCGTAGGATCCCGTACCATAGTTCGTACTCCTTTGAAGACCACCAACGGTGGTCATCCAGAGCTCGTCCATCGATGGAGCTGTAAAGGGTTGCGAGAAAGTATCAGCCCCTCCCTCGGCAGGTGCACTAGCAATCGTTCACTCATGTAGTCTAAGATACTCGTCCTAGAAAAGTAGTTGCTAATGTCTAAGGTACTTATTAATAACTATATAGATATCTATGTTGCATATTTTTTAAGTTATATTTAAATTAACAAAAGGTAATAAAATGTACATAGGTCTGCATGGCCCTCTCATCGATGAGCTTTTCGCACTTCCGATGGGTGGCCAGGAAGACGGTCACCATGTTCGCGTCCTCACCCCTTTGTACCTGTTAAAAATATATTATTTGTTATTAAAATTAAACATTTTATCCTATTTTCATTAAAATAATATATATTCATTAGAGTATATACTAGATGACGAAAATATTCTGTCATGAGAATCGAGCCACCATACCACTTTTCTGCCTTTGACCTAGCCGCATTCGCCTTCTCTGGTCTTTTTTTGTACCTGGGATCTTCGAATCTCGCCTTCATCGCAATCCACTAGTCAGGCGTGATCCAACTGTGGATCAGTTTTTTGAAGCGATTACCGTCCTTCTGGTCGTTGATCGCATCACGGATCATCTTGTCGGCGATGGAAAGAAACTGTTCCTCGATCTTCTCAGCCCGGTGTGGTGGATAGAAATAGATTTTCTACAAGAAGTAAAATAGAAAGTTATATAATATGCATAAATAATTATTGACATTAAAAGTAAATATATTTTTACGATGATGTGGGCAAACCAGAATGCCTTCATATATTCAGGAGCATTTGAGTAATTAATCCAAGGCCCACCATACTTCTGTCGCAGAAATACCCCCAGTCCCCTCTGTATCACTAACGATGATATTTATACGACGATAATTAAATTCATGAATATATAGATATAATCATGTGGAATTTTTTTTAACTAATTAACTTACTTCATAGGCCCGTCGGACCAAATCTCTATCATCTTCTCGTTCTGAGGCGTGCATGGAGGATCACTTTCATACGCAGACGTAGTCGTCTTGATCTCCTTCATCTACTCCTCTGTCACTATGGTGCCGTCAGTATGAGGAACGTTGGACAAGGGAGTAGTCTCAGGCCTAGAACTTCTCATCCCAGGAGTACTGCCATGTACCGTCGACGGAGTCGAAGATATGACTAGTCGCTACACTAGAGTAATTGGAGACGAAGATCCAAAACCAATAGCCAATATCGGAGGATAACTCCATCTACCGGAGGAACCTCTCCCTCGAGAATAGCCGACGTATGATCTGCGTCATCCTGCCATGACCTGATTATAACATATACTGATAAAACAAATACACAGATTTATATAACATATGATCCACGTCGTCTTGTCATATCTGACTTAATCAAATGCTAAAATATAATAATATCACAAAATAATACTCAATCAAATGCTAAGTAAGATAATGATAAGTCTAATCTAGAAAGATTATACATCCAAAAAGATAATTCATCCACGAAGTCTAGGTGATCAATAAGTCTAGATAATACATCCACGAAGTCTAGAAAGATAATAACCATAAGTCTATCATTTTATTTTTAATCCTCTTCTGAAATTTATCTTCTTCGTTTTCCTCATCATCATCTTCCTCTTCCTCTTCCTCTTCCTCTTCCTCTTCCTTTTCCACCTCATCTTCACTTTCATCTACTTCGTCTTCATCTTCGGATAATTTTACTTCTTCTACATGATTAGACGTGTAACGAGGAACTTCTGTTGAGTCCATATCTACAGTATTAGTTTCAATAGGTAGCTCATCCTCCTAATAAGTTATTTCGGTAACGTTAAAGGTATTTCTAGCTTTCGTCTTGTATACTGACCACCAGTCCGACCTTGTTGTTCCCTTTTAGGATAAGTTATGAAGTACACAAGCTGAGCCTGACTTGATAGGACAAATGGTTCATAGTCTTGATATCGACGCCGGTATTTTATATCTACATGACCATGCTTGTATATTTTTTAACCTTGATCTTCGATCGGATCTAACCAATCACACCTGAATAACACGATCTTAGCAGGCTCTTTTCTATAATTATATGTCAACTCCACAATCTTCCTTAAGACGCCATAAAAATAATGCCTTGATCGACATCTGTGCAGCTCGAAGATCTGATACATAAATAACTATTTTTTGTAGAATCGAGATCCAAGAAGTTGTCTCTTATCAGGGTTTTTATTGACTTGAACCTAAACACATTCAAACAGTAGCTTGGCCAGATTTTGACGACATAAATTGGTCCCTTGTCTAGAGTTCTAATAGACTCATTCTCAAATGTTGTGTGTGGACGATCGACCAACATACCAAGAAAATGATATTAAGTTTAACGTTTTATTAATTATTGTGCAAGTGTGTATACACAAAAAGATCCTTACATAAGCAATCAACCAAGAAGGAAAATGAAGTCTCATTTCTTGTTCTACTTCTTTATTTGTTATGTATGGTCTCATCGACCTCACCTCATCATTAAATATGCTAAAAAATAATAAAATATTATCCAATTAGTGTAACAATATTAGCGTATACTATTACATTAAGATAATTTAAACTTTGACGTATTAATTACTTACCCCTATAGATTCTCCACTTCATCCTTATCTAAGTTGAGCAATAAATACAACTGAGCAGCCCTTAGTTCATCGTCATTCAGTTATCTCTTCTTTATTTTGCCAGAAGGCTTACCGAAAGCATTGAATACTTCCAGTATTGCATCATTAGATTCCAGATATCCTTTATCATTTCTCGGAGCTCTTGTTCTATTAGTAGTGACATGCGGCTTGAAATACATCGAGCAAAATTTTGCAATCTCCTCAAGAACATATGCTTCAAAAATAGAACCCTTGACCCATGCCTTATTTTTTACCTTTCTCTTTAAGTGTTTCAGTTGACGCTCGATCAGGTACATCCACCGTTAATCGATAGGTCCACCAACACGTGCCTCGTAGGAAAGATAAATTGGTAAATGCTCCATGGAGTCAAAGAATCCTGGAGGGGATACTCTTTCAAGATTGCACAGTGTTACCGCAATGTCCTTCTCTTGCTTTTCTAGACAATCGACGAGCAACTTGGTAGAACAAAGATCTTTGAAGAATATACTAAGATTTGTCAATAGATCCCAAACTACATGTGGTAAGAAATCCCAAAATACAATCAGAATTAACCTCTCCATGAATACGTGACAGTCGTGGCTCTTCATACATATCAGTTTATATTCCTTCGGGTTGACACATCTTTTCAGATTCGACACGTATCCGTCAAAAAATTTTAGGCCCTGAATCCACCTACAAAGTCTTCCTTTATCCTTCTTGTCTAGTAAGAAAATTATCTTAGGTTGCTTATACTTTCTATTTCCTTCATCTATACATTGTAATACAGAGCGTTTGCATATTTCTTCCAAGTCCAACATGGCCTTGGGATTGTCTTTCGTCTTTATCTTTACGTTCATCATAGTATTAATTATGTTATTAAATACATTCTTCTCGATATGTATGACATCAAGGTTATGTCTGATCAGATTGGTGCTCTAATAAGGCAGGTCCCAAAATATGCTTATCTTCGTCTAGTTATGAGTGTGACCAAATCCATCGCATTTGTACCCCTTAGTTGGATCTTCGATATCACTTGATAAATCTTTAACCTTTTTTTATATTATGTCTCCGGGCCACCTTGGAGGTGGATTTACCTTTTCTACAATGCCGGCACAAAATGCATTCATGTTCTTCCGGAAGGGATGATCCGACGGCAGAAATTATCAATGACAATCGAAGAAGCACGATATTCCTCTGTGTTTCAAACAGAAAAACTTAGTGTAGTCAATGCAATACAGAAAAGAGAGACGACCATGAGTGCTCCAATCTGATAATATATCATAATCCAAAAAGTTGTTGATGGTCCATATAAGTGTTGCCTCATCTGAAAATTCTGCCATTTGGAAATATCGTCCGTGTTGGTGCATAATTTCCAAAGCTGATTCAACTAATCTATCAAGGGCTGCAATTACACATCGATGTTCCTCTTCGGATTGTTCGGCCCCGGGATGATGACGGTTTAGAACATAATCGGAGTCTTCATGCACATCCAAGAAGGTAGATTGTAAGGGGTGACGATCATAGGCCAACATGAATACTGGGAGCCCAAAAGTCTGAATGGGAAAAACTCGTCGGAGAAGAGCCACAATCTTACATTACGCGGATCCGAAGAAAAATTGAGAAACTCTCGATCGAAATTCTTCCATACTTCTCCATCCGATGGGTGATCCGATACTCCTTCAATCTGTTCTCGTATGTACCAACTAATATTTTTGGCAGTCTCCTTCACCATAAACATCCTCTGCAACTATGCCATCAAAGGCAAGTAGTGCATCGAATCGGTCGACTTCCTTATACCGACAGGCCTTCTTGTACCAGTTGTCTTGTAGCAATCAGTACCATAAAATCTGTACATGTCTTCATCCTTGTCATTTTTGTAGTACAGCATGCACCAATTTTGACATGCATCAATTTTTTCGTATCCCATCCAGAGTGATCTCATCATCCTCTTAGACCGGTATAAGTCTTTAAGTAACTTAGCACCCGTCGGCAAGATCTCTATAATCAACTCCATCAGTCGGTTGTAACATTCTTGTGACATATTAAAATAAGTCTTGATGCTCAACAGTCTTATAATCACCTCCAAAGGTGAATGATCCTCACAACCAGGATATAATAGATTCCTTGCATTCTCCAATAACTCCATGAACTTTGCAGCATCGGCATTCGGTGCCTCCTTATCCATATCATGATTATTCAGATCAAAACTAGGTCCCACAGCATCAAAAATCATGTTCATACACCTGTTGTCGTAATCAGCGTAGTCGTGGACATCAATATACTACTCCACATAAGACTTCGGCTCTGATGCTAGAGGTATAATTTCTCCATGTGAGGTCCACTGATAATAATTCGGCATAAAATCTCCTGAGTACAAATGATGTCACATCCACTTCTGGATAATATTTTATATTATGATATCTCACACACGGACACTTAATTTTGGTATCATTCATGTACTGAGGGAACTCCTTGGCGAACTACAAAAAATTCTCTACCCCTTGTATAAATTTAACTAGTACACCGCACATGTCATCAGGATAACGATTGTACATCCACGAACGATACTACAGATAGTAATTCAGATCCATTTCTAGATACTTCTGTAAAGAAGAATAGACATCGTTCAAATATATTTTCCAAATGGATTCAAACATGCATGGATACGCATGTTCATCAAAGTAACAAATCCTATTAATGCGTTAGTGTTCGAGTTGTGATGCATGAGTATCCATATCTTGATTCATGAGTATCCATATAATAAGTAAATAGATAAGTTTGATATTGATTTTCAAACCTAGTAAAAATATAGACAACTATGATGTGAGGATATGGGTGGCGTCACGTATTCCTTGTGAGCCATTCTCTTAAAAAAAGTTACTTCTATAAGCCTATATAGCTAAACTAGTCATGTGTATATCACATACCAGAAGTAAATATTTTTTCCAGAGATATGGCTCACAAAGAATACATGGACGTACTCATATACTCAAGATACTTACTTGTATCTTTACACTATAACAATCATACCTATACTTGACACCATACCAAATCTTATATCTATGTACACTACACTAGGTATTTATGTATCATGTGGATATCAAATACCATGGTACACAATATCATATTAATACTCTCTTGTATCTTGACACTAGAATACAGTTTTAAATACCCATGAAACTAACTTAAAACTCGGTCTCTTGGTCATTCCTAGGTCAAAACTTGGTTATTTGAGTCAAAATAGGTCAAAACTACACAATTTGTGTTCCATGTCGATAACAGGATTGGCCTATATAGCTAAACTAGTCAATACTAGGTTTATCAAGTCATTCTAGGTCAATATCTTGCTATACTAGATTTCTAAGTTATACTAGTTAATATAGACTATAGTAGTTAATATATTATATTATGTATCATATACTTAATATAGATTATATATAATAAATACCTAACAATATCTTAGCCTAATACCCATTACCTAGCTATATACTAACACATCATAATAATACTTAACCAAATATCCATATCTCACTAAAAATCCTATCAAACTACTATATAGCATAGTGACAATCAAATAGAGAATATATATCTAAATGGACTCAAATGAACACAAATAGCTATGTACTACCCAAATTCCTAATTATACAACCAATTTTTCGAATTATGCAACCAAATTTCTATATTAACTAGGGTGTGTGTCCATATGTGTCCGTGTCCATGTGTGTCCATATGTGTGCCCGTGTGTATACGTGTCCATATGTGTGGCATGTGTGTCATGGATTGTGTCATGTGTGTGTCCATCTATTTCTGTCCATATGTTAGGGTTAGGGTTAGGGTTGTGTCCTATGTGTGTGTATCCATGTGTCCTCTGTGTGTGTGTCAGTGTGTCCTGGGTGTGTGCTGTGTGTGTGTGTCCTAGTTATGTCCGGGTCAGGGTTAGGGTTTACCGAGCGAGGAGGAAGGGAGAAGGAGCGCCTGAGGGAGGGGTCGACGAAGGAGGACGAAGGAGGACAATGTCTGAGGGGAGCAGCCGCGCTTGAGGAAGGGGTCGACGGAGGAGCCGTATTTGGGGTCGTGGGGAGAAGAGGACCAAAATCGAGGGGTCATCGGGGCGGGTAGGTCATCGGGGATGGTGGGGTCGCTTGGGTGGGTGGTTCACCGGGGGATCGGAGGCTGTTGGATGGAACGAGGGGGGAGGAGCAAGAAATAAATATTGTTGGGAAAGGAATAAAAAGTCAAACTAACCAACGGAACTATATATGAAGCAATTTAGGGACGTCTATACCTGACGTCGCTAAACGTCACAATTTTTTTAATATACTGTGATATATAAGGTGCGGAGTCAGTAAATGTCGCTCTTATTAAAAATATATCAACGTTTACCGACTAGTCGACGATGTCAGATTTCATAATACTAAAGATATTAGCTAAACACCTCTGAAAGTCGCTGATAACGACGTATTGGGACGTCATCTAGATACGTCGCTAATTTTAATAAAATTAGTTACGTCGTCTTCCAGGGCTACTAAATACGTCGCTGATTTGACTTATTTTGGAAGTGATCCCACCGATGGTTCCTGGGGCACTGGGGACCGTTCGCCCTCGGAGGATCAGAAAGAACACCCAGAGGCAAAGAAGTCCTCGTGATTAGGTTGGTATTCATGTTAGTAGTTAACTGGTTCATGCGTCAAAGCAGCTAGTATGGGTGTATATTGGTGCAGTGCTGGGTTATGATAACACTGCTACTAATCATGCGGAAGTAGACCCATGGGCAATCATATAGTTAGGCCACATGCTAATATTCAGCCTTCTTGCATACCTAACTGTTCGATGCAGAGACAAACATGGAATAATACCTATACGTATATGCAAATTGTTGCTAACTTGATTGTCTGTTGCAAGGATAATCGTTCGACGTGGGTAAGAATCACTGAATAAGTGATGTATTCGTTATTGTTTATGTTTACTATCATATACTGTGTTCCTTTTATGTAAGATAAATAGTCCACTAGATGCACTACTGTCTTGAACTGAGATGAATAGTCCACTAGATAGCTTATGTTTCTAAGAGTTAATGAATATGGATCACAATATATGTTGCGCACTGGACGATAGAATAGTTTCTACTGTATGCTTACATGAATCAAATATAAAATGTGGCTTTCAAAGATATTTTAAAAAAAAGAAGTAAACTGAGTCTGTTCCTGTATATATGAAATGAACATAGGTAAAAGTAGTAAGATCACTAGTAAGTAATATTTTATCACATGCTTACTTAGTGTTGGTTTTAAAGAGTGTTGCTTCTGTTCGTCACTTCTATACTCACCATTACTTTCTCCAAATTGATGACCCTCCACTAGTTCTGTTCGCAGGTGCTGGATTATTCGAAGAAGTGATAGCAGATCCTCATCCCCAGGAGATGAAGATATGGAGTCGATGCCTTGAGCTACATTGAGATGTTTAGAGATGTTTTCTGTATAAAAGGATATAATTTATGGAACGATGTCATTGTATTCTAAGAGATGTAAGCCAATTGGAAATTTTCTGAAAGCTTGTAATCATTTCAGTTATCAATAAAGAGATTATTTTCTTATGTTCATTTACTTTTCTTCATATTGTGTCACTGCTTCTATCTCTGAAAAGCTTATCTTATTATTGCACCAGCCTTGGCCTTGTGCAAGCGCAAATTAGGCTTGCACGATATCATGCCCATGCGAGGATGATTAGTTCCGCAAGACGCCATGCGAGTATGATCGGCCCTTGCGGGAATTGGGTCATGACATAGTGGTATCAGAGCAACTCGATCCTTTGGTCATTCCAATGATTTGCTTCAATTCAAGATATTTTTTTTACCACTTGATATCATTGTCACAATGAGCATTCCATACAATATGTAGTGCCCCACTCCACTTTGGCACTATATACAAGAGATATTGGTCTGCTGACTCAAAAAAAAATCTTCCTGAAGAGCTCATTGTTGAATCAGAAGACGACTGATCTAAGTGAGTGGACAAAACTTTATTCTTTGATTCTTTTCTGCCTAAATAATAAATTTGATTTTTTAATGCTAACTTGTTAAAAAGATAAGTGTTTTCTTTACATGAATGATAGAGCATGCTTAACTAGAGAACTCATATGCTTGTCTAAAGAGATAAAATTATTGTCATGCTAAGTAAAAGAAATAGAATGTTGCATGCTAGGTCACATTGATACGGCCATCGAACGAACCCTTGCCATGCTAATAAGAAGAGTAAAACAAACGCTTGAACATGTTCCTTCTTTGTATGCTAAAGATAGAGTAGAACTGTATGCTTAGTTAAAGAGATAGTAGAACGACGCAATATTTATTTTAATAGAGATTGCTTGTATTTTTTCTTATCGCTTTAAAGGTTAAAACTATTTGAAATAATTTAACTGTATCAGAGAGATAGCGACCTGTCCACATAGAGATAGAGATGGCGGCTTGTCCGCACTGAGATAAGAAGAGAAGAGAAGAGATAGATAGATAGTCTGCTTGTTCATATCATGTGCATCATAGAATTTATCTGATAGAGTAATATACATTGCGTCAGTCTGACAATGGCTATTAGTGCAGAGCTGAACCGTTAGTTCCGGCTACTAATTTGAACGTATTTTAGTGCAGAGCAACCATGAGTCACAACTGTTATAGCCAGATAGATTATAGAACACCTTGAGGCAAAGAAGTTCTCATTATCAGGCGGGTATTCTTGTTATTAGTTAGCTATTTGACATGTCAAAATAGCTAGTATGAGCGTATATTAGTGCAGTGCTGGGCCATGATAACACCGATACTAGTCCTGAGGAACTCGGTGACCATCATATAGATAGGCTATCTTGTACATGAATCCGCATATCGTGCATGAACTGCTTGTCCTGTATGCTTGAATGATGATAAAAATAAAATATGGCTTTCAAAGATGTTTTCAAAGAAGTGTAATCTGACTCTTATCATGTACTGCATAGAATAAACCTAGGTAAAACTAAAAATGTCACTAGCAATATAATATTTTATCACATGCTTACTTAGTGTTAGTTTTAGAGGGTATTGCTTCTGTTCGTTGTTTTTATACTCACCAGTGCTTTCTCGAAAGTACTGACCCCACACCAGTCTTGTTTGCAGGTACTAGATCGTCCGAAGAAGCGATAGCTGAGCCTCATCCTCAGGATCTAGAAATCTGGAGATGGCTTGAGATGTATCGAGATATTTAAAGCTATTTTATATAAAGGAATATAATGTATGGAACAATGTTATTATATTAAGAGAACCTCGTGCCTAGAGCTTTTCTTTGTATACTCTGATGGATCATTGTTTTAATACTACCCCTTCACTGTAACTCGGTCGGTTCGATGATAACCAAGACGACTAACGTTGTTTTCTTTTGCGAGCGCAACTCCAGTCCCGCAAGGTATCATGCCCTGATGGGAACGATCGACTTCCCGTGGGAGCGCTAGCATGGTAATCTCACGTCCAGCGAGGATGGATCAGGACCGCAGAAGATCAGGACATGACAAAATGGTCATGGACAACATGTGCACAGGGATATGGTTCCTCGAACGGTCGTAGGCGTACTGAGACCAATTCCCTATGACTGATTCGGCCTGGGGGTATTGTGAGACTCATCTCACTGTTATATTTTTCGTACTTGGTATACGTTTATTATACATGTATATCTTGATTATTTTTTAATTGCTTATATCTTGCTTTATGCCATTCATGCATTGTTTATTTTTTTTTTAAGTTTTCCCTTAGTTGCATGGTTTGTACCGTTGGTCCCTTGTTTTTCTTGGTAGGTGGCTGTGATGAACCTGGATGAGAGGCATGGATTATGATCCAATGTCCTATAATCAATCCCTTGGCTATATAAGCAATCACATTCTCTTTCCTTTACTTTTCTCCAGCAGAGAGCAGCAGCCGAGTTTGGCCTTGTCCGTGGGTGACCTTGGTAGTGCGCTGGTATTAGGCTAGAACTTGACCGTAGGCAAGTACATCTTGCCAACCAAAGAAACAATCATGGATCTTGCTTTGATTCTTAGTATAACTTGTTTTAATCCTTTGATCGATTTTATTTCTTGGGTAGCCCTTAGAACTTGTTTTATTGATGATTTAATTTTTCTTAGATTTGGATTGCTTATGGAGCTCGAGAATAGCAAGTCAGAGAATGCAAAGTTGGCCTGAGAATGTATGTAAAAAGTACGTAGGGAACCCTTGTCACATAAGTGAAGTTCCAGTGAGCACACTTGTGTGTGTTTTACAAATTTCTTAGAAAGTGTGCCAAGATATGTTAATTACTCTGGGCACACTTCTTATACTAAGACAATTTCTTCAAAAGTACCGCAATCCTACTTGGCGCACTTTTGAATGGGTCTGCAAGTCATCAAGAATGAACGCTACTGCTTAAAAAATCCAAGTTGGCACACTTTGCAGATATTGCAGAGTTGGCGCATTTTGGTGAACTTTTCTTACAATTGCACATTGTCCCTTCTGGAGAATTGCGCACTTTGCTTTGTGGCACACTATGTGGCATTCTCCAGAGACGGCGTACTTTGTAGCATTTCGTAAATACTTAATGACTAAATAAAGACTTCTGATCATTCTCGATAATTGTGTTCTCGATTGCAGGGTTGTCTCGACTGTTGCGCCATGCCTTAGAAGTTGTGTTTTATCTTTTAGTAGACCTTCCTGCGCTTGTTTGTGCACCAAATCTCACTACCGGCATACTTGGTGAAAGTGCTCCAAGTTCGTATCTTGGGTATTTTTATTGTGCGCTAATGATAGATTTATGCGCCAAGCTCCTGGCTCGCACACTTCTATCATTGTGCGCCAAGCTCCTTGAAGTACGCTTTAGTATGATTGTGAGCCATCTTTACTCGGAGCACTTTTGTATCAAAGTGCGCCAGAACTGCCTGAATTAGTGATTTGTACGCCAAAACTATTTTTTGCCATTTGTGCGCCAATAGTAGTTTTGGCCCATTGTGTGCAAATGTTACTTTCTTGCCTGATTTTATGCGCCAACCCTGAATTGTTAATTTATACGCATATATGTCAGTATTCTCTTTAATATGCTTAACTCTTGATAATTAATTGGTTCTCTTTTATCCCGTTACTTTAGTCAGTCCTGGTTATTTTCTAAATATGACATTCTTGACATTGATCGTAATTCCTGACAGGATCTAGTGATTGTACATTATTAATAAACTCCTGAATCTTGACATAGAATTGATAATATTGAATTGATAATCCTTATCCTGTACTAATAATCCTGATATTGTATTAAATCCTGATCCTATACTGATAATCCTGATATTTAATTAATAATCCTGATCCTATATTGATAATCCTGATACTCCTGATAGTGGCTCGACGTATGGCACTCATGACTTGAGAATTCTCGTAACAGTCCTAATCAAGGCTATTAGTAGCACATGTATTGCATGACCTGTATCCCTGTGGTTGATTTTGATTATACTCGTCAAGTTATTGTCCTGTCTTGCATCATATCTAAGGCATATTCTTGAGCATCACGGTTGAGAATTCTTGATAATTGTCCAGGCAATAACTAGAATAATAATATAGAAAGCATCTAGAGAGATTTTCTGGCTACATGCAATCCCGATATCCCAGCGACACCTGATAGATTTGGAGCTCTTCGTCGTGAGGTGAACACTTCCAGCACACCGACGAGTGTTGCACTACCAAAAAACATAAAAAATGATTATACCTGATAAATCTATATTATGTAGTTGTTCGTCTGGATAACCCGGGTAGTCTTCAGGGCATTTGGCTGTAAAAAATCTCAAACAGTATGTGTTAGTAACTAGGACTATGATAACCCTAGTTAGCTAATGATAGCAAGCTGTAGGGCATGATTGGCCGTGATCAATTAATTTTTAGTCTAGTCATGTCCTGATTTGCATTAGCAACAAATCCAAAAATGGTAACCGGAGTACTGATTCTAGATGTCCTTGTTTAATTACTCCTGAACTGCTTAACTATTATTTTATTTGTTGCACTTATTTAACTGTTACTATACCTGCTATTCTTATTGATTTTTTGCATGCTGGTTTTAGTTCTTAAGTTTGGCTCCCTTGTGGTACTTGTTATTTTGGGTTCTGACCCCACTGGTTTTGTATGGCCAGATTTTGGAGCAGAACCGTAGAATCTTTCGTACTTTCCATCTCAAGATGGTGAACACCAGGAGCACCCGAAGATGAGTGGGTTCTTCTTCCTCACCCACTTGATCTTGTACATTATTCTTTTGAGGCATTTTGCCACCTAGCACGTATTTAGCTCGTGTTTTGGAATTGATATTCTAGCCTGCGGGCCTACATGTAAAACATATTCTAGACTATAGCTAGAGATGATCATGTAACATTGTACTCTGCTAGTTCCTCATTTTGGTAACTAGCTTCATGATCATCCGGGTATGAATAGTTTGTGACGCCTTACTACTATATGTTGTTGATCATACATCTTGTAAACTTATTGCTTGTTTGAGATCGAGACACCTAGGATTCTTGACCCAGGATTGCTTGATGGATTGTAGAGTAAACCCACACATGTCTAGACATTCATGATCATATCTCAGGATATATAGTACTCTGGTATACTTAGCTGGCTTTGTCTGCCCCCGCTCTCCAGTATTCTGGTTCTAGGACGTGACAGGTACATGGATAGATGTGTTGTTGAACTAGAACGGGTGATTTGAAAACTTTCAGCGGAGCTCGCTACCCGCGTTGAAAGGATCACAGTCTAACCAAGCTATAGTCCAAAATAACTTATGGTGCTTGTTATCATCTCATATATATTTAAATTTGTTGAGCTAACAATGTATATTTCACAGGAAAGAACATGGTAAAATTTTATGCAGGGAAGATCAATCGACCATGAGTAAGAATCACCAATACGGTTATATATATATATTACTCTATCATTACATTCTTTACCATATGCTCTATAAAATAAACAAAAGAAAGATATAAAGACCACATAATAATATTTGTTTGCTTCATATGAATATTATATCGATTCGGTGAGTTGGGTTGATTTGTCCACACTAGTGCATTTCAATGTGTTGACCTACGTCTCCACAGTTTCTGCCAACCAAGGTGACATAGCGAGAAGCGAAAGACCTGCCTCGTCCATCAACTGAAGGTTATGCATATTCCTTTTGAAGCTTCTTGCTGCAGTCGAAGACTCCAACACAAGATTTTTATATCTTTTATTTCTAGTAAAGGGATATGATGTATGGAACGACGTATCTCATTTTGTTTCAAGTTGTAACCATGTAGGACACCCTTTACTTGTACTCAGAATGTACGTAATAGATTTACATTATCAATGTAAGAAATATTTTCCTTATGTGTTATGTGATAATCAATTTCTCTGTGTAACTCTTTTATTGCTCTATAACAATTTATAATGCCTTAAACTTCACACGACTATGCCTTGTACGAGCGTAACTTAGGCACATACTGTCACGCCCCAGTCCCAAAATACCGTGGGACCAGACGCGTGTCAACGGCCAGCAGTACGCACCGATGGACCAACTCACTATAAAGGATCCATCAGGGCATACTTAAGCTGTAAAACAAGTCTACGACAATCATGGTACAACTAATCTCATCCACACAAGACATAAACATGATCCACAGAATAAATAAGGAATGTAAATCATCATCCAGTCTCACATAGTACTTCGGGGAACAATCCGATAAATATCTAGTACAATGGTTCATCTGTCCAGAATATCAAAGACTGAAATAAATAATAAAAGCTGAGCATAAACAAGGATGCTCAAGAGAAGTCTTCAGCTAAGACCTCGTCCTCGGATGGTGGTACAACTCCTGGATCAGCTCCTGCTCCGGTCCCGTAAACCTCGGGATAAACCTCGTCTGCAAAATCTGGGGACAAAAATCCGGATCCAGGTCCTCAGGGGACATAGCAAGGTACAAGAAAGCTCATGCCAATAAATACAGATAAGCAGTGCAGCAATATATAACTAAATGAAACAAAGGGGTAAATATGTAACCATCTAAGTGTAAATGCAAGTGAGAGCATCACTAGTCTCAGGCTGAGCCACTACAAGCTCTGTGTCGGGGAGCCGGTAGCGGTAATAACCGGTAGTGGGTCTAGCTCTGCTACGAGAGTCTACAACCTCTCAATAATAGAAGATATACATAAATACAGCCTGTAGCCTGTGTGTCTCTCCCCACCCAATGTAACCACGCATATCATGACCACAACGTCTCATGCCCATGTCAAGCGCGATCATAGCTAAATGCAACCAGTCATAAAGTATCTAATAGTATAATGTCCATGTCCTGTATCCTATACAGAATTACCATGAATATCTCGGGAAAATCCTGTCTCATGAATAGTGTCAAGTGTCCTGGGTCATATGGTACTTGATAAGACAAGTACGAGAATATAAAATGTCACGGATATCCATCTCTAGATGACCGTACCCAACGCTGCGTACAGTGTCGACACCCGACTGATAATCGGACGCTAAGTACGTCACACGGTCCTAGGTTGAGCATGCACAGCAATGTATATAAAGCAAGGAAAATAGATAACTAAACTGCAGAGTTTGGCAAGGTACACTTGCCTGATGTCCGAGTATCAACAACTGTCCTGGTATCTGTGGATCCGGTGGAAACTACTCCAAAAGCTGTAATAAATATCACCAACAGTCTCAGAAGGTGTCAAATAGCTAGAAACGCCGGTCCTTACGTCCAATTTGGACACAGGGGCAAAAAGGTCATTTTCGGGCCAAAGCGGGTTCCACATGTGGGCCCACTTTGCACCGAAAAGCGTGTCTGGGTCAAAGGTCTCCAAATTCCGCAAACTCAGTGTCTACAAGTCAGGAACGATGATACGAACCCAACGGAACTTCCAGAATTGGATTCCGATGAGCCGATCACAAAATCACCCGTCAAGTGGAGCCTGTGGGGCCCACGATACGTGATTTTGTCAACGTTCTCAGAATCGAACCAAACTTGGCTCACAGGACCAGCGTATTACTACGGATCCGATGGCGCAAGTTTCGTCTCGATCTGACGTGTGTACACGAAGTTACAGCGTGTTTCAGAATCGACAGATACGGGGTGTCGTCGGCGGATACGCGTTGATTCCGGGGTGCACGCACCTCCGAATCGACTTCTGCGAAATCCTACACGACCGTATCAACGTCGCGCACAGTTTGGTAAAGACCACGTGCGACCAAGTCGTCCCGATTGGCGGGGCGGACTCAGTTCCGAGGTGAAACAGGGCGTTGTTTTTTCCTGTTTTGGATCGCGGTGTACGACCACTACAAGACGCGATGCACCGAGCGAATTGCACGGGCACCGAGAGGGGTAAACAGTCTACGCATAGAAATCGACAGAATTGAAAACGGAGTCGCGAGTAGGGAGAAAACAGTACCTGTACAGGGCTCCGTGGATTCTGTTTTCCAAGTGTCCACGTCAATTCCGTGTCCAGCGTATCAAGTTGCTGGGTCCAGTGCTAGGGGTCGCTGTGGTCGATGGCGCGAACGCCGAGGTGGCTACAGTTCGCTGAGGCCGACCGGAGGGGTCGCGGCGTCGACGGAATCGGGACGCACAGCCGGGGATGGGTCGGACTCTCAGGCGGTCGGGGATCGGTTGGTCCGGCAATGGGTCGGAGCGTTGACAGCAGGCGGGGCGGCCACCGAGTCGGCTGAGGGCGGCGGCGTCCCGGGGGTCGGGACTGGACGGGTGGCTGCTGCCAGAGTTTGGTCGTCGATGAAGCAGCGTCGAACTCGGCCAAACGGAGGTGGGGGGTCGGGCTCGGCGTGAGGGAAGAGAGCGGGCGGTTGGGGTTAAGTCGATGGCGGCGGCGATGGCTCGTCCAGGCGGCTACTGCGGGGAAACTCGGGGTGGCTGCGGCCTAGGGCACAAAAGCCAAGGTACATTTATAGGGGAACAGTACTTCGGCTGCTAGGGTTCCTAGATGGGTTTCGGGTTGGTTCAGCGGTTTGAGTTCGGTTCAGCGGTTTGAGTTCATTCCAAATAGCTAAAGTTCCTCGATTCGCTGCTCCGGTGTCCCATAAATTCACCGAAAATTGCCCTGCGTCCGGTTCTCCATTATACACAATAAATTTCTATTTCCAGAATATTTTAACCCCATTTAGCCACACTTAAAATTATTCAACCCCAAATTACCTTAGCTTTTAAATTCCAGAAGAACACCAAAAATACGGGAAAAATTGTATAAATTTTATTCCTGAAATTTAGGGTGTTTACAATCTTCCCTCCTTAAAAGGATTGCGTCCTCGCAATCAAAGAATAAGCTACTAAAGAAGGGTTATGGAAATACAAGGTGGCCTAGTTTACAACTGTCTCCTCAAACAGGTGGGGGTAACGTTGGCGCATACTATCTTCTCGTTCCCAAGTCGATTCTCCAGGGGAATGATGTTTCCATGCTACTCGGACCAGTCTGATTGTCTGTCCTCGCAATGTCTTCTCACTGACGTCGAGAATGCCAACCGGTTGTTCTTCATATCTCAAACTTGGGCCCACTGCGATCTCTGAATGATCGACTACGTGACTTGGGTCGGTCACGTACCTGCGCAGCTGTGAGACGTGGAATACGTCATGCACTCCCTCTAAGGATGGAGGTAATGCAAGCCGATAAGCCACCTCACCAACACGCTCGAGGATGTCAAATGGCCCAATATACCTTGGGCTCAGCTTGCCTCTGCTCCCGAATCTGATAGTACCACGAGTAGGCAAAATCCTCAAGAATACGTGATCTCCTTCCTTGAACTCTAGGGGACGCCTGTGTGTATCTGCCCATTGCTTCTGTCTGTCCTGAGCTGCTCGTAGATGATTCTGTATCTGCTTCACCTTCTCCACTGTCTGCGTTACCAATTCTGGTCCCAGTATCTGACGTTCACCAACGTCACTCCAACACACAGGTGATCTGCACTTCCTTCCGTATAAAGCTTCAAATGGCGCCATCTGGATGCTGGCCTGATAACTGTTATTGTAGGAGAACTCTACTAAGTGCAAATGATCTTCCCAAGAACCTCCAAAGTCTAGCATACATGATCTCAACATGTCCTCTAAGATCTGAATGGTGCGCTCCGATTGGCCATCTGTCTGCGGGTGGTATGCCGTGCTGAACTTGAGTCTGGTGCCCAGACTCTCTTGCATGCTTCTCCAGAAATGAGATATAAATCTCGAATCTCGATCCGATACAATACTAACAGGCACTCCATGTAATTTGACAATTTGTCGCATATACATGTCGGCTAGTACCTCTGTGGACTGCCCAACTCTAAATGGCAAGAAGTGTGCCGATTTAGTGAGTCGATCCACAATCACCCATACTGCGTCTCTTCCGCTGGGGCTCCTCGGGAATCCTGTAACAAAATCCATCGTGATATGCTCCCACTTCCATTCCGGTATCGGAAGCGGCTGTAACATCCCTGCGGTCCTCTGATGCTCGGCCTTTACTTGCTGGCAGACTAAGCATCTAGCCACAAATCTTGCGATCTCTCTCTTCATTCCATGCCACCAGTAGTACTGTCTCAAGTCTCTGTACATCTTAGTTCCTCCTGGGTGAACAGAGTACGTAGAGCTATGTGCTTCAGTCATTAGCTCCTGTCTCAATTCTCCATTTGGAACATACAGGCGGTTTCCAAACCTCAATGTTCCGTCTTCATGGATGCGAAGTCCTGTCTGCAGGCCAGCTTCTGTCCTTTCCTTGAGTCTTCAGAATCTAGCATCGGTGGGCAATGCCTCCTTGATCTTCTCTACGAGTGATGACTGAATCTCAAGGTTAGCCATCAATCCATTCTGTCCCGGTACGATAACCTCTATCTGTAGCTCCTGTAAATCTCTCAATAACTCGGGCTGCATCGTCAAGAAATACGCTGTAGGCTTCCTGCTGAGTGCATCTGCAACCACATTCGCCTTTCCCGGATGATACTGCAGATCTATGTCAAAATCCACCATTAGTTCTAGCCAGCGTCTCTGTCTCATGTTAAGCTCCTTCTGTGTATACACATACTTCAGACTCTTGTGATCAGTAAAGATTTCTACCCTCTCTCCATAAAGGTAGTGCCTCCATATCTTCAATGCAAATATCACTGCTGCTAGCTCCAGATCATGCGTGGGGTAGTTCTTCTCGTGGTCCTTCAACTGTCTTGACGCATAAGCAATGACTTTGCCATGTTGCATCAAAACACATCCTAGTCCGCTGCCTGATGCATCACTGTAAACAACAAAACCTTCTGACCCTGAAGGAAGAGTCAAGATAGGTGCTGTTGTTAATCTTCTCTTCAGTTCTTCAAAAGCCTTCTGGCAGTCTTCTGTCCATATAAACTCCTGATCCTTACGTGTTAGCTTTGTCATCGGTTCTGCAATCCTCGAGAAATTCTCTACAAACCTTCGGTAATATCCCGCAAGTCCGAGAAAACTTCTCACCTCTGCAACTGATGTGGGTGTAGGCCAAGTCTCTATTGCCGCAACTTTCTCTGGATCCACTGAAAGTCCTTCTCCTGAGATGATGTGCCCCAAGAAAGGTACTTTGTCCATACAGAACTCACACTTACTGAGCTTGGCATATAACTTCTCCTGTCTCAAGGTCTCTAGCACAATTCTGAGATGCTCCTCGTGCTCTTCAGGGCTCTTGGAATATATGAGAATGTCATCAATGAACACCACTACAAATTTATCCAAGAACTGATGAAAGACTCTGTTCATTAAGCTCATAAATACTGCTGGTGCGTTGGTTAAACCAAACGGCATCACCAAGAACTCATAATGCCCATATTTCGTCCTGAAAGCTATCTTCGGGATGTCTTCCTTCCTCACCTTGATCTGATGATAGCCGGATCTAAGGTCAATCTTCGAGAATACCCTTGCACCACTCAATTGATCGAATAGATCATCAATGCGTGGTAAGGGATACCTGTTCTTGATGGTCACGGCATTCAGTGCCCTGTAATTAATGCACAACCGTACTGTTCCATCCTTCTTCGGCACAAATAAGATGGGTGCTCCCCAAGGTGAAACACTGGGGCGAATGAAACCCTTCTCCAAAAGATCATCTACCTGTTCCTTCAACTCCACTAACTCCTTAGGTGCTAGCCGATAAACCGATGAAGTGATTGGCTCTGCTCCTGGAGTTAAGTCTATTGTGAATTCTATTTCCCGATCAGGCGGTAAACCTGGAAGATCATCCGGAAATACGTCCACAAATTCTGATATGACTCTTGGGTAACCTGTCTCCTCTTCTACAGATAATATCCTAAGAGTAGGCTGAACTCCTTGCTCTACTGCTCCGCGGAGAAACTCGAATTCTGGGTGGCCAGGCAGTCTAAATATAACCTTCCCAAGCCGACAATCAAGAGTCGCATGGTACTGACTTAACCAGTCCATACCAAGTACGACATCATAATCCGGCATAGAAAATATCAGAAACTGCGCTCGCATCTCTCGGCCACATACGACTACAGAACATGATCTACAGACGTCACTAACCGGAATAATACCGCCTCCCGTAAGAATCCTCTTCATCTTCGGAAGGGGTGCGGTAGCTACTCTATGGGTGGCTCCCAGTCCCAAAATACCGTGGGACCAGACGCGTGTCAACGGCCAGCAGTACGCACCGATGGACCAACTCACTATAAAGGATCCATCAGGGCATACTTAAGCTGTAAAACAAGTCTACGACAATCATGGTACAACTAATCTCATCCACACAAGACATAAACATGATCCACAGAATAAATAAGGAATGTAAATCATCATCCAGTCTCACATAGTACTTCGGGGAACAACCCGATAAATATCTAGTACAATGGTTCATCTGTCCAGAATATCAAAGACTGAAATAAATAATAAAAGCTGAGCATAAACAAGGATGCTCAAGAGAAGTCTTCAGCTAAGACCTCGTCCTCGGATGGTGGTACAACTCCTGGATCAGCTCCTGCTCCGGTCCCGTAAACCTCGGGATAAACCTCGTCTGCAAAATCTGGGGACAAAAATCCGGATCCAGGTCCTCAGGGGACATAGCAAGGTACAAGAAAGCTCATGCCAATAAATACAGATAAGCAGTGCAGCAATATATAACTAAATGAAACAAAGGGGTAAATATGTAACCATCTAAGTGTAAATGCAAGTGAGAGCATCACTAGTCTCAGGCTGAGCCACTACAAGCTCTGTGTCGGGGAGCCGGTAGCGGTAATAACCGGTAGTGGGTCTAGCTCTGCTACGAGAGTCTACGACCTCTCAATAATAGAAGATATACATAAATACAGCCTGTAGCCTGTGTGTCTCTCCCCACCCAATGTAACCACGCATATCATGACCACAACGTCTCATGCCCATGTCAAGTGCGATCGTAGCTAAATGCAACCAGTCATAAAGTATCTAATAGTATAATGTCCATGTCCTGTATCCTATACAGAATCACCACGAATATCTTGGGAAAATCTTGTCTCATGAATAGTGTCAAGTGTCCTGGGTCATATGGTACTTGATAAGACAAGTACGAGAATATAAAATGTCACGGATATCCATCTCTAGATGACCGTACCCAACGCTGCGTACAGTGTCGGCACCCGACTGATAATCGGACGCTAAGTACGTCACACGGTCCTAGGTTGAGCATGCACAGCAATGTATATAAAGCAAGGAAAATAGATAACTAAACTGCAGAGTTTGGCAAGGTACACTTGCCTGATGTCCGAGTATCAACAACTGTCCTGGTATCTGTGGATCCGGTGGAAACTACTCTAAAAGCTGTAATAAATATCACCAACAGTCTCAGAAGGTGTCAAATAGCTAGAAACGCCGGTCCTTACGTCCAATTTGGACACAGGGGCAAAAAGGTCATTTTCGGGCCAAAGCGGGTTCCACATGTGGGCCCACTTTGCACCGAAAAGCGCGTCTGGGTCAAAGGTCTCCAAATTCCGCAAACTCAGTGTCTACAAGTCAGGAACGATGATACGAACCCAACGGAACTTCCAGAATTGGATTCCGATGAGCCGATCACAAAATCACCCGTCAAGTGGAGCCTGTGGGGCCCACGATACGTGATTTTGTCAACGTTCTCAGAATCGAACCAAACTTGGCTCACAGGACCAGCGTATTACTACGGATCCGATGGCGCAAGTTTCGTCTCGATCTGACGTATGTACACGAAGTTACAGCGTGTTTCAGAATTGACAGATACGGGGTGTCGTCGGCGGATACGCGTTGATTCCGGGGTGCACGCACCTCCGAATCGACTTCTGCGAAATCCTACACGACCGTATCAACGTCGCGCACAGTTTGGTAAAGACCACGTGCGACCAAGTCGTCCCGATTGGCGGGGCGGACTCAGTTCCGAGGTGAAACAGGGCGTTGTTTTTTCCTGTTTTGGATCGCGGTGTACGACCACTACAAGACGCGATGCACCGAGCGAATTGCACGGGCACCGAGAGGGGTAAACAGTCTACGCATAGAAATCGACGGAATTGAAAACGGAGTCGCGAGTAGGGAGAAAACAGTACCTGTACAGGGCTCCGTGGATTCTGTTTTCCAAGTGTACACGTCAATTCCGTGTCCAGCGTATCAAGTTGCTGGGTCCAGTGCTAGGGGTCGCTGTGGTCGATGGCGCGAACGCCGAGGTGGCTACAGTTCGCTGAGGCCGACCGGAGGGGTCGCGGCGTCGACGGAATCGGACGCACAGCCGGGGATGGGTCGGACTCTCAGGCGGTCGGGGATCGGTTGGTCCGGCAATGGGTCGGAGCGTTGACAGCAAGCGGGGCGGCCACCGAGTCGGCTGAGGGCGGCGGCATCCCGGGGGTCGGGACTGGACGGGTGGCTGCTGCCGGAGTTTGGTCGTCGACGAAGCAGCGTCGAACTCGGCCAAACGGAGGTGGGGGGTCGGGCTCGGCGTGAGGGAAGAGAGCGGGCGGCTGGGGTTAAGTCGATGGCGGCGGCGATGACTCGTCCAGGCGGCTACTGCGGGGAAACTCGGGGTGGCTGCGGCCTAGGGCACAAAAGCCGAGGTACATTTATAGGGGAACAGTACTTCGGCTGCTAGGGTTCCTAGATGGGTTTCGGGTTGGTTCAGCGGTTTGAGTTCGGTTCAGCGGTTTGAGTTCATTCCAAATAGCTAAAGTTCCTCGATTCGCTGCTCCGGTGTCCCATAAATTCACCGAAAATTGCCCTGCATCCGGTTCTCCATTATACACAATAAATTTCTATTTCCAGAATATTTTAACCCCATTTAGCCACACTTAAAATTATTCAACCCCAAATTACCTTAGCTTTTAAATTCCAGAAGAACACCAAAAATACGGGAAAAATTGTATAAATTTTATTCCTGAAATTTAGGGTGTTTACACATACGACATTACGTCTGGTGGCGACTATCGATTCTACGGAATGAGGGTGTGACAAATTATCCCGATATACTTAATTTTAAACCCGTTTTAGTGGATACATAATCTGGATCTAATCAGAAGGACTTACTTCTAGTGCTTGCGAATATTAGATTAGTGGAATGTGTTATATGATATAAATTATATGCTTTACATGATTACAGTATTGGTTTATATGAGTTGAGTTAGTTCTACTTACTATTGTATTCTCCAATGTACTAACCCCCTCCTCCACAGGAAACAGGAACAATACGAGTGCACAAGTCTAGGGGAGCGACTTAAAGCACTTTTATTTAGAAATTATTTCTTTTGAAGACATTTTGATTTTAATGTACATAAATGAGAATGATGTATGGAACGATAGTATTATTTCATGACAGCTTGTGATTTATTTTGTTATTTCATGAATGTAAGCTGAGATGATTTTCAACTGTATCAAGATGTTGTCTCTGTTTCAAATTATTTTCAACTTTCTGCTGCTATATATATTATTTTACCTAATGTTAAAAATAAATTATTATCACTCGTACACGTTCTTATATTGTAAAAGTACAATTTAGACTTGTACGATATCACATCCTACGACGACTTAGATCTGTAGAATCGAGACGTGATACTTTATGGGTCCACCTCTAGGATTGGTTACAAATGTGAAATTATTCAGGCTCCGGAAAGCACTTAATGGACTCAAGAAGTCACTAAAGGGTATAATTTGCTGGACTTAATAATTCTATGCTTTGGCTTTTTTATCAATAAAGCAATGCATACAATAATCTTTTTATCAAGAGAGAGGGGAAGAATATCATACTACTTATTGTTTATGTTGATTGTCACACCCCGATCCCGCTAGGGTCAATCATCCTCGCCTGGATCCATTGCGGGATCGATCGTCCTTGCTTGGGCGTGATGTCGTGCGAGCCTGAAGTTGCACTCGCACAAGGCAAGAACGTGCAGTGTTAGGAACCCATTTAAAACCAAATTTAGAAAACATATTCACAGATAGTTGAACACAATGTATGGGAAGAAAATATGCTTTTCATTGATAATTCAGAGTAATTTACATAGAGTTTATATTTGATGTGCCTCTCGGCTACTTGGTTTGCATTACAAATGAAAAACTCAAAAGGTAGGGCGTGCTCCATCAGATAAGCCTTGTCATTCGTACAATATGCCCTTATATAGATTAAAAATCCATGCCTCCAAAATGAATTGGTTTCAACTATAATTTAAAATAGAAGAGCTTATAACGCCTTCTTATCTATTCACTAGCATTACACACTCTGAGTGCCTGAAATAAATGCCCACAACGTGGGTCAATACTCAGCTGTACTGGTGAGCAGGATGAACCCACTCGCCTAAATCAACACTTGCTTATTAGGGGTGAGCATGCATTAAAATGATCTTTCTATAGAGAACTAAGTGAATTTAGTTCATATCAGTTGCATGGTTTTAGAGGAACGAAAATAGCGTTGAACCCATAAAGCACATCGATTGCTTACTCAACCGATGCACGCCTTCCCTGCAACGAAATACGAGTATACTTACCATCTGTACAAGAAAATAGATTAGCATGTATTCTAGTTATATGCGGTCATTGGTGTGATCGACAATATAGAGACTTATCCAAGACATTGCGGCACGCCCTGTCAGCTCGGGTAGCAAGCCCCGCTGAAGGTTCCACAATGCATCACGTCTAGCATGATCAAATATTTCCCCCCGGGTCGATACGGTTCCAGTGTCCCGGAATACCATTTCGAGAAAATGCCAAACCTTGTGCACAAGTCGTTCCATACCATGCAAATGCGTGAACAGTTCAACTAACATGTAATGCATAAGATAAAATAGAAGAAGTAAAGCAGTAATATTTATACTTATGCAACAGTTTATATTTTCTCAAAGTCGTGTTCCGATTTTGGTGTCCCGTGGGTCCAAACTCTCTGAGGCACCAGGCCACAATCAATGCTCAATTTTGCTTGTATATTGGAGCTCGTGTTTATATCGTGTCCATAAATACAAGTTAGTCAACAATTCCATGTTTCTTTCTTAGTGGCTGGCATGCATTGTGACTAAGGATTTTTTAGGCATTCAGCCGGGCATCATCGATTGAACATTTGAAATATTAAAGATGTGGACGTGAAGAAGTAGGAAAGAAGAGTCTGAACCACTCATTGAGTAAAGGAAAGTGCTGAAAGAAGGAGTCCCGCCTAGCGACGATCAAACGTTAGTTACGCGGACCTGCAATAGCACGACCACCAGGTTAGAATCATTTGTCTATCCTTTCTTCCGAACTCCCCAAGAATCAAATCTCTAAGCAAGAAAGCCAACAGCGAAAACCAAGCAAATCAAAAGCAACACCAAAATAAAATCCCAAAGCGACATCAAGAAAATCAAGCAACAAAGCACGAAAACTATTGGACTCGTTTCAATAGAGGCTTATCCATGAGTTGGAAATGATCATCGCATTTTTTCCGTGGCAAGAGGATGTCGAAGATTCTAAACTCCAAACTATGACTCAGACAGACTAGCCACAAGCCCAATTATATAGTGCGCATCCTGGTTGGATCAGGATTTGAGGCACTACACAATATACCACTTAGAAAAAGTTTTATCCCAAAATTTAAGAACAAGGTCTTACCTCCGACTGAACGAACAATGAAGGATACTTCTCCTTCATCTCTGACTCTATCTTCCATGTTGATTCCTCAACTGAATGGTTCCACCATATCACGCGAACCAAGGATATTGTATGGTTCTGCCACAACTTCTCTTTGTGATCCAAAATCTGTACAGGCTCATCTGAGTACAATAAGTCTATGTGTAGTTCCAATTGTTTGAAGCTAACCACATAACTCGGATCATGAACATACTTTCGAAGTTGAGAGACATGGAAGACATCATGCACTTCAGCCAGGGCGGGGGGTAGTGCAATCTGATATGCCGCAGTTGCTACTCATTTAAGTATTTTAAAGGGGCCAACAAATCTGGAACTCAATTTTCCCTTAATACCGAAGCGCATCACTCTACGCATTGGTGTCACTTTCAAGAAGACGAGATCCCCGACCATAAAATCCAAAGGACTACGATGAGCATCGGCATAGCTCTTTTGTCGGCTCTATGCAGTACGGAGTCTTTCTTGAATCAAGCAATCTTTCTCAACGGCCTACTCCACCAGCTCTGGCTCGAGTACCTGTCGCTCACCGACTTCGTCCCAATAGATTGGAGATCGATACTTCCGCCCGTAGAGCGCTTCGTACGGTTCTATTTGGATGCTCGATTGGCAACTGTTGTTGTACGCAAACTCCACCAATAAAAGGTGCATGTCCCAACTAGTCATTAGATCGATCGCACACAGTCGTAACATATTCTCTAGTATCTGATTAATCCTCTCTGTCTAGCCATCGGTCTAGGGATGATATGCAGTATTAAAATTTAGCTTAGTTCCCAAAGCAGACTGTAGGCTAGTCCAAAAATGAGATAAGAAACGTCCGTCATGGTCCGAGACGATTGAGACAGGTACTCCGTGTAGTCGGACAATCTCGTCAATATAAATCTGTGCTAACCGATCGACGCTCTATGTAACTTTTATAGGAAAGAAATAGGCAGATTTGGTCAAACGATCAACTATGAACAAAATTGCATCATGCAACCGCTTCGTCTTGGGAAAGTCCACATTAAATCCATAGCGATGTTGTCCCATTTTTACTCGAGAATAGCGAGGTTCTGCAACTCTCTGCCGGGTCTCTGATATTCTGCTTTCACCTGTTGACAGGCCATACACTGTGACACAAAGGTCGCCATATTCTGTTTTATACCGTGCCACCAGAAGGTCCTGTGCAAGTCCTTGTACATCTTGGTGCTCCACAGATGTATGGAATACTTCGTATAGTGTGTCTTTGTCAAGATTTCCTTTCAGAGTACTGGATCACTAGGAACGCATAATCTTTCTTTCATCTGCAAGGTCCCATCTTTGCCTTCCATAAAGCTGGACGTCTTCCCCATCGATATTAGCCCACACAACTTCGTTAGGAACCGATCGACTCTCTGAGCAGACGTGATTCAATCACGCAAACCCGGCTCAAGATAGAGTGGGACCAGCTGCATTCCTCGATGTCGAACTTGAAAGTCGATTCCCATCGCCTCTAGATCCTGAAGCAAATGGTTGTTTATGGATAGAGAGCCCACGTGCATTTGACTCAGAGTATCAGCAACGATGTTTCCCTTGCCCGACGTATATACGATCGTCAGTTCGTAGTCCTTTAATATTTCTAGCCAGCGCCGCTGCCGGAGGTTCAGTTCCCGTTGGGTGAATAGGTACTTGAGGCTCTTATGATCTGTGTAGATTTTGCAAGCAACACCATATAGATAATATCGCCACAACTTCAGTACAAACACAAATGTCGCCAATTCCAAGTCATGTACTGGATAGTTATTCTCATGCGGTTTCAATATTCTAGAGGCGTACGATATTATTTTATCCCTCTGCATGAGAACACACCCTAAGCCGAGTCCTGAAGCATCATTGTATATCTGAAACTCATCTACTCCATCCGAAAGTGCAAGAATTGGAGCTGAAATGAGCCATTGCTTTAGCTCATGAAAGCTAGCTTCACAGTCGTCACTCCACTTGAATGTAATCCCTTTCTGAGTAAGGCGAGGCCAATTTGGAAAAATCTTTCACGAACCTACGGTAGTGTCTCGCTAGGCCCAGAAAGCTACGAACTTCACTGGCTGACGTAGGTTGCTTCTATTCCACCACTGCTTCTATCTTCTTTGGGTCTACAACGACGCCTTCTACCGAGATGACATGTCCAAGTAATGCCACGTTGTTCAACCAGAACTCACACTTGTTGAGCTTTGCGAACAACCGATGCTCCCATAACATTTGTAGCACGATCTTCATGTGTTCTTTATGTTCTGTCTCATTCTTGGATATATTAGTATGTCGTCAATAAACACGACCACAAAATTGTCCACAAACGACCAGAATACGTGGTTCATCAGATCCATGAAAGCTGCTAGGGCATTTTTCAAGCCGAATGGCATTACAAGAAATTTATAGTGCCCATATCGAGTTCGAAACGCTGACTTGGGGACGTCTTCGAATTTAATCTTCAACTGGTGATAGCCTGACCTGAGATCGATTTTAGAGAATACTATTGTGCCTTGTAGTTGATCAAACAGGTCATCTATCCTTGGTAACGGCTACTTGTTCCGCACGGTAGCCTTATTAAGTTCTCGGTAGTCTATGCACAGCCGCATGGATATGTCCTTCTTCTTTACGAATACCACCGGAGCTTCCCATGGAGAAACACTTGGGTGAATGTATCCTCGGTCCAACAGATCTTGTAACTATAATTTCAGTTCCTTTAGTTCTGCTGGGGCCATTCTATAGGGTGCCTTTGGTATCGGTCGTGTATCAGGAAAGGTGTCAATGGAGAATTCGATCTCTCGATCAGGAGGCATTCCAGGCAACTCGTTTAGGAACACGTCGGAGAAATCTGCTATGATATCAGCTTGAGCTGTATCTGCACCTTCCTGCCAGGTGTCTCAACCAGAGGCTAAGTACCCTTCACAGCCCGAATACAACATGCGCCTAGCCAAAATTGCTGATATCACCATCGTCGTCTTCGTTACTGTCACGCCCCGATTTTGGCTAATCGATAATCGTCCCCCGGGCGTGATGCCGTGCACGCGTAGGACGCGCGTGCACAAGGCCTTAGGCATAAGGATATTCTTTAGAACGATGCAACAGAGTGGACATATAAGATGACACAAGGTTGAGGTATAGAAAAGTTTCTCTTTTATTCATAATGAACATCTTTTTACATTGCTTGACTCAAAAGTATAAAATGCCCCACGGGCTTACAAACTTGGACGCGAAATGAGATAGCCGATCCATACATTATGTCCCTTTACATAGATTCAAAAACGCAAAACCACCTTGGGTGCGAGTAAGCACCATCGCCTTAGCGATATTCAGCAACTGGAGAGAGAGTGAAAGGCTTCTAGCTTGAGCCTCCAAAAGTCTTGGCCACGAACCGCCAAGGATCCCAAAAGTTCTAAGAGAGCTTCAGCTCCTCGCCGCGTCGCCTTGCGCCGGGGAACCTGCTACAACGAGGGTCAGTACTTCGGAAAGTACTGGTGAAGGCTAGCTGCTCAACTTTACCAAGCTCATGAGATGAGATCTAATGAGTATGCTACAATTATGTTCTTAGGTGGGTTTCTATTCTTGCCTAGTTCCGATTTCATTTAGCAGGTATGCAAGAATAAAATAACATAACTTCACATGCCACCGTTCGGTGACTTTACCTGTCCCGTCTGAATCACCTGTACAACTTACCATAGCCTTCCCTGTCACGAAGACATAGTTAGTCTGCACAGTTTAAATATACACAACATCTTTCTCTGTTGTTTAGGAGCCATCATGGGTTTAGTCTGGGCTGGCGGCGACGCTTGCAGCGCGGGTAGCTAGCCCCGCTACAATTTCCCGCTCCCAGGACTAAGAAAGTAGATTCCGCCCGGGTCGAATCGGCCCGGTGCCCCGGTAACCGTCCGCAGGAACCTGGATCCCTTGTGCACAAGAATTCCCATGACCATTTCTATGACTCTACCTCATAGATTTACTTACTAGCCATTTAAAGAACTTCATGTATGAAACTGCTTTACTGTACTATCATAATCAACCAACAGTTATATGAAATAACATGCAGCAGTTTATAGAAGAACACTTTGAACTATCAATAGATACCAACCCATTAAACACCCAACGAATATGCATGCATCAATAAATTTATGCAAGGTTTGTATGACAAGCAATGGGTGTTCCAAGCCTACTTCTTATCTTATCTTGTTATCCAACTTGTTACTTAATTGGTATCGATTGATTGAATGCACCACTGAGTCAATTTTATTATGAACGGAGCCCTTGGAAAGAAGGTGCTTATCGAAATAGAGCCACTCATAAGTTTGGTTGAATAGGAAGAAGAAGGAGAGACCCCTAAGACTCCGCTCGCGCGTCGTCTACACGATCACCTGCACGCACCAACGGATGATCAATACCTCCTGCTTCGGTCTCCAAGGCTCGATACGAAATGCGAAATCCTAAGAACGAAAGCAATGAAATCCATTGAAACCGTTCAAGAAAACGCAAGTCATAAAACCAACAAGAAAGCATCCAAGCGGCACGAAAACGGACAAGAAACCAACGCAACGGAAAGGCCCCTCTCGACTCTGCCGCCGAGTCCATCCTCGAGGCACAATCCATTGTATATGGGACCTGATTCCGAAGAAACTAATCCATAACGAGGAAAGGATATTAATTCAATCTGTCCCGTTCGGACGGTCGTAAGTATTTCTTGGCCGCGCTCCCCGAATAGGGGGAACGGGGCATTACATCATAACCATCCAAAAGAAAGTTTCGTCCCGAAACTTAGGAATAGAACCTACCACTAAGGAATAATGAGGGGAACCTTTCCCTCATATCAGCTTCAAGTTCCCAGGTCGACTCCTCGACCGAGTGGTTCCGCCACAGGACGCGCACTAGCAAGACGGTTCGGTTCCGCAACTGCTTCTCTTTACGATCCAAAACTTGGACAGGCTCTGCCGCGTACGACAAGTCCGCTTGCAGATTCAACTGACCCAAGTCGACTATGTGGTTCGGGTCATGTACAAACTTTCTCAGCTGTGAAACGTGAAAAATATTGTGTACTTCTGATAGGGTAGGCGGCAAAGCAACTTGATAGGCGACCGGAGTAACCCGTTTGAGAATTTCAAACGGTCCAACAAATCTTGGACTTAACTTTCCTTTTACTCCGAATCGCATGACTCCGTGCATAGGCGAGACTTTCAAGAACACATGGTCCCCTTCAAAGAATTCAAGGGGGCGACGTCGAGCATCGGCATAACTCTTTTGTCGGCTTTGTGCTGTCTTCAACCGTTCACGAATCAACCGAACCTTTTGCACGGTTTGTTCAACCAGCTCCGGCCCAAGGATTTGCCGTTCTCCGACTTCGTCCCAGCAGATTGGTGACCTAAACTTCCGCCCATACAAAGCCTCGTACGGAGCCATCTTGATGCTGGACTGATAACTGTTGTTGTATGCAAATTCGGCCAGCGGCAGGTAGACGTCCCAACTTGACTTCGAATCGATCACGCAGAGGCGCAACATGTCTTCTAGTATCTGATTCACTCGTTCCGTCTGACCATCGGTTTGTGGATGATAGGCTGAGCTAAACTTCAACTTGGTCCCCATCGCCAGCTGAAGGCTTTCCCAGAACCGCGAGATGAATCGCCCGTCCCGATCTGATATTATAGAAACTGGCACTCCGTGCAGCCGGACTATCTCGTCAAGGTAGGTCTGGGCGAGGCGATCGGCGCTCCAAGTACTTTTGATGGCAATAAAGTGTGCAGACTTGGTTAACCGGTCGACGATAACCCAGATTGCGTCGTTCCTCCGTTGCGTCCTTGGCAGGCCAACAATAAAATCCATGCAGATGTGCTCCCACTTCCATTCCGGGATAGCAAGATTTTGCATCTCCCCGCCCGGCCTCTGATGCTCTGCTTTCACCCTTTGACAAGTTATGCATTGGGACACAAAGAGTGCGACATCTTTCTTCATACCGTGCCACCAGAAGGTCGTTCGGAGGTTCTTATACATCTTCGTGCTCCTGGGATGGATCATATAGGCTGCGTAATGAGCTTCCGCAAGGATCTCCTTTCTAAGTTCTGAATCATCGGAGACGCATAGCCTTCCATTCACCCGCAACGCTCCATTTTCATCTACAGCAAAGTCCTTCGCCTTCCCCGCTAGAATCTGCTCGTGCATCTTCCTTAGGAAAGGGTCATCTTTCTGAGTAGATGTGACCCGCTCTATTAGGTTGGGTACGAATCGCATCTGAACGACCCGCGCGCCACGATATCGAATTTGGAGTTCGATGCCCATTTCTTCTAAGTCCCTTCGTAACCTGCGATCGACTGACAGAGATCCAATGAAGATCCGACTCAAAGCATCCGCTACAACGTTCCCTTTTCCAGGCGTGTAGTCTATCGTCAAGTCGTAATCTTTTATCAATTCTAGCCAACGGCGCTGACGAAGGTTGAGGTCTGTCTGGGTGAATAGGTACTTTAAGCTCTTGTGATCAGTATAAATTCGGCAAGGCACTCCATAAAGGTAGTGTCGCCACAATTTCAAGCCAAAGACAATTGCCGCTAATTCCAGGTCGTGTGTAGGATAATTTTTCTCGTGCTTCTTTAGTTGCCTGGAGGCATAGGCTATCACTCGATCTCGCTGCATAAGTACACACCCCAAGCCTTGCCCGGACGCGTCGCTAAATATTTGGAATCCCGAGATCTCGTCTGGTAGTGCAAGTAACGGGGCAGAGGTGAGGCGATGCTTTAACTCTTTAAACGAAGCTTCGCAGTCGGCGGACCACTCAAACGCGACTCCCTTTTGTGTGAGGCGAGTCAGAGGTAGTGCAAGTTTGGAAAAATCCTTCACGAACCGTCTGTAGTAGCCCGCTAGCCCGAGGAAGCTTCGAATCTCGCTAACGGATGCAGGTCGCTTCCACTCGACAATGGCCTCCACCTTCTTCGGATCGACTGAGATGCCTCCCGCAGAAATGATGTGCCCGAGGAAAGATACACTACTTAGCCAGAATTCACACTTACTCAGCTTAGCATATAGCTGGTTGTCCCGAAGAGTTTGTAGCACGGTCCGCAAGTGCTCTGCATGTTCTTCCTCACTCTTCGAATACACCAAGATATCATCGATGAATACTACTACAAACTTATCGAGATAGGGCCGGAACACGAGGTTCATTAAACTCATAAAGGCAGCGGGTGCATTGGTTAGTCCGAACGGCATCACCAGGAACTCATAATGGCCATAGCGAGTTCGAAAAGCTGACTTTGGCACATCGTCTGGCTTGATCTTTAGTTGGTGATAGCCCGAACGGAGGTCGATTTTAGAGTATACCGTGGCAGCTTGCAACTGATCGAAAAGATCGTCTATTCTTGGAAGAGGATACTGGTTACGAATGGTTGCTTTGTTCAATTCTCGATAGTCGATGCAGAGCCGCAACGAGCCATCCTTTTTCTTTACGAATAGTACTGGTGCACCCCACGGAGATACACTAGGCCGAATGTATCCTCGATCTAGCAAGTCTTGCAACTGCACTTTAAGCTCCTTCAATTCTGCCGGGGCCATTCGATACGGCGTCTTGGAAATTGGTCGAGTTTCTGGGAACGTGTCTATAGTAAACTCTGTCTCTCGATCGGGCGGCATGCCTGGCAACTCGTCGGGGAACACATCAGGAAAATCCGCCACAACGGGGATAGACTCAACGTTTGTGCAATCTTGCCGAGTGTCTCGAACGGACGCTAAGTACCCTTCGCAGCCGGAGTGAATCATCCGTCGAGCAGACATTGCTGAGATCACCATGCAGGTATTCGACGCTTTCGACTCAGGACTGCACGTGAAGCGAAACTCGATCTCGCCGGGCAAACGAAATACGACTTCCTTTTTCGCACAGTCGATTGTAGCTGAACAAGCGCCGAGCCAATCCATCCCCAGAATAAGATCGTAGTCCCTTATGTCTAGAACTATCGCATCTAATGACAATCTCCGTCCCCCGATGCAAATGTTACCTTCACGACAGACTAAGCGAGCCGATAAACCTACTCCCGAAGGAGTGCTAACACTTAGGTTTAAGCCTAGCGGTGTCATAGGGAATGTGTGTTCGACGGCAAAATCCGCCGAAATGAAGCTATGTGTTGCACCAGAATCAAACAATACTCGAGCAGGTACATTATTAAAAAGTAATATACCTGACACCGTCGTGTTCGATGCAAGTGCCTCGTCCCGAGTCAAAGCATAGACTCGGCCATGAGCGTTTTGCGGTGCCTGGTTTGCTCGTTGAGTTTGCCCCTGACCCTGAGCTGAGTCATTGTTCTGCTGCGGACGGTGTGAAGATGGATCGTTGGAGCGGGTTGGACAATTACGAGCAATGTGGCCCATCTTGCCACAACTGAAACATCCTCCCTTGCTCGCGCGACATTCGCTGACGTGGTGTCCTGGCTTGCGGCAGTAGGCACACTTTTGTCCTTGCTTTCTTCCCTGATTCGAGTCTTGGGAGCCGCCGTTATTGTTGTGGCGCTTATGCGCGTTGTTTCCTCCTGTGTTGGCAGGACGCTTGTGATTGTGATTTTGCACAGCGCCGGTGCTAACTGGAGGATACTGCGACTCTAGGGACAGTGCATGATTCAAGGACTCCCGCATGGTACGATATTGAGTCACTACGACGTGAGCACGGATAGAGGGTCGTAGTCCGAGCTTGAACTTTCTGCGCACGACTTTCGACATCGGCGAGCTGAGACTTGGCAAATTTTGCAAGTCGGTTGAATTCTGAAGCGTACTGACGCACCGTCATGTCTCCCTGCTTCAGTAGTGCAAACTCGTCTTCTTTTTCGCGACGGACGGCGGGTGGAAGGTATTCCTCCACGAAGGCCTTGCGAAACACGGACCAGGAGATAGCCGTTGTGCCAGCTTCACTCAAAATAGCTTGCTTGTGCACATCCCACCAATCATGTGCTTTTTGTCGGAGCTGAAGCTGGGCACACGCCACTTTCTTGGTCTCGTCTAGGCACAGCGCTTCGAAGTGGTCCTCCAGCTCGACCAGCCAGTCCATTGCTAAGGATGGGTCCTCGGTGCCTTTAAACGTAGCACGGCACATCTTCTTAAATTCAGATATCGACACGATTGACCCATTCTCGCCCGAGGGTAAGGTACCCTGGGAATTCTGCGGTCCGGTGGCTTCAGCAACTATAGGCACGGTTGCGGGGGCAGATGCAGAATGATTGTTGGCGACCATATTCGTCACCATTATTTGCAGACTATTCATCTGCTTCTGCTGTGTATCTGCCTGAAGTCGCTGCGCCACGAATTGAGCTTCAATCCGTGACTCAAACTGACTCTGCCGAAGTTCAGCTTGTTTCTGCTGCGTCTCCATCAAACGCATCATTCGCTCGAACGGATCGGCAGAGGGTGCGGCAGCTGGACTCCCAGAGCTGCCCGAGGTGCCTGAACTACTCGCTTGCACTTGCGCCACCATCTGCGCTTGTGCACCCGGCTCGGAAGTCGTTCCTTGAAAGGAAAGTAACTTGTATTAGTCTCAAGGTATATTATGGACTCACTGTATGGAACGTATCTCATTTTGGCCAAGCGAATTCAAGGGTCTACTCGAAAGGAACAAGGTCCTCTTTAGAAACTTTTTTTGTGAGATCAAAGGATCTGAAGCATGCTCTGATACCAATATGTCACGCCCCAATTTTGGCTAATCGATAATCGTCCCCCGGGCGTGATGCCGTGCACGCGTAGGGCGCGCGTGCACAAGGCCTTAGGCATAAGGATATTCTTTAGAACGATGCAACAGAGTGGACATATAAGATGACACAAGGTTGAGGCATAGAAAAGTTTCTCTTTTATTCATAATGAACATCTTTTTACATTGCTTGACTCAAAAGTATAAAATGCCCCACGGGCTTACAAACTTGGACGCAAAATGAGATAGCCGATCCATACATTATGTCCCTTTACATAGATTCAAAAATGCAAAACCACCTTGGATGCGAGTAAGCACCATCGCCTTAGCGATATTCAGCAACTGGAGAGAGAGTGAAAGGCTTCTAGCTTGAGCCTCCAAAAGTCTTGGCCACGAACCGCCAAGGATCCCAAAAGTTCTAAGAGAGCTTCAGCTCCTCGCCGCGTCGCCTTGCGCCGGGGAACCTGCTACAACGAGGGTCAGTACTTCGGAAAGTACTGGTGAAGGCTAGCTGCTCAACTTTACCAAGCTCATGAGATGAGATCTAATGAGTATGCTACAATTATGTTCTTAGGTGGGTTTCTATTCTTGCCTAGTTCCGATTTCATTTAGCAGGTATGCAAGAATAAAATAACATAACTTCACATGCCACCGTTCGGTGACTTTACCTGTCCCGTCTGAATTACCTGTACAACTTACCATAGCCTTCCCTGTCACGAAGACATAGTTAGTCTGCACAGTTTAAATATACACAACATCTTTCTCTGTTGTTTAGGAGCCATCATGGGTTTAGTCTGGGCTGGCGGCGACGCTTGCAGCGCGGGTAGCTAGCCCCGCTACAATTCCCCGCTCTCAGGACTAAGAAAGTAGATTCCGCCCGGGTCGAATCGGCCCGGTGCCCCGGTAACCGTCCGCAGGAACCTGGATCCCTTGTGCACAAGAATTCCCATGACCATTTCTATGACTCTACCTCATAGATTTACTTACTAGCCATTTAAAGAACTTCATGTATGAAACTGCTTTACTGTACTATCATAATCAACCAACAGTTATATGAAATAACATGCAGCAGTTTATAGAAGAACACTTTGAACTATCAATAGATACCAACCCATTAAACACCCAACGAACATGCATGCATCAATAAATTTATGCAAGGTTTGTATGACAAGCAATGGGTGTTCCAAGCCTACTTCTTATCTTATCTTGTTATCCAACTTGTTACTTAATTGGTATCGTTTGATTGAATGCACCACTGAGTCAATTTTATTATGAACGGAGCCCTTGGAAAGAAGGTGCTTATCGAAATAGAGCCACTCACAAGTTTGGTTGAATAGGAAGAAGAAGGAGAGACCCCTAAGACTCTGCTCGCGCGTCGTCTACACGATCACCTGCACGCACCAACGGATGATCAATACCTCCTGCTTCGGTCTCCAAGGCTCGATACGAAATGCGAAATCCTAAGAACGAAAGCAATGAAATCCATTAAAACTGTTCAAGAAAACGCAAGTCATAAAACCAACAAGAAAGCATCCAAGCGGCACGAAAACGGACAAGAAACCAACACAACGGAAAGGTCCCTCTCGACTCTGCCGCCGAGTCCATCCTCGAGGCACAATCCATTGTATATGGGACCTGATTCCGAAGAAACCAATCCATAACGAGGAAAGGATCTTAATTCAATCTGTCCCGTTCGGACGGTCGTAAGTATTTCTTGGCCGCGCTCTCCGAATAGGGGGAACGGGGTATTACAGTTACAGTGCTGCACGAATAGTAGAAGTCTTCCTCGTCGGGTAGACAAAATATGACTCGCTTCTCCGCGCACTCGATTGTTGCATGACAAGCACCCAACCAATCCATTCCGAGAATAATGTCATAGTCCTTAATGTATAGATCAATGACATCTAAGGAAAGCTTCCTGCCTCCGATGCAAATATAGCCATCCCTACAGATCGTATTGGGGTGCATGTCGACTCCCGAAGGGGTACTCACGCAAAGGTTCATATTTAATAGAGTAGATGCTAATTTATTCTCAGCAATAAAATCAGCAGATATGAAACTATGCGTAGCACCTGAATCGAATAAGACTCTAGCGGACAATTCTTTGAAAAATAAGGTACCTGTCACAACAGTTTCGAAGGTAGATGCGTCATCCCGAGTCAATGGATAGACTGGGCCTTGGGCACCCTGGAGTTGTGAGTTCACTGGTACAACATTGGCGCCATGTGTTGGAGGTCCATTATTCTGGTTCAACAGCGATCTGACGATCGGCCTAGGGTCTCGACAGTCAAATACTTTATGGTCCAAACGGTCATATTTGAAACATCCTACGACTCGACACTCAGTCACTCGATGTCCCATTTTGCTGCACCGATGGCAATACGATCCCTGTGGTGGACCCCTGTGCTCGGATGTATGCGAACGCTTCGGTGCTCCAGACCCTCCTGTTTTGTGAGGTCGCTTGTTAAAATTGGTATGTAGAGTCTGTACATTGGCCTTTTGCGAATTGTGCCCAAAGATTCGTTCGCTATTAAGGGCAGCTTCATAACATTCCCGCTATGTCTGGTACTTTTGATTTATGACATCCCTACGCAGGTCATCATTCAAATCCTTCTGAAAACGGTAGCACCACGCCTGCTGTTTAGGCAAGAATTGTCTGGCAAACTTGGCGAGTCTAGCAAACACTGAATCATAGTCATCAACAGACATACTTCCTTGTACCAAATTGCTGAAGTCATCTTCCTTTTATTTTCGCACGGCCCTTGGGATATAGTGTTCAATGAAGACATATTTGAACATCTCCCAGGTGATCTTACAGTTGGGATTGGAATCATACATCCCTTGCTTGGTGGCTTCCCACAAATCATGCGTCCATAATTCTAGTTGCACCGATGTACAAGCCACTCATTTGGACCCGTTAATGCCAACCAGGTTGAACATTCCTTCGAGTTTTGCAATCCATCCCATTACCACATCCGGTTCTGCTCGTCCGTTGAACGTTGGTGGGTGCATCTTAGTGAACTATGTCGCACTGCAGGTATTCCTAGAGGGAGGCTACATTTTCTCAGATTCATCTTCTACCTCCACCACTGGCGGTGTGACAAGCCTTATCCTGGCTCTGCCGTTACTGGGCACCAGAGATGCGATCAATTGCATCATGGTATCCAACTATTTTTGTTGAGCAGTGATCTGCGCCTAAATTTGTGCCTGTTGAGTGGCAGCTTACTGTTGTTGTACCTCCATTAGGTGCATGAGTCGCTCAGTCATATCGATTGAACCCGATCCTCCGGATTCTCCAAAACTTGTCAGATCGCTCTGGACAGGCTGAGCACTGTTTACAGTGACAAAAGAGAGTAGCTTGTCATGTAAAACCCCTAATTCTAAAAATCGTATTAACATTTTTAATTAATTATTAATCTAATTATAGTAATTAGTGGCTGATTAGGGAAAATATAATTTATTTAATTTTTATTTTAGGTGTTCGTGCATTTAGGAGATTTATGGAGCCAGTATAATTTTTTCTAGTTTATTTCATGTAGGAGACCCTTTGGACAGTTGCTAGCTTAATGGTATGCACTAATTTAATTTTTAGAATTTTCTAGGTATATATATATATATATATATAGTTATTAGAAATAGGAAAAGAAAGAAAAAGAATTTGAAAAGAAAAGAAAAGAAAAGAAAAGAAAAGAAAAACAATTAAAATTTTCTATTGGATCTACCCAAACCCCATCCTAAACCCGTTACCCCCCATGAACCAACCCGCATGTACAAAGAGAAGCAGCAGCCGCTCTCTTTTCCCAACCCGCGTAGAGGCCCCCCCGCGATCCCTCTTCTCTCTCTCTCTCTCTCAAAACCCTAACCCTAATTCTTCTACATCTTTCCATCAAGACCGCCGCCCTAGCCGCACCACCTGATAGCCGAAGAGCCGTCCAGAACTGCCGCACGACGACCGCGACCCCGCGCAACCCCGCACACTGACAGTTTGGACAGCAGGGTACCTGTGTTCACGTGTTATTTTCCGTCACCTCGCTGAACCAAACTCGACCCCGTCTTCACCGGTACATTCACCACTTAACCCCCTTCATTACCTGTATGATAGTTGACCTCGAACAGCGCATAACCCTAGGCGAAAACAGCGTCCAATTTGGCAAAAAATGATAATTTTTGGATATCGCAGAAATCTACGGTGACTACCTAAGTTCACGGGTTCGTATCTCCCACCACAGATATCCGAATTCGATGCTTCTTTTTGGTATACGGAGACCACTTGACCTAGTTTAATTTCTGTTAATTACATTAATTTGTTAACTGCTGTATGTAGAATTAAATACGTTGGAAAACTCCAAAAACTCACTTTTCCAAATTTCAAAAAAAAATGAAACGGAGTGCGCCCCGCCAAACGGTACCGCCCCATCATGTACCAAGTATACCAAATGGTGCGCGCTGCATACCCGGTCATGTGAGATTTCGTGGAAACTGATTTGGACGCGTGTGCGCGTCGAAATCAGCCCATATCCGCAACAAATCTCACGTATCGCAACTTTTGCAAAAGTCCTGCGCATTTTGTGCACGCTCGTCAGAATGCGACGAAACTTGCACCACTGGACTCGTGGTAACGCGCTGGTCCTGTGACCCAATTTTCACGCAATTCTGAGATAGTTGACCAAGTCGCCAATTGGCGGGCCCCACGGTTGACTTTTTGGGTAAAATTATGTTCGGCTCATCGGAATCCACATTTGGACATACCGTTGAGTTCATACTGACATCTAAAAATTTTTTGACCAATAGTTTGTCCCATTTAGAGACTGTTACCATTGGCACGCTTTTCGGTGCAAAGTGGGCCATACGTGGACCCTACTTTGATCCGAAATTACCGTTTTGCCCCTGTGTCCAAATTGGACGAAAGGGTAGTGATTTCTAGCTATGTTGCTGATTCCAAAAATGTTGGTGATATCTATTTCAGCATCCGGAGATGTTGGTTCGGAGCCATTAGTTCACTACTAGAATAAGCGGGATTAGCGACGTATTTTAGCGACTCCTAGTAAACACGTCGCTAAATTAGCGACTCGGTACAAATCGTCGCTAGGCGTCGCTAAATGGCGACATTTAGCGACGTTTAGTGACTTTTATTAAGATTTTAAAAGAATAGTCGCTATAAGTTCAATTAAGCTCGCTAAACGTCGCTAATATATCTAATTTAGCGACGTTTAGCGTCGTAATTAGCGACGTATCTATCAAAAATATTTAGCAACGTATGTAGCGACATCTTTGGCGTCGCTAATTTTTATTTTAGCGACGTTGTTATTTGACATCGCTAAACGTCGCTAAATTTTGGTTAATTAGGTCTCAGTTTTCTTTTCTCCATCTGTCAAAATTTTCGAAATTGTTTCGATTTCCCCCCCCCCTCCGGCGACCGGGTCTCCACGGCTGCGACCCCCCCTCTCCGGCGACCGGGTCTCCACGGCATCCCCCTCCTCCTCCTCGAGCTCTAGGTAATCTCTTTCTCTCTCTCTCTCTCATGTGACACAAGACACACACACAGACGCAGACACACACACGACACACACACACAGACGCAGACACACACACAGACGCAGACACACACACACACGACACACACACACAGACACAGACACACACACAGACGCAGATTAGGATTAGGGTTAGGGTTAGGGTTAGGTTTAGGGTTAGGGTTAGGGTTAGGGTTAGGTTTAGGGTTAGGGTTAGGGCTAGGGTTAGGGTTTAGGGTTAGGTTTAGGGTTAGGGCTAGGGTTAGGGTTAGGGTTAGGGTTCTGGATAGTTGGCTCTCGGATGTCTTGTAGAAGAAGAACTTGTATCAGTTAGTCAAGTGTAACTTTTTGGTGATGCCCACCTTTTTCTAGCTCTCTATCAATTGTTTTGGTTGATGCTATCGATTGGTTGCAGTGCTACTAAATTCAAGTCTTGCTTTTGTTTCAACAGTTGCTGATGTGCATTTTTTTCTGTATATTGTAGTGCATTAGCTATAGGTGTCTTCTCTGTGTTTAATTATAATATTTCAGTACCTGTGTCATCTGATACCTAAGTTCTACAATTACCTCAGTATATCCTGACTTTTGGGATACACCAGTTATGTGCATATATGTTCTACAATTACCTCAGTATATGTTTTCTCCACAACAAAGTTGCATTTATTTTTATATATATAATTTGATTGCCAATATAAGAGTGACATTTCCAACAAAATAGTACTAGAGAATAGCCATTAATGTTCATAGCAAAATATTTACAGAACATTCATGACATGAGTGTATAATTGGGATGTAAATTCATACTTGACAAACATAGTATTTTTTGCTAGTGACAAAAATTAGGATACATAGTGCTTCAAAACGTTATAGAAGAACACAACTCAATAAATATCTGAAACTCATTCTTTATTTTGTCAAGAATGACAAATTTAACACATGAATTAAGATATCATGTGGTAATGAATATAATTGTGTAATATTGACTAATTGTTTATTTATTCAGTTCAGTATGCATAATTATTTTATTTCTGGGAAGAAGGAAAGAAGAGACCCATATCTGTCTTTCAGTATGCATAATTATTTTATATCAATCAGCAGATAGATAATAACATCAGTTGCGAGATTTTAAAGTGCACAAAACTATAGAGATTAGTGGGGTCACTGTGCTCAAGTACACCTCCCCTAAGTTTTGTTGCATTCTTCTTATCTCTCTGTACCCCTGACATTAATTACAGGTAATTCTTTGTGAGTCATCTAATTCTTCCGTTCCGGTCCAATAGCTAATTCTTTGCTAATTCTTTGTTTTCATCTATCTTACCAGATGGCACCCAAGAGAGCGACACCTCCTATTGTTAAGGAGGAAGTGATGCCTCCTACTGTTAAGGAGGAAGTGATGCCTCCTACTGTTAAGGAGGAAGAGATACCACCTGCGTGGAGTTCCAGTCACCCAGTACCTATCGCGGCTGTATCTCAGACGGGGAGTTCCAGTCACCCAGCACCCATAGCGGAGCTTGATAACATAAACGTTGTTTATGCGCAGTATTTGAGGGACTGGTATCTGCCTCATTTTGGAAATCCTCGAGATTGATACTATAATATTTCATATACTTATATATTATGCATTTTGTGTTACTGTGATACTCTGATACTTATATATTATGTATTTTGTGATGCTGTTTATGCCCATTTTGTGTGACTGTGATATTGTGATACTTTTATGACTGTGATACTTATATTGTCTGTCTATAATATTTGTGTGTATTAATTGTATGCCTGTGATACTTTTATTCATATTAAATATTATTAATCCGGTGTTGAGTGTTCCACCGAAGGGGTCGGCGAACCCATAGAATTCAACGGAGGGTTGCTCCGGGTCTATTTTTAATTAGAAATTTATAAATTGCAGGAAAAATAGTTTGGAACAATTCAGTTTTTTTTTTGTTTTTTTTTTAATTTAGCGACGTATTTAGCGACGTCTAGTGACATTTTTATAAGTCGCTAAACAAGTCGCTAATTAGCGACGTGTAATTAGCCGTCGCTAACGACGTCGTTAAACGTCGCTAAACCAAGTCGTTGTACGTCGCAAATTGCTGACATGGCAGTACTGCCAGGTCATTAAAGACGTTGTTGTTACGTCGCTATATAAGTCGCTAATGAGCGACGTTTAGCGACTTTAAGAAACGTCGCTATTTCGTGATGCCGCGTCGCTAAACGTCGCTACATTTAGCGACTCAATAAAGTCGCTATAAAATGTCGGCATAGCGACGTTTAGCGACATTTTTTTGTTCAGCGACTTGGTTTCTTCCGACTAAGTTAAAACATCGCTAATTACGTCGCTAAACGTGTTTAGCGATATTTTTTTGTCATTTGGCGACGTTTTTAGGCGTCGCTAATTTGACTTTTTTTTGTAGTGGTTACACATTTCGTGTCCTTGACATTTGGGCGCGTACACTTTACAGATTTCTTTCCAGGCAAGTATACCTTGCCATTGTAATGTATTTACATTTCATATGATGCATGCATGTTTATTTTTGCTTATTTTAGTTCATATATTTTAAATGTTATATAAACTGCGCGTCCAAGGAAACTTGGGTGCCACGACGGTGTCGTCGTGTTCTATTTTTATTTAAGTATCTGCATTGGACCTACTTTATGAGACTACCCCATTATCATGAGGCATTTATTTTTCATTGGCCATGACACTATTCTTACACGAGTGTGAGTCACATGTAGGACACGGACTTGCGTACTCGGCTGGCCACTGGTACGTATAGGACGTACGACGGATAGGGATAACTGTCGATAGAAACTTTGCATTCTAGTAGACCTGACAGTTATTAAAGGTATTATCGTGTCATGGATATGACATACTTTGAGCATGGGGTGGGGAGAACAACAAGTAAGGCATTTGGGCTCCTTTGCACTTTTTTTCTTGTAACTCGTACGCTCCGCCGGAGATGCGCGGTCATGATGACCACTATATATTATATATTATCAGGCGGCCTCTGCCGTTCAAAAGACGACATACTTTGTAGGCCCCTGGATCTCCAAGAGAACCATGTCAATCCAATTTTTAGCCAAATAGCCCACTTGTTGGAAAGTTGTTCTCAAACTACATTCACTTAGACGGTTAGGCGACCCCATTGGATGTTTATATTTCAGTACTTTATTGGCATATTATTATGTATCTTGTTACGTCCCTCTGAGGACCTGGTACCTTTCCAGATATAGATGAGCAGGAGTATCCGCAGGAGTATGGATCTGGACCTGACGCTACCTATCAGACTGAGGAGGTCTTACCTTCGGATTATATGTGATTCATTGCAGCTATTTAGAGATTTTAGTTGCTATTCTTTTCGAGACATTATTCTTATATTAGAGTTTATTCTCTTCTCTCTTTAGTAGCTTTGGCATAGTCGATTTGTAGTGGATTTGTTTCCATCCTACTATCATACTTTGAGACTACTTATTTGATATTCAGTTATTATTCAGCTATTATTTCTCATTTATCTATTATTTGTGCTGTGGATGAGATATAGATGCATGTGACTTGTTGTGACAGTATATTACCACTGTGGATTGGATATTCATGTACAACGTACGTGTGTATATGGTTTCCATATATTGGAGTTCGTATACATACGGCTGGCGTGTTACGTATTTCTAGTCCTACGTATTTTGGGACTGGCGCGTGACATGTCAATACTCCAAAAACGATAAATTTTTATCTATGGGCTCATTGTATAGGGCGATTCATCTCATGCAGCGGACGTCGAATATAATTCAATCGAGAGGCGCATCAAACTTCTAGAATATCTTTTTGAAAATCCAAGGAAGTAAAGTCGTGCTCTGATACCAACATGTTACGCCTCAATCCCGCTAGGACTAATCATCCTCGCCTGGATCCTTTGTGGGACCGATCGTCCTCGCTTGGGCGTGATGTCGTGCGAGCCTGGAGTTGTGCTCGCACAAGGCAAGAACGTGCAGTATTAGGAACCCATTTGAAACCCAAGTTAGAAAACATATTCATAGATAGTTGAACACAAATTATAGGAAGAAAACATGCTTTTTATTGATAATTCAGAGTAATTTACATAGAGTTTACATTTGATGCGCCTCTCGGCTACTTGGTTTGCATTACAAAAGAAAAACTCAAAAGGTAGGGCGCGCTCCATCAGATAAGCCTTGTTGTCTGTACATTATGCCCTTGTATTAATTAAAAATCCGTGCCTCCAAAATGAACTGGCTTCAACTATACTTCAAAATAAAAAAGCTTCTAACGCCTTCTCGTCTATCCACTAGCGTTACACACTCTGAGTGCCTGAAATAAATGTCCACAACGTGGGTCACACTACCAAAAAAAGTCAAATTAGCGACGCCTAAAAACGTCGCCAAATGACAAAAAAATGTCGCTAAACACGTTTAGCGACGTAACTAGCGACGTTTTAACTTAGTCGGAAGAAACCAAGTCGCTGAACGAAAAAATTCCCTAAACGTCGCTATGCCGACGTTTTTTAGCGACTTTATTGAGTCGCTAAATGTAGCGACGTTTAGCGACGCGGAGTCACGAAATAGCGACGTTTCTTAAAGTCGCTAAACGTCGCTCATTAGCGACTTATATAGCGACGTAACAACGACGTCTTTAATGACCTGGCAGTACTGCCATGTCAGCAATTTGCGACGTACAGCGACTTGGTTTAGCGACGTTTAGCGACGTCGTTAGCGACGGCTAATGACACGTCGCTAATTAGCGACTTGTTTAGCGCCTTATAAAAATGTCGCTAGACGTCGCTAAACGTCGCTAAATACGTCGCTAAATTGAAAAAAAAACAAAAAAAAACTGAATTGTTCTAAACTATTATTCCTGCAATTTATAAATTTCTAATTAAAAATAGACCCGGAGCAACCCTCCGTTGAATTCTATGGGTTCGCCGACCCCTTCGGTGGAACACTCAACACCGGATTAACAATATTTAATATGAATAAAAGTATCACAGACATACAATTAATACACACAAATATTATAGACAGACAATATAAGTATCACAGTCATAAAAGTATCACAATATCACAGTCACACAAAATGGACATAAACAGCATCACAAAATACATAATATATAAGTATCAGAGTATCACAGTAACACAAAATGCATAATATATAAGTATATGAAACATTATAGTATCAATCTCGAGGATTTCCAAAACGGGGCAGATACCAGTCCCTCAAATATTGTGCATAAACAGCGTTTATGTTATCAAGCTCCGCTATGGGTGCTGGGTGACTGGAACTCCCCGTCTGAGATACAGCCGCGATAGGTGCTGGGTGACTGGAACTCCCCGCAGGTGGTATCTCTTCCTCCTTAACAGTAGGAGGCATCACTTCCTCCTTAACAGTAGGAGGCATCACTTCCTCCTTAACAGTAGGAGGTGTCGCTCTCTTGGGTGCCATCTGGTAAGATAGATGAAAACAAAGAATTAGCAAAGAATTAGCTATTGGACCGGAACGAAAGAATTAGATGACTCACAAAGAATTAGCTGTAATTAATGTCAGGGGTACAGAGAGATAAGAAGAATGCAACAAAACTTGGGGGGGTGTACTTGAGCACAGTGGCCCCACTAATCTCTATAGTTTTGTGCACTTTAAAATCTCTCAGCTGATGTTATTATCTATCTGCTGATTGACATAAAATAATTATGCATACTGAAAGACAGATATGGGTCTCTTCTTTCCTTCTTCCCAGAAATAAAATAATTATGCATACTGAACTGAATAAATAAACAATTAGTCAATATTATACAATTATATTCATTACCACATGATATCTTAATTCAGGTGTTAAATTTGTCATTCTTGACAAAATAAAGAATGAGTTTCAGATATTTATTGAGTTGTGTTCTTCTATAACGTTTTGAAGCACTATGTATCCTAATTTTTGTCACTAGCAAAAAATACTACGTTTGTCAAGTATGAATTTATATCCTAATTACACACTCATGTCATGAATGTTCTGTAAATATTTTGCTATGAACATTAATAGCTATTCTCTAGTACTATTTTGTTGGAAATGTCACTCTTATATTGGCAATCAAATTATACATATAAAAATAAATACAACTTTGTTGTGGAGAAAACATATACTGAGGTAATTGTAGAACATATATGCACATAACTGGTGTATCCTAAAAGTCAGGATATACTGAGCTAATTGTAGAACTTAGGTATCACATGACACAGGTACTGAAATATTATAATTAAACACAGAGAAGACACCTATAGCTAATGCACTATAATATTCAGAAAAAAATGCACATCAGCAGCTGTTGAAACAAAAGCAAGACTTGAATTTAGTAGCACTGCAACCAATCGATAGCATCAACCAAAATAATTGATAAAGAGCTAGAAAAAGGTGGGCATCACCAAAAAGTTACACTTGACTAACTGATACAAATTCTTCTTCTACAAGACATCCGAGAGCCAACTATCCAGAACCCTAACCCTAACCCTAACCCTAGCCCTAACCCTAAACCTAACCCTAAACCTGTAAACACCCTAAAAATTTTTCAAATATTTTTAAAATCAATTTTGGGATTTTATATGCATTTTTCAGGAATTTACATAGGACCTGTGGTGAGTTTATAATTTTTAAATGCCAATAACTAACATTAAAATAAAATAAAAATATGATTTTATGGTGTAAAATAGAAAACCGGACTTAGGGTAATTTTCTGGGAATTTATTGGGCCTCAGACCTATTTTTAAAAGCCTAAAAACTATTTTTATTAATTAATTAATTATTAATGTTATTATTATTATTAAATTACTGTTTTTATTATTTATTTTCTGTTTCTTGGTCCCGGCCCGGCCCAGTGGGCCGAGCCCGTTAGCAGCTGACCCAGCCCAGCCTCACACCCCCTAGCGGGTCGGGCGGGTCCGCTCACCCGGAGCCCGCCGCCCGACCCGACCCGCTTCTTCACCCCTCTCCCCTGTCACCCCACGACCGGGCGAAATCCCCGCCGCCGCCGCGATTTTCGGTCGGCCACGACCCCACGTCGCCTCCCCTCCGGACCCCTCGCCCACGACGCCCCGGCCAGCCCTCCCTCGACCCCCTATAAAAACCCCCTAGCTCCGGTCCTCCTCCTCCCTCAATCCTCCCCTACCCGAGCCTTCGCCGGAACCCTAGGCGCTGCCCTCAGCCCCTCGCCGGAGCCCGTCGACCAGCGCCGACCCCGGCGACCCTTCCTCCTCTTCCTCCTCCTCCTCCAGCAAGCAAACCCCCCCCCCCAGGCCGAGCCGACCCTTCCCAGGCCGAGCCGACCCTCCCAGGCGGACCCGACGCCGGCCGACCCCCTCGGCGCCGCCCTAGCCGGCCGACGATGCCTCGACCGTCCAGCGCTCCTCCAGCGAAGTCCGGACACGCGGACACAGCCCAGCCCTAGGCCGGACACAGCGGGACACGAACTCGCGTGTCGGACACAGTTCAAAACTCGGTTTTTCGGGTCCCCTTCAGGTACTCATAACTTGCACCTCGGATCTCTGTTTTCGATTCTATAAATTTCTACATGAAGCCTGTATGACCCTCTCGGTGCCCGGACAAACCGCTCGGGGCATCGAGTCCTGTGGTGATCGCACACCGCGATCCAAAAACAGGAAAAATCAGACCCTGTTTTACCCCAGAACTGAGTACGCCCCGCCAAACGGGACGACTTGGTCGCGTGGGGTCTTCACAGATACGTGCGCCTCGTCGATACGGACGTGTGGGATTTTGCGGAAGCTGATTCGGGTGTGCGTGCACACCGAAATTAACGCGTATCCGCGGACATCGCTCCTTATCCGTCTTTTCTGTATCTCACCCTAACTTCGTGCACACACGTCGGATCGAGACGAAACTTGTGCCATCAGACTCGTAGCGATACGCTGGGCCTGTGGGTCAAGTTTGGTCCAATTCTGAGAACGTTGACCAAATCGCGTGTCGTGGGCCCCATAGGCCCCGCTCGACGGGCGATTTTGTGATCGGCTCATCGGAATTCAAATCTGAAAGTTCTGTTGGGTTCGTATCAGCGTTCCTGACCTGTTGACACTAAGTTTGGTAAATTTAGAGACCGTTGACCCTGACACGTTTTTCGGTGCAAAGCGGGCCCACCGGTGGACCCCGTTTTGGGCCAAAATTGTCGTTTTTGCCCTTGTCTCCAAATTGGACCCAAGGACAGGCGATCCTAGCTGTTTGACACCTTCTGAGCGTGATGGTACTGTTTATTTTAGCTTTCGGAGACATCTCTGGAAATTTCCGAAACCAGGACCTAAGTGGAATTCAAACATCAGGCAAGTGCACCTTGCCAAACTTGCAGTCATTATTTTTCATATTTTCTGTAAAAATACTCTGCTGGATTTCTTGTGCAAATTCATATAAACTGATTTAAACTGCTTAACCTAGGGAACGTATGACGTACCTAGTGTCCGATCATAGTCGGGTACCGACACCGTACGCGGTGTTGGGTTCGTCATTTAGAGATGGATTTACGATTCCCTTACTTTGTACTTGACCTATCAAGTACCCTACAACCCAGGACACTTGACACTATCATGGAAAGAATCCTCCTGAGATATTCGTGGTGATTCTGTATAGGATACAGGACTTGATAGAGACATTTATTTATAGACAGTATGACTTGTTGCATTAGTTATAATCCCGCTGACATGGACATGAGACGTTATGGTCATGGCTTGCGTGATTACATTGGGTGGGGAGAGACACACAGGCTACAGGCTGTTCTATATATATATCTACTATTATTGTGAGGTTGTAGACTCTCCAGCAGAGCTAGACCCTTTACGTGTTATTACTGCTACCGGCTCCCCGACACAGAGCTTGTAGCGGTCTCAGCCTGAGTACTAGTGTTGCTCTCATTTGCATATCACATAGATGGTTACTTAGTTTACCCTGCTGTTCATTTATTTATTGCACTGCTTATTCAGTTGGCTTATTTTTATCTTGTGCCTTGCTATGTCCACTGAGGACCTAGAATAGATTATGTCCCCAGGTTTAGCTGAGGAGCAGTATCCCGAGATATACGGGACCGGAGCTGAAGCCATTGCTGGAGCTGAACCGAACACTGAAGACGAGGTGACTGCCGAGGACTTCTCCTGAGTGCTTGTCCCAGTACTCATTTATTTACTTCATGTTTATATCTTTTGTTCCTGGCCTATAGAGCCAGTTATTTCAGACTTAAGTCGGATTGTTGCTCCGACTGACTTGCTGTGATTTGTTGTTGCTACTTATTTTCATTCAGTATGCAGTTTATTTCTTTATCTTTATTGATGAGATTTAGTGTGACTTGTGTAGTAGACCTTATTTACAACTTAAGTACGCCCTGATGGTTCCATTAAATTGGGTTATCCATCGGTGCGTGCTGCTGGCCATTGCCACGTATCTCCAGTCCCTCGTCACTTTGGGACTGGGGCGTGACATGGTTTTTGTGGTGGCCCATGCAGGTCTTGACTAAATTGTTCGATTTCAACTTAGGGACCGAACAGGCCTGCAATAAGATAGGTTATAGGATCTCATCCATTGATTGAATCATTTTTGAATTCTATGTCGAATTCAATTTAATTGCTTGAATTGAATCCTGTTTTGATTCCTCTGTGCGTTCTCATTGTTTCCTTTTGGTGCAGAGTTATGGATCCCAGAAGTGGTGACGAGACCCCCTTGGGAACACCGACTGAAGCAGGGTTTACCTGCGAAGCTGGAACGACGCTAGATACCAGAGGACAATCCTCCCAGAGCAATCAAACTGGCCAGCCAAGTTCCAGGTTCAGGCGTGATGACATCCCGCCTCCTCCCCAGTTTCCCCCTGCGATGCCTGTCTTTCCCCCAGGACAGGCAATGGACGGCCAACAAATGTTCCAGATGTTCTACGCCATGATGCAGGCACAACAACAGATTCAACAGGAGACCCAACGCCGAGAGGCCGAGAACCTAAGAAACAGCCTAGTCGCAGCATTGGAGCATGCAAACCCACCAAATAGGCGGCCAGCGACGAGATCTATTATAGATTTCTGCCAACTCAAGCCCCGTACCTTCTCGGGCAAGGAAGGACCAACTGAAGTGCATGAATGGCTTACAAACACACAGCATCAGTTGGAGGCCGCCGAACTACCAAGGGACAAATGGATGACTGCCGTCAGGATGCAACTGACGGACAACGCGCATCATTGGTGGCTGTCCGAAGAAAGAAGGCTCGAACATGATCAGGTTACCTGGGAGGAGTTCTCCAGACTCTTCCAGGAAATGTACATCCCTGCTGTGGCTCGGTCAGAACTCTGAGACAGATTCAACCGCCTGATCCAGGGCAACATGACGGTGGAGGAATATAACGCCGAATTCATTCACCTGAGCCGCTTCGCCCCTTCGCTAATTCCTACCGAAGAGGAGAAGGCGGAGAAGTTCTTTGATGGGCTCAGGTTCGAGCTTCAGAAGTTAATCGGACCAGACAAAGCTTTAGCCCAGGAAATTACAAGAGGAATTTGGATTCGGCGACTCCTCCTAGAACTACAAATGAATTGTTTGAACTTCTTATTTGATTTTAAAGCGATAATGAGCAACTGTAAGCATAGTTAGCGAACCGGTTCAGCATGATAGAACGTAAGCACATAGATATTGATCCTCACTTCATTCAGGAGAAGCTTGATTCTAAACAAGTTTGTCTGGTCTACATCCCTTTGCTCAACAGTTCGTAAATTTGTTCAAAAAGGAAATTGCAAAACCCACATTTTGAGGATTGTTGGATAAGCTTGGCATGCACAACATTTATGGGTTATGGGATATGGGGGAGGGGGGTTGAAGAAGACACACCAGAATACACATCCTCGGATATCTGACTTAATATTTGGTCATGTGAACCAACTCGTCCAGAGCATCATGATCATAATTTTGACAGATCAGGTAAGTGTTGAAGAAACCAGAACAATACACCCTAATATCCGGACGAGTGGACAAAATTGTCCAGGCGAGCGAACAAAATTGTCCATAACTTACAAATTAGAATTTGGCGATTGGAACAAATTAAGTCGAATATCGAACGAGTTATCCTACCAATATAAACATGAGCTATATTTTTGTTTATTATTATCATAAATAAATTAAAAAACTCTTCTCCTTCTTCTCTTACTCTTCCAAACTGTAAAGTCCTAAACCCTATAATCACTTGTAACCATTAAAAATAAGATTGGCTATTGGTTCTACATACTACATAGCAAATCCAAGGAAAAATGCCAAACTGGTAACTTTTCCGTGGTTCATATATAGAATGGAATTCTCTCTACACGATTTCTTCATTCTTTTTCTGAAAAAAGTAAAACAGAAAAATCTGTAAAATTCCTAGGATTGAATATTGAATTTGGTCTAGGTATAGGTATTTAAGGCATTCCCAAATTTATGTAATAAATAGTGACATATAATGAATTGTTCAACAATCTTCAATCCCACCAATAATGCTGATTAAGGATTTAAAGGAACTCACACCAAAAGTCATAATTATGAGACAGGTGCAGTTTGACTTGTATGTCACATTGTTGCATAACTATGCCAAACTAACATGCATGCAAGAAGCTGATGATAGCAAGCTCAGATATGTATGTCCTCAACAAGATTATAGTACCAGGTTTTTGATGAAAATCGTAAATTAATCACTCCAGATAATCCCATTAAGGACTGTGTTTACGGAATTCACATTTATCACTCATAAGCATAAACAAGGAATATGAATTTTGTACATTTGTTTTATCTATGCAGCAATACCTATTTCATAACTGTCGTGGCGACAAATATACGTACCGAATGATTGTATAATGCAAATTAACCTAACGAATCGAGTGTTAAAACCTTGTAACTTTTCGGATTCAGTAGCCACACCATACCCATTCATGCTCATGCTGCTCCTGTTGTCCTTGACCCATAAAGGAGGGTGATATATTGGTTGTTTCCATTCCTTGATTACCGTTAAATGGCAATGGCTTGAGAAAGGACGCAGGGCCAGTTAACCATGGAAGCAAAGGCTGACTCGAAGCTTCTTTGGTTAGGACCCAGTTCATGTACAAGTTCATGTCCATCCTGTTGTTGTTGTTGTTATAATTGCTGCTGCTCTCAGCTGTCTGCATGGTATTGAAAGAACCTGCAGTGTTTACTAGATTATTTATGATCGACGCATCGAGCTCTCCTAGTTCAGTTACAGAGGTGGTATTGCAAGGTGACTCGAGCAAGGATGGCATGGATGGGGCGTCGGGTTGAGGTTTCTTGCAGCTGGAGCCCTTCTTGAAGACTCTACATACAACCCATTCCTCCTGTGGATCATAATGAATTACATCGTGTTATGGTTAGAAATATATGTATACAAAGTTATCTTATAAGAAAATGGTCTTCCTCTACACTTACCTTACGTTTTATTGAAATAAAACAAATATTTAACCCTCTTCATATTTTAGGAGTTTTGGTAGCCATCTAGATTCGAATCTCCTCTATCTTAGTATTTTAAGAATTATATAGAAAAAGACTAAATTTCAACTTGATACCCTCAACTATTCAAGTTTTTCGACTCTATACCCTCAACTTTAATATCAACAACTTAATATCTCAACTATAATTGTACAACTTAATATTCTAACAATGTTAACGAAAAATCATAAAGGACAAAAATACCTCCACTCTCATTCGTGGTCACTTCAAATAACCCTAAAGGAGAATATTGGAATAATTTGATCAAAAATATATTATTTATTTTTATTAAAATGAAAAAATTAATCTCTGACTGTCGGAGGGTATCAACTTGAAAATATTCAATAGTCGAGGATAGTGATTAGTATGATATTAAAGTTTAGGGTATCAAACTGAAAAAATTGAATAGTTGAGGATATCAAGTTGAAATTAAGCCTAGAAAAAATGGGCCGCTGAGTATAAATTATACATTTAGCCTACATTTTAAGTTTTGGTACAGTGACGGAGACTTTATTTCGATATTATGTACTTTGATATTTATGTTGGGTGAAAAGTATAAGATTTTTTTTTTTTTTTTTTTTGTAGCATTACCTTTGTGGGTTTGTAAGGGAACTTGTTATGGAGCCTGTATTCATGCATCACCCAATTGGTTTTCTCACCCTTGGGAGCTCTACCTTTGTAAAACACAAGGGTTTTCTTCATCCCAACCATGACACTGCAGTGGAATATCTCCTTGTCCTTGCCTGTGGTCTTCCAGTATCCGGCCTCGGTTGCTCGGTTGGTACGGAGGCCGGTGGGGTACTTCCGGTCTTTCAGGCTGAAGAAGTACCACTCTTTCCCTCTCATGCTTGCCTTTGCTGAAGTACATACATATCCACACAAATTCACCATATAGTAAAATATATCATAAGAATGGTGAAATACAAGTATATGTCTACTTCTTACTGTACAGCTTTAACTCATTGTTCAGGACAAATGAAGATGTTGGTTGAACAAGAGAAGCTGATGTATAGGTTCTCAGACTAAGTTGGAATATAGAGTATTTAAAGAGTACAATATATATTTTCTTACAAAATAGCAATTTTCAGCTAAGTTTGAGGCTTGTGTGATTTACTGTTTATATGAATATTATGTATTTTTTGTACTTTATGTTATGTTATTACCGAATTGAGACGGAACAAATTGAATTTAGAAGGAAAATTTGTACGTGTTCTCTTGAATGAGCCATACCAAAAGAATACTCTTATATATATTTTGTTACATCCCATGGCTAAACTAATGAGATATAATAAAATCTACAAATATCAATTATCTATATACAAATTTGTTGAGATAGGCTAAGATAACAACTACATATGTTGAAAATCAACAAGTATAAGCTAGATCTATAAACAAATGTGTTGAAATAGGCTAAGATAAACAACTATATTGAATCTTATCACAAAGTGATGAGAAGGAACATGTGTAGCATATCTCTAATAGAACATCGATACTACTTTTGTTAAATAAAACAAAAGCAACACATTTTCTCAACAAGCAAAGGGAAACCAAATAGATTAAGAAGGTTTTACATTAAGAATGAATAGGAAATAGATTAAGAAGGGAAACCAGATGCTCGACGCGATTGATCATACTCACTAACTCATATATGATAGCCTATATATAGATTGAACTCGATGTGAATATTAACGACATATATAGAAGTACCTGGGAGATCCCATGGCTCACACTTATTGAGGTCGATGTCGGCAATCGCCCTCGTTGGAAACCCAAAATCCAACACCTTCCGGGTAAGATAGTAAGTGATGAGCTCCTCATCAGTTGGATGGAATCTGAACCCAGGAGGAAGCTGGTTGTCCTCCATATTGAGCAAGGTATTACAACAGTATGCAATAGGTATCGATTGCAAGTGTCCTCTCTATACTTCTAACAGTGACTTCTCTTATAGATCTTGAAAATATTTGGTGCCTAGGTGTGCGACACATGCATTGATAAATAATTGGTTTTGATGAAATGGACGGATTGTTCAGAGTTTATTACGGAGTTGCTCGATCGGGACTTGGTATGTGGTTGGTTGGTAATTTTGAGGCGATTGGAGGTGTTTCTGATCATGGGGATCGATATTGAGAGTAATGGTCACACTCAGTAGGGATCCCATATGTCCTCTTGTCCAACCAACTCCAACTGTTTCTACCCACCAGCCTTGGCTGATTGTGGTGGAGTGAGGACAAAACCCCAAATGAAACGCATGTCAATGAAGGCTCATTGGCAAGCCTGCAGGTTTTTGGGAGCTTAAACATTAAACTAATTAGTCTTTCTAAAACAAATAATTAATACCTCTTTTTATTGAAATAAAATTTCGATTTGCAACGTTATCGAAGTGAAGTAAATATGTAATCTTTGCAATGACTTCAACACTACTCTTTTCTTTACCACCAGAAAGGATAATTGGCTTCAGGTTAAAAAGTATGTTGTTCTAAACAGATTAGTTTTGTTTTAGATTTTATATATTACATTTTTATTCATATATGCTTGGCAGCAAGGAAAAAAATATGAAAAATCCCTGGTTCACAATTAAATCGATCTTCTTATAGTTGGTGACCACCTTAACTACAACTTCACGTAAGGAGAGTAGAGAACAGGAGCAATGGATTGTGTGTTTCTGTCGTTGTGCACACGTTTTATTCATTCACTGATGTTCCTTTTATAAGAAAGAAATAATAACAACTTGCTCTCTACGATCATGGATCACCACATGACTCTCTACGATCATGGATCACCACATGATGTTCATCTTGAGACTAGGTCCCATGCATAGACTTATTCCTATGTTTGAATAAGAAAAAAAAAAGAGCAACGTAATTAACCAACAAAACTCCCCCTTAATCTAGTTGCTTCTGGTGTTGACGACTCCAAGCTTCGTGCGCAGGCCCTGGAACTTGACCCGCCCGAGTGCTTTTGTCAATATGTCCGCCAGCTGTTCATCGGTGTTGATGTAGTCGACGAAGATCTTGCCGCCTTCGATGCACTGCCTGATGAAGTGGTAGCGCGTCTCGATGTGCTTACTCCGGTCATGGAATACTGGATTCTTGCACAGCTGGATAGCAGATTTGTTGTCTACGAGTAGAGTAGCACTGTCGGCCTCCTTGTCAAGTAAATCTCCGAGTAGTTGTGCGAGCCAAACGCCTTGGCATGCCGCCGAGGTCGAAGCGATATACTCCGCCTCACATGACGATAATGCAACCACCTTTTGCTTCTGTGATTGCCAGCTAACGGGGCTTCTCCCGAGAAGGAACACCAAGCCGGTGGTGCTCTTCCTGTCATCGATATCACCGGCCATGTCTGCGTCACTGTACCCGACGAGCTTGGCCTCTGCAGTGTCCCTGACGTAGCGACACCCATAGCTCAATGTGCCGGCAATATACCTGAGTATGTGCTTAACGGCGCTCCAGTGCTCGGTGGTCGGCGACTCCATGAATTAGCTGACATAGCCGACGGCGAACGTGATGTCCGGCCGCGTGTGCACCAAGTAGCGGAGACTCCCAACGATGCTTCGGTACAGGGTTGTGTCCACCGGCGGATTTGAGCTCACTTTGCTCAGTTTCAGCCGTGGCTCCATCGGTACTTGAACTGGATTGCATTCGGTCATGCCGGCCTTCTCCAGTATTTTAGCCGCGTACGTGCTCTGGCACAGAGTGATCTCGCCGGCGCCCTGCTGGACTTCTATACCGAGATAATAGTTCAATTTGCCGAGGTTGCTCATCTGGAACTGAGTCTTCATCTCGTCCTTGAAACGATTAATGGCCCTTGTGTGCGCACCTGTGACGATGAGATCGTCCACGTATACGCCGAGTAGCAGCCGCTCGTCTCTGGTTCCTCGAGTGTACACCGAGTGCTCCGACTCGTTCTTATGAAACCCAAGCGATAACAGAGTGTCATCCAGCTTGGCGTTCCACGCACGAGGAGCTTGACGAAGCCCGTACAGTGCTTTGTGTAGGCGGAGCACTTCGTGTTCGTGCCCGTTGCGCACGAATCCAGGCGGCTGCAGCACGTACACTTCTTTATCCAGGTCGCCGTTTAAGAACGCGAATTTGACGTCGAGGTGGTGTACCTCCCAGCCGGCGTGTGCCGCGACCGCCAGCAGCATTCTGACGGAATCCAGGCGAGCCACGGGCGCAAAGACTTCGTCAAAGTCGATCCCTGCGCGCTGGACATAGCCCTTCGCCACGAGCCTGGCCTTGTGTTTGATCACTTGCCGGCGCTATTTTTCTTCAACTTAAAGACCCACTTCAGCCCAATCGGCTTCTTCCCTTCAGGCAACTCGGTGAGTGTCCAAGTGTGGTTATCGAAGATCGAGTCCAGCTCGTCGAGCATCGCCTTCCGCCAACAAGCTTGCGGCTTGGCCTCCTGGAACGTCAGCGGCTCATCACCAGTCGCAAGCAGGAGCTCCTCTGGGTCTAGCACCTGTTCACTGGTCGTGGCGTACACGTTGCTGATGGTGCGGTAGCGTCGTGGCGCCTCATCGTCGCAAATTACAGCTGCAGGTGTTTCATCAGGCGGTGGTGACACGAACTCCACGGCGTCCGGCTCAGAGGTTTGTGCACATGGTGTGGCCGGCTCGGATGCTGGCGGTGAGTCCGCTCCCCCTTGTGTCGACATGGTGCTGCCTTCGCACACTGTCACGACGGGCGGTGAGTACTCCACAGTGAACGAAGACGGATCAGCGTCGGAGTCGCCCCAGTCCCAGCACGCGGCCTCGTCGAAAACAGCGTCGCGCGTCACACAGATGCGTTTGTTTGCTGGGTCGTACACCCGGTAAGCCTTGGACTCGACATCGTAGCCGATCAACACCATGGGAATGCTTCGATCATCCAGTTTCTTCAGATTAGGGCGCGTTACTTTAACGTGCACGACGTAGCCGAAAGTCCTGAAAAAATGTACCGTCGGCTTCCTCCCGAGCCAAGCCTCGTACGGTGTCATGCCGGACACGCTCTGGGTCGGAGAACAATTTAGGATGAACACGGTAGTGCTTACTGCCTCCCCCCCAGAACGAACCTGGCATCTTCTTCGTCTTGAGCAGGCACCGTGCCATGGACACGATCGTCTGATTTTGCCGCTCGACGACGCCGTTTTGCTGCGGCGAATAGGGCGCCGTGAGCTGTCGTTGCATACCGCAGTTGGCACAGTACTCACCGAACTCTACTGAGGTGAACTCGCCGCCCCGATCGGTACGAAGTGCGCGCAGCTTCCTCCCCGTCTCTACTTCCACGCCGGCCTAAAACTTTTTGATTGCTGCCGCCGCTTCATCCTTGGAACGGAGTAGCACCGCCCACATGTACCGGCTCATGTCGTCGACGAGCAAGAGGAAGTACCTCTTCCCGCCGTGAGTGGCCGGTGTGATGGGTCCGCACAAATCCCCGTGTACTAGGTCGATTCGATCCTCGGCGCGATACTTGGCGGCTTGCGGGAACGGTGCGCGCCTCTGCTTCCCGACAAGGCAGCAGTCGCAAACCTGATCAAGATGTTTGATGTGCGGAAGGCCGTGCACCATGCCGGTCCTTGCCATCCTGTGCAGTGCGTCGAAGTTCAAGTGGCCAAAACGGGCGTGCCATCGCCATGCTTCGTCCTGGTCGATCGTTGTTGACATACAGACAGGTTGTGTGACGTTTAATGACACCGTGTATAGCCGGTTCTGCGTCCGCGTCACCTTGGCCAGAAGTCGTTGCTGACGGTCACGTAGCTGCATGACGCCGCCGTGTATCAACACCTCACATCCTGACTCGTCCAACTGCCCGAGCGAAATGATGCTGCTGTGCAGCTTGGGGATGTGGTAGACGTTCGAAAGGATCCGGTGTCTGCCGTCGTGCACGGTGAAGAGGATGGTGCCACGGCCATGAATTTCAACGACGGAGCCATCCCCGAACTTGACCGTGCCGCGAACACCGGTGTCGAGCTCGGAGAATGCCGTACCGCGTCCGGTCATATGATTCAAAGCACCAGTGTCTAGGTACCACACAGCGTACTTTGCATCACCTTCACTCCCGAGGTGGACCTTGATGCGCTCCTCGTTGAGGTGGATGAGCTCGCCGGCCTGCACCAGCGTGTCCTGCTCCTGCTTGGCGACTAGAGGTGGAGATGTCACTGTAGCCATGAGCAGAGCAGGCTCCTCGTCTTCCTTGACTTGCGTGAGGTTCGACGCCTCGTCCCTCCTCTTCTTCCTGCAATCACGAGCCCAGTGCCCCGGTTTACCACAGTATCGGCACTTGTCCTTCTTGACGTCGCGGTCGTAGCTCGTCATCTTGCTGCTTCCGTCGTGTACGTCCTGGGACTTGCCTCGGTGCTTGGGGAAGCCGATGTTGGAGTAGCCGTCCTGCTCGCGCCGCCTCATGCGTGCGAGCCATTCCTCCTCTGTCAACAGGAGCTTCCCCCTGCCGTCTTCGTCAGTCGCCTCTGCCTCGAACCGCTCCTCGACCGCCTTGAACCGGTCGGTCAAGTCTTCCAACGTTAGTGTGTTTAGGTCGAGCAGGCTTTCGATGGACATAACCATCTGGGAGAAACGCTTGGGGACGACGCGCAAAAACTTCTGCATGACATGTTTCTCCTTGATCTCATCCCCGAGCATGGAGAGCTTGCTCACAATGCCGGTTAAGCGCAGAGACAGCTCGTCAATGGACTCACCGGGCTTGTGCTTGAGTTCCTCAAACTCGGACCTGAGCGTTTGGGCCTTCGCGTTGCGGACGCGCTCTGACCCCATGCGCAGCATCTTGATTGTCTCCCACGCATCCTTTGCGGTGGGTTTCACTGCCAGAGTTGCCAACATCTCCGGTGGCACAGCGCGAAGGATGGCCTCCAGCGCCATGCGATCGTTGCGAAAACCGACATCGTCCTTGAGGTCCTCGCCGACGTCGACTGCCCGCCACAGGCCTCTCGCCTGCAAGATGACCCTCATCAGGAGGACCCAATCGCCGTAGTTCGATCGAGTCAGGGTGGGGTAGGTTGTCGTCCCGACCGGCTCCTTCATCATCCACGGTAGCGCAAGCTCGCGTCCCGTACCGCTTGCCGCTGGATCGGTGGAGATCCGTGCACGTGGTGACTTGGTGCCGTCGGCGTTCTTAACCTCTGCTTCTGACATCGCAATGCGTCAAAGGATAGTAAACCTTGCTCTGATACCACTTGACCACCTTAACTACAACTTCACGTAAGGAGAGTAAAGAACAGGAGCAATGGATTGTGTGTTTCTGTCGTTGTGCACACGTTTTATTCATTCACTGATGTTCCTTTTATAAGGAAGAAATAATAACAACTTGCTCTCTACGATCATGGATCACCACATGACTCTCTACGATCATGGATCACCACATGATGTTCATCTTGAGACTAGGTCCCATGCATAGACTTATTCCTATGTTTGAATAAGAAGAAAAAAAGAGCAACGTAATTAACCAACAGTTGGAACATTAATTCTTGATTTATGATGATTAGTTTGTGGGAGGTAATTCTATGTCAGACTACTTGATCTTTACTAGTTTATATCTCTATTGGGTCGTAAATAAATGTTTGCAGAAAATTAATGTTGTCACGTATGCTGTAATGGTATGAACAATCAACAATTCATAGCTTCTTATACCATATGGTAAATTAATTAAAATCATTCTCTTACTGAAGCTCACAATTCGTACAAAAAATTCACGAACAACTAATTATAAACACACAAGAAAAGCTCTTACTATATCGTTAATTTCAAGTATCCAATAATTACTCTCAAGAAAAATTAGCTAATATAAATTCTACAATTTAAGGGATTCTATGTACCAAAATCTGATTCAACCCACTCACATGCATATTGCTTGGGAACTAAGCCCCAAATGTTAACCTGGAAATGTTATATATATATATATATATATATATATAATATTTTTCAGAAATTTGATAAGCAAAGAAAAAGAAAATAAGTGTTACCGGCCTCCAGAGAAGTCGTGCACGAAGCACTGCCCTAAGAGTTGATCTGAGGTCTATGTGCAGACGTTTCTCGGAAGCTCCTAGTGGTAAAACTCCCTGACTACCGGGTTCTCTTCGTTGCACACAACTCGGAGAGAGACTGAACTTAGCTCTGCCCAAAGCACGAATTTAGAGAACAGAATATGGTTCGAGAGAAGAATGAGAGAAAGAGATTTCACGTAGGAATTTTTTTGTGTAAAAGCATTGAGATGAGAACCTCAAAAAATATATAGGAAGAGAACCAAGCCTTCACTACAGACAAAAGAATAAATGTTACTAATCCAGACGTTTAGTGAGTAATAAAAAAAAATATGGGAGAGAATTTTGGCATGTAAACGGAGCTGTCACATGTTTAAAAGGTGAAAAATGAACCTGGACATAGGGAGTAATAAATGTCCAACGTTCAAAATTTGAATGAGTCAAATCGGTTCAAAAAATAATAAGAAGCAAAAAGATTTTTGGATTCCAGCCCTAGCCCGAAGAGTAAATTGGATCGGCATTCGGCGCCCGCAGGTGTTGGCACGTACCCGCACCCGTTACGCGGGCCGAACTGAACCGAGCCGAGCCGGACCGGGAGGCAGCAGCGACGCGCGCGTGTGGCCCAAGGGGTTCCCCACACAACATCTTAAGAGAGCAATGAAGAAGAACTAATATATACATACAAGGGTAAAGAGGTCCAACCAATGTGGGACTAAAGTAAAAGAAGGAAGTTGAGCTTTTGCTCACATGTGTATGAAAATATATACACAGCCAACAATCCTCCCCCCCTCCCAAAAAAAAGGTCAAGTTACGAAATAGAAGTGACAAAGAAATTAAAAGTGAAAAATTTCTGGGCAGGTATATACTATGCATAGATGAGATGGACTACAGCCTTGAATCTCACTTAGTAACTATTGTCTTTGTCTGAAGAAGTGCTCGATGGACTGTGCCTTGAATCAGACTTCTTGTACCAGATTTAGAAAATATCTGTAAAACCCCTAATTTTAAAAAACCGTATAATTATTTAATTAATCCTTTAATTTATTTATAGTATTTTGTAGTATATTAGAAAATATAATTAATTGGATTTAATTACTAGGTAAATATTTAGCTAGATAATTTATGGAACAAACTATTATTTTTCCTTATTTTATTTTATGTAGGAGACCTTGTGGACGGATAAAAGATTTTTATTATGCACAAATATAATTTTTTGGAATTATATATATATCTATTCTACTATATAATGCCAAAACTAGGCTTCACCGTGAAAATTTTTTGTTCCAAAAATACCCTTCATTACATTTTAATATGTATTAACGTTGATAAGGATATCTAAGTAATTAAAAACAGTAATTAAATACGTATTAAATGTATGTATGCATGCATGAGACAACTTGGGAAATAATAGTTAATAAAACAAAAATATGCATGCATGCAAAGTAGGTAGTTTGGAGAATAAAACAAAAATTAATAAAGCATGCATGCAAAGTAGGCACATGAACCCAAGAGATAAGAGAAACCTTTTATATTCCCGTCATTTAATTTCTGCCAACTTTTATGCTCCTGCCTATTATATTTCCACCTATAATAAAATTAAAAATTTGTCGGTTGCTCTTTTAATAAACTATTTTTTTCAAGTAATATGAAATACGTGCAACGCACGTGCGTATATACTAGTATATATATATATATATATATATATATATATATATATATATATATATATAGATTTATCAAGAATAGAAAAGAAATGAAAAGAAATAGAAAAGAATATAATATAAAAAGGAAAAAGAAAAATAAAATCTATTTTAATTAACTAAACCCTACCCATTAGCTACCCACGACCCGACCCGCAGCAAAACAGCAGCAGCTGCAAAATTCCCCCCGCGCGCAGTATTCCCCCCCCGCCCCGCGACCTATATATATATATATATATATATATATATATATATATATATATATATATATATATATATATATATATATATATATAAACCCTAACCCTAAGTTTCCTCCTTCGCCGGGGCCGGAGCAGCCTCCCGCCGCCACGACCAGCGTCCGCGACCGGGCCCCGCGCAAGCGCACGCGACAGCAACTGAACAACAACTTAGCTCTGTTCATACCTCATTTTCTGCGCCATCGCCCAACCAAATTCGACCCTGTCTTCACCGGTATGTTCATGACCTATTCCTCTTCCAACTCTGTGTATTAGTTTCCTTCGAACAGCGCGTAACCCTAGGTGAAAACCGAGACCACGTTGGAGAAAAACAACAACTTCAATTCTAGAAAAACTGTTATAACCATCAATGTTTAAGGACTCGTATCTCCCACCACAGAGATCAAAATTTAGTTTTTCTTTTTGGTATGCGAATACCACCTAACCGAGTTTATTTTTGTTAATTACATTATTTTATTTGATGTTGTATGCTGAATTATTCTGAGTTAAAAATTACGAAAAACCTGCTTTCGAACCTTCAAAACTTGCGATACGGAGCGCGCCCCACCAAACGGGACCGCTTCGTCGCATACCAATTGCACCGAAAGATGCGTATGGTATGTCCAGACGTGTGGGCTTTTGCGAAAACTGATTTGGACTCGTGTGCGCGTCGGAATCAACCCGTATCCGCAAAAAGTCCTAGTATCGCGACTTTTGCAAAATATCACAATATTTAGTGTACGCTCGTCAGAACGCGATGAAACTTGCACCATTGAATTCGTGGTATCACGCTAGTCCTGTGACCCAAGTTTCACGCAATTCTAAGACAGTTGACCAAGCTGCCTATTTGCGGGCCCCACGGTTGACTTTTTGGGCAAATTTGTGTTTGGCTCACTGGAATCCAAAATTGGATGTACCGTTGAGTTCGTATTGACGTTTAGAGTTTATTTGACCTATAATTTGTCCCTTTTAGAGACCTTTATCTCTGGCACGCTTTTCGGTACAAAGTGGGCCACATGTGGACCCCACTTTGACCCAAAATTACCGTTTTGCCCATGTGTCCAAATTGGACGAAAGGGTAGTATTTTCTAGCAATTTTGCTTATTCTGGGAACGTTGGTGATATTTTTTTCAGCATCCGGAGACGTTCATTCTAAGGTCGTAGTTTCTGATCCTGTGTGCTTGGCTCCTGGACGTTACATTTTGCAGCTCTCTTGTCAGGCAAGACACCTTGCCAAATTGTTTACAGTACTTTGCATGCTTATTAAATTTTTATATATTCAGTGCATGTGTGTTTTATTTCAGTCATAATTATATACTATGTATATGTTAACACACACTTGACACATAGTATCATGGGAGGGGAGGACAATTAGTAGGCGTATGGGCTACAACCACTCTAGTAAACCGTAGTATCTAGCATGCACTACGGTATGTGCCGCACTGGTCGCTACCCCCGCGATATGTCAATTTTTGGAGTCACGCTGGTCGCTACCCCCCACGGTATGTCAATTTTTGATGTCCCTGCCGTGTGTGTGAGTTGTAAGATTTAGATCGAGTAGCCTACCCATGTCCATACGTCGAAAAGTTATCCTCATTATGCATTTCATATAGATTGTCTTATACAGCGTACTTATATATTTTTTACCTATTATGCATGTTTATTGTATTCAAATTGGCATACTTCTATGTATCTTGTTACGTCCCTCTGAGGACCTGGTCCCTTTCCAGGTGTAGATGACTTTGACTATTCGCAGGAGCATGGATCAGGACTTACTACTTATCTCTTCCGAGGAGGTCTTACCTTCTGAGCATCATTGATTATCTCTAGCGATGGATCGCTTAGCTGATACTTTTATATCATCATCTTATTTTATATTGGAGATTTACCCTCCTCTCTTATTTTAGTATTGATAGTCATTGGTAGTGAATTTGTCTCCACCCGACTATTATTTTGGATTATTTAGACTCATTATTCTAGTTTAGTTATTTCTTTTCTATGACTTGTTGTGTGGATGAGATTAGTATTTCTGTGACTTGTGACTATATATATACCACATGTGAGTTAATAATCATATTACAGCGTACGTATGTATTATGGTATCCATATATTGGAGTTTCTATATACATACGGCTGGCATGCTTACGTGTTCCTAGTCCTACGTATTTTGGGGACTGGGGCGTGACATGTTTTTGTGGTGGCCCATACAGGTCGAGAGCATATTGTCTCGGTTACGTTACTGTACCGAGCAAGCCTGCACATAGGATTAGAATATAGGATCTCATCCACTTATTTAATCACCGTCCTTGATTTTACTTCGCATTCTCATTTAATTGCTTGCATTGCATCTTGCTTGATCCTTTCACAACGTCAATCTTATCTTTTCTTTCGTGCTTGATAGGGGTTAGGAAGGTGCCTTGTACCAGGTATATACACTACATTGCTTAATTATACTATTAGTTAAATCTTTGTAAGTTGGATAGTATATCTCATAACCTAGTAACACATAGTCCTGTGGACTCATTAACGAAGTATAATTGAATGGCACCAACTATAGACTTGCATAAAAAGATAGTGTTTATCCAGACTGTAGAACTTAGAGGCCTTGACAAGGAGTTATTATGGAAACTTTAGATGCACAACATCGATCTTCTTGGTAAACTTAAATTATTTTGTACCTTCCTCCATCCTAATCTAACGTACTTATATTTTCTGAACTACCTCGACTTATGTTGCTATTATAGCCTAGTTTTACAAGCTTATTCTTTTATCGAGCTTGTTCATGATATATGTATTATTGGGGGCCCACACTAATATATTGTCTAAATCAGAATCAGTGTATTATGGTCTGATCAACCGTAGTGCGCTTGGTTCACTCTTCATATCACTACTTTGCGTGGATTGAGATATAGTTGACTTAACTTGTTAGACGAATATACTTTCCCTGTAGACTGGTCAGAGTATATCATGTCAGGTACATAACTTTTCTGATGTAAACATGCGAATAGGAATTTACTCAAAATAAGATTTTAATCCATAACTGCCTTGGCAACTCTCTTCAAATTCTCTAATCCCTTTGAATTTTGTACTTGTATTATATCACCTCCTCCTTGAACTCTTTATTGTTGTTTTCCGTCTTCCCCTATTTCGGAAAGACGAATGTTCGTGCTTAGTATAAGTTGATACATGGATAGTACTAGATATACCCCATAGGCCAAGCACTCATGATGACAAATAAGGGAGCGCAGACACAGGAAGTCGTAGATACAGGTACGACCTTTAGTTATATTTGTTATTTCATACTCATAACCCCATTGTGACACAAGATCTTAGGTGCATAGTAGACATAGAATTATATATGGTAGTTTAGCAATTATGAGGATATATTGATATTCTATTCAGATAGCATACACGCGATGCTAACACTACTAGAAAAAGCGGGATTAGCGACGTATTTTAGCGACGTCAAAAGAAACGTCGCTAATAATATATAAATTAGCGACTCATTATAAACACGTCGCTAGACGTCGCTAAATGGCGACATTTAGCGACATTTAGCGACTTTTAATACGATTTTAAAAGATAAGTCGCTATAAGTTCAATTAAGGTCGCTAAACGTCGCTAATATGTCTAATTTAGCGACGTTTAGCAACGTATATAGCGACATTTAAACTCAAAATATTTAGCAACGTGTTTAGCGACGTCCTTTACGTCGCAAATATTTAATTTAGCGACATTTTTTATTGGACGTCGCTAAACGTCGCTAAAATTTGGTTAATTAGGGGTCGGTTTCATTTTTCTCCGTCAGTTGAAATTTCGATTCGAAAACAAATTCCCCCCCCCAGCTCCGTCGACCGCGACTACTCCGGCAAGGTATACTCTCTCTCTCTCTCTCTCTCTCTCTCTCTCTCACAGGACACATGTGACATTGACACAAACACGACACACACACTGACACTGACACAGACACAGACACGGTGTCACGCCCCAGTCCCAAAATGCCGAGGGACTGAGCACGTGAGCAATGGCCAGCAGCACGCACCGATGGACAACCCAATTTAATGGATCCATCAGGGCATGCTTAAGCTGTAGTCAACAGGAAATAGAGCATTTGTTATAAGTCTCAGGTTATTCTAATCTCATCCACAACAAATATCACAGATTAATAGACAGAGTAATGTAATTAGAAATAACTGTCAAATCTCAATAAATTCCTCGGGAAACAAATCCGAGAATATGTCTGGTACAACCATGCAAATAGACAGGAAATAAACAACTGGAAATAGAAACAGAGATAACTGACTCTATACAGCCAATGCTCAGGAGAAGTCCTCTGGTGCGATCTCGTCCTCAGGTCCTGGTACAGCTCCTGGAAGTGGTCCTGTACGGTGTAGCTCTGGGTGGATCTCTTCGGCTATACCTGGGGACATAGTCCATTCCAGGTCCTCAGGGGACATAACAAGGTACAAAAAATACAAGCCAAAATAAATACAGTGCAGGAATTAAATAAGCAATAGGGTAAACTATGTAACCAGCTAAGTGATATGCAACATGAGAGCAGTACAAGAACTCAGGCTGAAACTACTACAAGCTCTGTGTCGGGGAGCCGGTAGCAGTGATATCATGTAGTTGTCTAGCTCTTAGTGAGACTAAGACGCCGGCATAATATAAAATCAACATGTAGCCTGTGTGACTCTCCCCACCCAATGTAATCACGCATATCATGACCATAACGTCTCATGTCCATGTCAGCGGGATTATAACTAATGCAGCAAGTCATAATGTCTATAAAATATCACTGTCAAGTCCTGTATCCTATACAGAATCACCATGAATGTCTCAGGAAGACTCTGTCTCATGAATAGTGTCAAGTGTCCTGGGTTCTGGAGTACTTGAGAAGACAAGTACGAGAATTATCGGGTCTCGATAACCATGCCTATGTGACGTTACACAACTCCGCGTACGGAGTTGGCACCCGACTATGATCGGACACTAAGCACGTCACCCGTTTCCTAGGGTAAGCAGTTTGGAACAAGTTATATTTAATGAAATCAAGTAAGCTACTATGTCAAGAATTACTGAGATTTGGCAAGCTTTACTTGCCCACTAATGTATAAACAAGTCAAGAAAAATAAGTAGCAAGCTGCAGAGTTTGGCAAGGTACACTTGCCTGTGGTTCCGGCTATGTTTGCAGTTCTGACTTCGGCGAGAATTTCAGGCGGTACTCCGGTTGCTAAAAAAAACATTACCATCAGATCCAGAAAATATCAATCAGCTAGAAACGCCTGTCCTTGGGTCCAATTTGGAGACAAGGGCAGAAACGGCAGTTTCGGACCAAAACGGGGTCCACCGGTGGGCCCGCTTTGCACCGAAAAATGCGTCAGGGTCAACGGTCTCCAATTTCACCAAACTTAGTGTCAACAGGTCAGAAATGCTGATACGAACCCAACGGAACTTTCAGAATTGAATTCCGATGAGCCGATCACAAAATCGCCCGTCGAGCGGGGCCTGTGGGGCCCACGACACGCGATTTCGTCAACGTTCTCAGAATCAAACCAAACTTGACCCACAGGACCAGCGTATTGCTACGAGTCCGATGGCGTAAGTTTCGTCTCAATCCGACGTGTGTACACAAAGTTAGGTCGAATTGCAGAAAAGACGGATACGGGGCGATGTCCGCGGATACGCGTTGATTCCGGTGTGCACGCACACCCGAATCAGCTTCCGCAAAATCCCACACGTCCGTATCGACGAGGCGCTCGTGTCTGTGAAGACCGCGTGCGACCAAGTCGTCCCGTTTGGCGGCGTACCCAGTTTCGGGGTAAAACAGGGTCTGGGTTTTTCCTGTTTTTGGATCGCGGTGTGCGATCACCACAGGACGCGATGCCCCGAACAGTTTGTCCGGACACCGAGAGGGTCATACAGGCTTCGCAACACAATTTGCGAAATCGAAAACGGAGCTACGAACAAAAAGTTACATGCACCTGAAGGGGACCCGAAAAACCCGAACTCGATCGTGTCCGACACGTGTCCGACTCGTGTCGGACACAGGAACCAAATTAGGGTTAGGGTTTGGGGATCCTCGCCGTGCTCCGGCGGAGGGCGGCGGCTCTGTGACGGATCTGCGACGGGGAGGCCGGCCGGGGCTAGGGGCGGCCGAGGGCAGTGCGCTGGGAGGCGGGCGGAGGCACGGCGGCGCGGCGGCGCTGCCCTAGCTGCTGTTGTGCCGCTGCCGCTGCTGCTTCTGACGTCGAGAGGAGGGAGGAAGGAGGAGAAGGGGGCGGAGCCCTGCGGCGGTGGCAGCGGAGGAGGAGGGCCGGCGGTGACCTACGGCGGAGGGGTTCGGTGGAGCGTGGTGGTCGGGGGAGTCGACGGCAAGGGATGGGGAGGGTTTTATAGGCGGTGGGGAGGTGGTCGTGGCCGAGGGGGCCGAGATGGGCGGAGGCGGTTGCGGACGTGGCCGCGCGGGACGCGGGCGGCGCTGCCGGAGGCGGGGGAAGCGGCGGCACGAGCGGGCGGAGCGGGTCGTGCAGAGCGGGGGAGGGAGACGGGTTCACGGGTCGGCGGGTGCGGGTGTGGTTGGACCCGACCCGACCCGGTAGGCCGAATGGGCCGGGCTGGGTTAGGTTGGGCCGAGGGAATGGGCCGGCCCGCTAGGGTTTAAATAAAATAAAAAAATTAATAATTATTATATTAAAACCAGTAATTATTTAATAATTAAATAATTAATTAAATAATTAAATTTAGGTGCTTTAAAAATAGGTCCGGGGTCCGATAAATTCTAGAAAAATTGTCCTAAGTCCAGTTTTTCATTTTACATCCAAAAATATTATTTTCATAATATTTTAATATTGTATATTATTAATTAAAAATCATTGAATAATTAAAACCCTGTTTTTAATTTACAGAAAAATCCCAGAAAATTTCAGAAAATTGTGAAAAATCCAGTTTTGAAAATTTTGAAAAATCAGGGGGTTTACACACGGCACACACACACACTAACACAGACACTGATCTGGACCTAGGGTTAGGGTTAGGGTTAGGGTTAGGTTTTTTGACATGGGATTAGGGTTAGGGTTAGGGTTAGGGTTAGGTTTTTTGACATGGGGTTAGGGTTAGGGTTAGGGTTAGGGTTAGGTTTTTTGACAATGTTCATGCATGTGCGATCATGTAGAGATCAGATTTTAATTTCTTCTTTCAAGTATAAAATAAATAAATAATATGGATCGATGAATAAGAAAGAAAGAACATAAGTGTATTTATTTGCACTTTTGCAATATATATATATATATATATATATATATATATATATATATATATATATATACATACATACATACATACATACTAATTGTTTGATTTTGTGGTTACTATTCATTGGTCCAATGGAGGAGGGGAAGAAATGATGGCTATTATTAAATCCATGTTCATATGTCATGACTACGTACATTGGGTGAACAAATTAGAACTAATTCCTGAATATTCGTACAACAACTGATCATGTGATCAAATTAATTAGAACGCCAATTATTCGACCAGGAAGTGTATGATCTAAGCAACCGTCCTTAATTGTGCCCCAAGAATTTTGAGCTCTAGCTACTTCCTCATTCCACTCCCAATATATATAGGGGTTAATTGCCGAAAGCAAAGTACTGCGGAGTTATGTATCTCAGTTCCTCACCCTACTGCCAGTTTCAAGAAGTGCCTAATGGTCTAAATAATATGACTATAACAGTTGAATTAGCTAAACGAAACTTACAAATCAGCTTAAATAAATAAAGGATTAATTTCAACACTTACTGAAATCACTAGCTAGCAGTATGAAGATCCTCTAATGGAGCAAAGATATCATCGCAGCATGCATCATTAAGGACATGCATCTCAAGAAACTTATTGGCTTCGGCTGGAGCATACTACAATAAAATCCGGACACTGACACAGAAGTGGGTTAAGGTATAGTAGTAAAGTGGTATTAAGATATTATTTGGGTAATTTTATATATATATATATATATATATATATATATATATATATATATATATATATATATATACTGCTTTTCCCATAACGGACACTGACACAGACACAGAAGTTAATTTTGCATGTAATGATTTATATGATACATACTGTCAATTTTGCAGAAGTATCTAGAAATGGATATGAATTACTATCTGCGTCATCGTTCGTGGATGTACAACCGTCATCCTGATGACATGTGCGGTGTGCGGGATGAATTCATTGAGGGTGTACAGCAGTTCCTGCAGTTCGCCAAGGCGTTCCCTCAGTACATGGACGGTACCAAAATTAAGTGTCCATGTGTGAGATATCGCAACAGGAAATATCATCCAGAAGTGGAAGTTACATATCATTTATACTCGAAGGGCTTTACGCCGAATTACTATCAGTGGACCGCGCACGGAGAACTTGTATCTCTAGCATCGGAGTCGGAGCCCTATGTGGAGCCGTATATGGATGTCCAAGACCACGATGCTTACGACGACGGGTTGGTGAACATGGTTTATGATGCGGCGGGACCTAGTTTCAATCCTGACAATTATGATGCGGCAGGACCTAGTTTCAATCCAGACAATTATGATGCAGCTGAGGAGGCACCGAATGCCGATGCTGCAAAGTTTATGGAGTTGCTTGAGAATGCAAGGACTCTACTATATCCTGGTTGTGAGGACCATTCACCGTTGGAGGTGGTTACAAGATTATTGAGCATCAAGTCCGATTTTAACATGTCGCAAGAATGCTATAATCGACTGCTCGATTTGATTATAGAGATCTTGCCCGAGGGTGCAAAGTTGCCTAAAGACTTCTATCGATCTAAGAGAATGGTGAGATCGCTTTGAATGGGATACGAGAAAATTGATGCATGTCGCAACGGGTGCATGTTGTACTACAAAGACGACAAGGATGAAGATGCGTGTAGATTCTGTGGTGCTGATCGCTACAAGGCCACTGTTAGAGGAAAGTCTGTCGGTGCAAGGAAGCCTACCGATTCGATGCACTACTTGCCTTTGACGTCGTGGTTGCAGCGGTTGTTTATGGTTAAGGAGACTGCAGAAAACATGAGTTGGCACAGGCGAAAACAGATCGAAGGAGTATTGGATCATCCATCCGATGGAGAAGCATGAAAGCACTTTGATCGAGAGTATCCACATTTTGCCGAGGAAGCGCGTAATGTCAGATTGGGGCTCTACTCTGACGGTTTTACCCCATTCGGACTTTTGGGCTCCCAATATTCGTGTTGGCCTGTGATCGTCACTCCGTACAATCTACCGCCTTGGATGTGCATGAAGACTCCGTATATGTTCCTAACCGTTATTATCCCGGGTCCGAACAATCCGAAGAGGAACATCGATGTGTACTTACAGCCTTTGATAGATGAGTTGAATCAGCTGTGGAAAGTAGGTGCCAACACGTACGATGTTTCTAGAAAGCAGAATTTTCAGATGAGGGCAGCACTTATGTGGACCATCAACGACTTTCCGGCCTATGGAATGTTATCGGGATGGAGCACCCATGGTCGTCTCTCATGCCCGTATTGCATGGACCGTTCTCAGGTTTTCTGTTTGAAACACGGAGGCAAACCGTGCTTCTTCGATTGTCATCGACAATTTTTGCCGAAGGATCATCCGTACCGGAGGAATCAGAATACTTTTCGTGCGGGAGCTGTGGAGAAGGCCAATCCACCTCCAAGGTGGCCCGGATGCACGATATGGGAAGAGGTAAAAGATTTACCAAGTGCTATCGAAGAGCCTGCTAAGGGGTACAAGTGTGACGGATTTAGTCGCACCCATAACTGGACGAAGAGGAGTATATTCTGGGATCTGCCATATTGGAGCACCAATCTGATCAGACATAACCTTGATGTCATGCATATCGAGAAGAATGTGTTTGATAACATAATTAATACTGTAATGGATGTAAAGGGGAAGACGAAAGATAATCCAAAGGCCAGGTTGGACTTAGAAGACATATGTAGACGTCCTGCATTGCATCTGATAGAGGAGGGGAATGGAAAGTTAAAGCAACCTAAGTCAGTTTTCTCACTGGATAAAGAGGATAAAGGTAGACTTTATAGGTGGATTCAGGGTCTAAAGTTTCCAGACGGGTACGTGTCGAACTTGAGAAGATGCGTCGACCTCAAGGAGAACAAACTAGTAGGTATGAAGAGCCACGATTGTCATGTATTCATGGAGTGGTTAATTTCGATTGTATTTCGGGAATTCTTACCGCAGGTCGTTTGGGACCCATTGACAGAGCTGAGCATATTCTTCAGAGATCTTTGTTGTACTAAGTTGCTCGTCGATCGTCTAGAAAAGCAAGAGAGGGACATTGCGGTAACACTATGTAAGCTCGAGAAGGTGTTTCCTCCAGGATTCTTCGACTCTATGGAGCATTTGCCAATTCATCTTTCCTATGAGGCACGTGTTGGTGGTCCTGTCGGTTATCGGTGGATGTACCCCTTCGAGCGTCATCTGAATCACCTAAAGAGAAAGGTGAAAAATAAGGCACGGGTTGAAGGATCTATTTGTGAAGCTTATGTTCTCGAGGAGATTATAAACTTTTGCTCGACGTATTTCAAACCGCATGTTGCTACTAATAGGACGAAAGCTCCCAGAAACGACGACGCATATAAGGAATCTAATGATGCAATACTCAAAGTATTCAATGCATCCGGAAAGCCTTCGAGAAAAATAAAGAAGAGATATTTGAATGACGATGAGCTAAGGGCTGCTCAATTGTATATATTACTCAATTGCGAAGAGGATGAAGTGGAGAAGCTAGAGGGGTAAGTAATTAATACGTCCACGTTTACATCATCTCAATGTAATAGTATAAGATACTATTATGCTACTAATTAGCAGTTGCATCATTGTTTTTCAGCACATATAATGATGAGTTGAGGTCGGTTAGACCCTACATAACAGACGAAGAAGTAGAACAAGAAATGAGATGCCATTTTCCTTCTTGGTTGAGCGCATATGTAAGATACTTGGTAATTACTTTTTATTTCTGCACTTGTAAAACAAATAACTTACCATCGCTACTTTGGTATTTAGGTCGATCGTCTAATATCATCCGAGACTGAATCTATTAGGACTCTAGCCAAGGGACCAATTACTGCCGTAAAAATATGGCCAAGTTTCTGTGTGAATGGGTTCAGGTTCAAGTCAACAAATGCCCCTATCAGAGACAGCTTTCTGGATCTTGATTCCACGAAAAACAGTGGTTTGTGTATCAAATCTACAAACTACAAAGACGTCAATCCGGGCAATGATTTTTTTGGCATCTTACGAGAGATTGTGGAGTTGACATATAATTATGGCCCAGAACCTGCTAATATCGTGCTATTCAGGTGTGAATGGTTCGATCCGATTCAAGATCAAGGTTGGAAAATTGACAAGCATGGCCTTGTGGATATAAACTACAAGCGTAGATATCAAGGCTACGAACCATTTGTCCTATCAAGTCAGGCTCAGCTCGTGTACTTCAAAACTTATCCTAGACGGGGGACAGCGAGGTCGGATTGGTGGGCAGTATGCAAGACTAAAGCTAGAAATACCTTTGACATTGACGAAATAGCTTATCAGAAGGACGATCTACCTCTTGTAACAAATATTGTAGATGTGGACTCAACGGAAGTTACTCATTACACGAGTAATAATGTAGAAGATGTAGAATTATCCGAAGAGGACGACGAAGTAGATGAAAGTGAAGACGAGGAAGAGGAAGAGCAGGACGAGAAAGGCGAACAAGATGAATTTTCTGAAGATGATTGAAAATATAAAATATTCCATGTAGAATGTAACTATATTTGGACTGTAAAATGCTTTGAGATATGTATCACATTTTAACATTAACGAATATATGTATTATATTTTGACTGTATAATGCTTTGAGATATGTATCACATTTTGACTGTAGAATGTAGTATATATTTGTGTTTCTCTATATTCATCATATGTTGTTATCAGATATGACAGGACGACGCGGAGGATTCGGCAGGTCCCGAGGTAGACAGAGTGCGACTCCGGTACTGCCTACTGTTGGTTCCGGATCATCGTCGCCCAGTACTCCAGTATATCGAGCAGTCACATCTCTGACTGCGACGATGTTGCGTGGCATCACTCCTGGGACGAGTAGTTCCAGGCGTGATAGTACTCCCTCGTCCAGCGTTCCTTCTGCTGACGGAACCATGGAGACTGATGAGCATGTAGAGGAGGTCGTGCCGACGTTGTCCCAGCATCAGCAAGATCCTCCATGCGCACCACCGGAGGAGACGAGGACAGAGATTTGGGCCGACGGTACAAAGTAAGTCAATTAGATGGTTTAGTATATATTTGTGTTTCTCTTTATTCATCGTATATTGACTTTTTCAGTAATCTAAATTATTATTTCTGTATAGATATCGTCCATCGTCGGTTCAGAGACGCCTGGGCAATTTCTGAGGAACAACTACGGTGGCCCTTGGATCAACTACTCTGAGGCTCCGGAGGAGAGGAAGGCGTTCTGGTTTGCGCACTTCCAGGTAAAAGTATATTAAATAAATCCTCTAATTTATGCATATTCGTGATGCTAACTTAATGAATTATTTATTGTAGCAAACGTATTTTTATCCTCCGCACCGGGCCGAGTTGATCGAGCGGCTCTTTCCTACCGTTGCCGCCAAGCTTATCCGAGATGCTCTGGATGACCAGAAGGCTCGTGATCGTGCTGGAAAACCGATCCAAGGTTGGATCACGCCTGAGCAGTGGACTGCGATGAGGGCTAGATTCGACGATCCGAGCTACAAGGAAAGGTCTAAGAAGGCCAAGGCGGCTAGGCAGAATGCTGCCAAGTGGTGTGGTGGCTCGATTCCGATGACGAAACATTTCCGTCGTTTGGTATATTTTTTCTTTTAAAATATATTATTTTAATATAAGTACCATAAAATGGTACTTGGAAAAAATATTTAAGTTTAGTAATAAAAAATATATTTTTAACAGGTACAGAGGGGTGAGGATGCAAACATGGTGACCGTCTTCTTGGCCACCCATCGCAAGGACGGAAATCTCATTGATGAGAGGGCCTCACAGACCTATGTAAGTATTACTTTACTTTGTGTTTATTTTAATATAACTTAGGCAATTATTGAGTTTCCAAACCTTTTCTAGGCCGAGTATCTTAGGCTTCGTGAGCGGGCGACTGCTAGTGCACCTACACCTGGAGAGGCTGGTGCTTCGTCGCAGCCCGGTCCATCTCCGTCGGCGGATGACCTGTGGGTGACCGCAGCTGGTGGTCTCCAGAGGGGTACGTACTACGGTACGGGCTCCTATGGCGCCCTGGTTGCGACGCAGTCATCTAGGGCCTCCCCGACAGCTGTGCATTCCACACACCCCTCGCAGTCGCAGCCCTCGCAGTCGTCGGCCAGAGTCCAGGAGGCCATCCAGGAGGCCGTTGACCGTCAGATTGCGTCTCTCCGTGACGACTTGCTGCGAAGTATAGAGGACCAGTCCCGGTCCTAGCCGCAGGCGGACGATCCGATGCTTATCGCACGATTGGATATGCTCGACCGCAGCATGACGGAGCTACGAGAATTGACAAATGATATTAGAGCCTCCAATGATCGCAACATCATGGAGCTGCAGGCGTCACAACTATCGATGGGCGAGAAGCTGACGAGGATGCATGAGTCACAGCTATCGATGGGCGAGAACCTGACAAGGATGCAGGATTCAATGGGTGATAGCAGTACGAGGCTGTTATCTACCCTGGATTCTTACAACTAGCGACTCGCAGACTTGGAGCGGGCACGGCCGCCACCGACGTCACTGCCTTCTCCATCGACATCGGTGTCGATTCCACGGGACGAGTATGAGGAGTTTTTATCCTTGAAGCGCGCCGCTGGTCAGCCTCCTGCAGATCCGTAGTAGTCTAGTTATTTTTATTATTATTTATAAATTATTGGTACTTCAACAATAGACATGATGTATGATGCTTCTTGTGGTCTTTAATTTTTTAGTTAATTTAATTGGATTATATAGTTATCTACATTTAATTGGATTGATACTTCTTGTGGTCTTTAATTTAATTAGATTATATAGTTAACTAGATTGAATCATGTTGGTGTGTATGATGAAGATGATGTAAAACTGCAGGGAATCACCAATGTTTGATTCTGGAAAAAAAAATTATTTTTTTTTTAAAATTAGCGACGTTATTAGCGACGTGTAGCGACGCTTAGCGACGTTAATTTACGTCGCTAATTACGTCGCTACTCAGCGACGCTGAAAAATGTCGCTAAGTTCGTCGCTAATGACGTCGCTAAAGTCGTCGCTAAACGTCGCCAATTGCTGACATGGCAGTATAGCCAGGTCATTAAAGACGTCGGTGTAATATCGCAAAAAACGTCGCTAATCAGCGACGTTTAGCGACTTTTATAAACGTCGCTATTTAGTGACTTGGCGTCGCAACACGTCGCTAAATTTAGCGACACATTAAAGTCGCTAAAAAATGTCGGCATAGCGACGTTTAGCGACGTTTTTGGTTTTAGCGACTTGGAGTTTTCCGACTGATTTAAAACGTCGCTAACTACGTCGCTAAACCTAATTAGCAACGATTTATTGTTATTTAGCGACGTTTTTAGACGTCGCTAATTTGACTTTTTCTGGTAGTGTAATGGATGACGCGAGTAGCAGTAGTAGTATTCTTTTTCTATCATTATCTCGTCCCCTTGGGTGGCTCATCTTCTCTTCTATATCCATTCCTTAACTCGTGCTTAAATCTTTCTATCATAGTCGTATCTTTTCGTGCCATTATGAAATGCTTGATTTACTTCAACCTCACCCTTATTTGGTTAGTTAAAACATAAATGTGTTAGTAATGATTGATAACTAAAGGATGAGTTAATAATAATATCCCTTATGTATATGCACTATAATAAATATATGTATCCTCTTATTTATTTATTTTAAAAAAAAACATGTATAGCATCCCTTATACTAGTAGGAATTAGTTGGATTGTTGAATTAGTTTACACTTTTAATAGTTGTACAAGTTAAGTCAAGACCTTAACTGTTGCCAAAAAAAAGCTTAGACTAAGCTTAGGAAAGAGTTGAAGGCACTTGTTACGAACTGATGACTATGACAAATCGCTGACGAAGTAACGACAGCTGTAGCTAGACCGTTATGGTAGAATAGTCGAAATATTTCAGACATACTGGTCAGGTAGCATAGCAGCATTAGACTACGATACTTGACGGTTACAAAGAAAAATTATGGTTATGAGATTCCAGACAGGTATCCCAATATTCTCGACCCAATAAATAAATTTGTCCTACCACCTAGACAATAGCCTCAAGAGACTTTGACTACTAGTAGAATTCTTGTAAGTTGGGTAGCATAGACGAGTTAGAGGATAATAGAATAGGATATGGACAATAAATGAGAAGTGTTAAGGTGACTGACCATGACTTTTAGGAAGCAATGCTAGATAGCAATGAAGTGTAATAGCTATAGTGATTCATTATGAATATTGGTAGTGCCAATTTTGAGGACGAAATTTTTGTAAGTTGGGTAGAATGTAAAACCCCTAATTTTAAAAAATCGTATAATTATTTAATTAATCCTTTAATTTATTTATAGTATTTCGTAGTATATTAGAAAATATAATTTATTGGATTTAATTACTAGGTAAATATTTAGCTAGATAATTTATGGAACAAACTATTATTTTTCCTTATTTTATTTTATGTAGGAGACCTTGTGGACGGATAAAAGATTTTTATTATGCACAAATATAATTTTCTGGAATTATATATATATATATATATATATATATATATATATCAAGAATAGAAAAGAAATGAAAAGTAATAGAAAAGAATAGAATAGAAAAATAAAAATAAAAATAAAAAAATAAAATCTAATTGAATTAACTAAACCCTACCCATTAGCTACCCACGACCCGACCCGCAGCAAAACAGCAGCAGCTGCAAAATTCCCCCCGCACGCAGTATCCCCCCCCCCCCCCCCCCCCGCGACCTATATATATATATATATATATATATATATATATATATATATATATATATATATATATATATATATATATATATATTATATAACTAAACCATAAACCCTAACCCTAAGTTTCCTCCTTCGAACCTAAGCGTCGCTGCCGACCGCAGAGCCACCGCCGCCGCGACCAGCGTCCGCGACCGCGCCCCGCACAAGCGCACACGACAGTAACTGAACAGCAACTTAGCCCTGTTCATGCCTCATTTTCTGTGCCATCGCTCGACCAAATTCGACCCCGTCTTCACCAGTATGTTCACGACCTATCCCTCTTCCAACTCTATGTATTAGTTTCCTTCGAACAGGACGTAATCCTAGGTGAAAACCGAGACCAAGTTGGAGAAAAACAATAACTTTAATTCCAGAAAACTGCTGTAACCATCAATGTTTAAGGACTCGTATCTCCCACCACAGAGATCCAAATTTAGTTTTTTTTTTGGTATGCGAAGACCACCTAACCAAGATTAATTTTTGTTAATTATATTATTTTATTTGATGTTGTATGCTGAATTATTCTGAGTTAAAAATCATCAAAACCTGTTTTTGTACCTTCAAAACTTGCGATACGGAGTGCGTCCCGCCAAACGGGACCGCCTCATCGCATACCAATTGCACCGAAAGGCGCATATGGTATGTCCAGACGTGTGGACTTTCGCGGATACTGATTTGGAAGCTTGTGCGCGTCGGAATCAACCCGTATCCGCAAAAAAGTCTCCATATCACGACTTTTGTAAAATACTGCACCATTTAGTGTACGCTCGTCAGAACGCGACGAACCTTGCGCCATTGGATTCTTGGTATCACGTTGGTCCTGTGACCCAAGTTTCACACAATTCTGAGATAGTTGACCAAGCTGCCTATTTGCGGGCCCCATAGTTGACTTTTTGGGCGAATTTGTGTTCGGCTTACCGGAATCCAAAATTGGACATACCGTTGAGTTCGTAATGACATTTAGAGTTGGTTTGACCTATGATTTGTCCCTTTTAGAGACCTTTACCCCTGACAAGTTTTTCGGTGCAAAGTGTGCCACATGTGGACCCCACTTTGACCCGAAATTACCGTTTTGCCCTGGTGTCCAAATTGGACGAAAGGGTAGTATTTTCTAGCTATCTCACTTATTCTGGGAACGTTGGTGATATTTATTTCAACATCCGGAGACGTTCATTCTGAGACCGTAGTTTCTGATCTTGTGTGCTTGACTCATGGACGTTACACTTTGCAGCTCTCTTGCCAGGCAAGATACCTTGCCAAATTGCTTACAGTACTTTGCATGCTTATTATATTTTTATATATTCATTGCATGTGTGTTTTCTTTCAGTCATAATTATATACTATATATATGTTAACACACACTTGACACATAGTATCATGGGAGGGGAGGACAATCAGTAGGCGTATGGGCTACAATCACTCTGGTAAATCGTAGTATCTAGCACGTACTACGGTAGTGTGTCGCGCTAGTCGCTACCCCCGCGGTATGTCAATTTCTGGAGTCACGCTGGTCGCTACCCCCGCGGTATATCAATTTTTGATGTCCCTGTCGTGTGTGTGAGTTGTGAGATTTAGATCGAGTAGCCTACCCATGCCCATACGTCAAAAAGTTGTCCTCATTATGCATTTCATATAGATTGTCTTGTACAGCGTACTTATATATTTTCTACCTATTATGCATGTTTACTGTATTCAAATTGGCATGCTTCTATGTATCTTGTTACGTCCCTCTGAGGACCTGGTCCCTTTCGAGGTGTAGACGACTTTGACTATTCGCAGGAGCACGGATCAGGACTTACTACTTATCTCTTCCGAGGAGGTCTTACCTTCTGAGCATCATTGATTATCTCTAGCGATGGATTGCTTAGCTGATACCTTTATATCATCATCTTATTTTATATTGGAGATTTACCCTCCTCTCTCATTTTAGTATTGATATAGTCATTGGTAGTGGATTTGTCTCCACCCGACTATTATTTTGGATTATTCAGACTCATTATTCTAGTTTAGTTATTTCTTTTCTATGACTTGTTGTGTGGATGAGATTAGTATTTCTGTGACTTGTGACTATATATATACCACATGCGAGTTAATATTCATATTACAGCGTACGTATATATTATGGTATCCATATATTGGAGTTTCCATATACATACGACTGGCATACTTGCGTGTTTCTAGTCCTACGTATTTTGGGGACTGGGGCGTGACAATATCACATATAGTACGCTAGAGGTTCTGGGTCTAACGGGTGGCACTTTTGGTTGGCCATGCACACTTATTCCAAATTCATGAGAGTTGTCTGGGATCGCTCTGTCACATAGTCGCGGCCTTCACGACCTCTCATATAGGTAAGTCCTTAAGGGTTGGTGATAGGTGTCAATAATGCATATCAGCTTGGACCTATTAAGAGTTTTAAAACTCATCCTAACCATATCACTCAAGAACATTGTCACCATTGGGATGGGGAATAATTGTATGCATGTACAGCCACTTGGGCATTATTGTAATGAGATTTTAATCTCGAGTCAGTGTTCCATAAAAGTCACTTAAGTCCAGCTTATTCCTACCCATTGAACCGGCTTCTTGGGATCTCCAGTCAGACTCGGTTGGGTTGCTACTGTTGGTGACTTTACTTATGGGCTTAACTCGATCTCCCTCGATGATTTTAGGATCAAAGTCCTAGATAGACCCTTCGTCAAGTGGTCTATAAGGTTCTTTTCTGACTTTATATAGTCAAGAACCATATATTTTTTCAATAGGTTCTTTATAGACTTGAAGCGCAGCTGCAGGTGCCTGTTCATCTTAGCATTTACAGAATCATGCTTTAGTAGTTCTATAATAGATTTATTATCACAATTTATAGAAATTTTAGGAATATGAATAATAGAAACAGGTATATGCATAATAAGGTTTCTTAGCCATTCGACTTCTATACATATAGTGTCAAAGGCTATTATTTTGGAGTCCATTATACTCCTAGCTATGATAGTTTGTTTACATGAGCCCCAGGAGATTGCAGCTCTTCCTAGAGTGAAAACATATTCGGTAGTAAATTTTACATCATGTGAGTCAGTTACCTAGTTTGTATCTGAATAACCTTCTATGATATCAGGGTGTCTAGAATAGTGCAGCATATAATCTAGAGTACCCTTGAGATATCTAAATACTCTTTCTAATGATGTCCAATATAATTGATTTGGGTTACTAGTATATCTACTTAGTCTCCCAATATCAAATGCAATATCATGTCTGGTCATGTTTGATATATACATGAGAGAATTTATCATCTGTGAATATTTGTGTTGTTCCATAGGAGAACCCTCATTCTTCTTGAGGACAACACTACTGTCACAAGGAGTAAGGGCGGATTTTTTATCAAAATACTCAAATTTTCTTAGCATTTTCTCGATAGAGTGTGCTAAGGATAGAGTATATATAGCCCTCCTTGTATTTGGACAGTTGCATGCCTAGAATCAAGTTGGCTTCATATCGGTCTTTTATATCAAACCGGCTGGATAAAAAGTCCTTGGTATTAATTATTAATTCCAGTGATGATTCAAGAATAAGGATGTCATCTACATACAAACATAAGATGACACAATTTTTATCTATAATTTTGGAGTATATACATTTGTCATACTTATTTGGCACGAAACCATATTCTAAGATGACTATGTCAAATTTGTTGTGCCATTACTTGGGAGCTTACTTTAGGCCATAAAGAGATTTAACCAATCTGCAAACTTTCTTTTCTTGGCCTTTAGCAATGAAAACTTCAGGTTGCTCCATGTAGATTTCTTCCTCTAGGTCTCCATTTAGAAATGATATCTTTACATCTATTTGATGGATTAACATATTATGAATGTATGCTAAGGCTAGAAGGGTTCTGATAGAGGTAATCCTAGCTACAGGTGATTAGGTATCAAAATAATCTAATCCCTTTTCTTGGATAAAACCTTTGGCTACTAATCTACTCTTATATTTCTCTATAGTACCATCGGCTCTAAGTTTCTTTTTGAATATTCACTTACAACCTATGGGTTTACTACCTAAAGGTAGGTCTGCTAGAAACTAAGTATTATTCTCCATGATGTAGTTATACTCACTGTTAATGGCTTCTTTCTAGAAAGGGGCATCATGAGAAGATATTGCTTCTTCGTAAGTTGAGGGATCACCCTCTATCAAAAAAGTGAAAAAACTTTCTCCTAAGTTCTTTTCAATTCTTTCTCTTTTACTTCTTCTAGGTTCTATATTTTATTCGTGTTGCGAACTAGATATTTGAACATGAGAGCTAGTGGACGGAGCAAGTTAAGAGTTGGAGGGAGAGGAATAAATTCTATCTTTGAAAGGATATATATTCTCAAATTAAACTGCATCTCTTTCTTTTGCTTCTATAATATTATTGTTAGAGATTTTATTTACATCTGAGTAAGTAACAAGAAATCTATTGGCATTGCTGTCTAGGGCATATCCTATGAATACAACATCTACAGTCTTAAGTCCAATCTTCCTCTTTTTAGGTTCAGGAATTCCTATTTTAGCCAGACATCCCCAAACTTTGAGATAATGGATTCTAGGAGCTCTACCTTTCCATAATTCATAGGGAGTCTTATCATTAGACTTACTAGGAATCTTATTAAGGATATAACAGGAAGATAATAATGCTTCTCCCCTTAAATTATCGGGAGCACCTGAGCTGAGGAGCATGGCATTCACCATGTCTGACAGAGTACGATTCTTTCTTTCAGCAACTTCGTTGGACTGTAGTGAATATGGAGCAATTACCTCATGGATTATTCTATGTTCTTCACAGAAATTGGTCATATCATTTGATGTATACTCTCCACCATGATCTGATCTAAGAATCTTAATCTTTCTCTCTAACTGGTTCTCAGCTTCAGATTTATAGACCTTAAATTTGTCTAGAACTTTATCTTTGGTTTTGAGAAGATAGGTATAACAATACTTTGAATGATCATCTATAAAGGTAATAAAGTATTTCCTACCGCCTAGGGTCAAAACCCTATTTGAGTCACACACATCATTATGAACTAGCTATAGAAGGTTAGAGTTTTTTTTCTACAAATTTGAAAGGTAGCCTAGTATGTTTGGCTTGAACACAGATCTCACACTTGTGTTTATCATCTATTGGAGTCTTAGGAATAAGATCTAAGTTCATCATCCTTCTTAGGGAACCTAGATTCAAATGACCTGATCTACTGTGCCACACATTTGAATATTCTATATTCGAAACAACAAAAAAATGATCTGAAATTGTATTTACGGTATTCAAAATAAAAAGACCATCTCTTACAAATTATTTTTCCAATTTTCACGACCCGCACCCGGAAAATCGGGCATGAGTCGTGGGTACGTCCAGCCTACGCCGCAGCATCGGCGGTAGAACGCTGTCTAGGTCAACTAACTAAATAATAATCTCACACAAAAATCGGCCATGACCTCTCCAAAAGGAGGGCAACCACACAAACAATATATAAACCTGCCAAGATCTCCACTCCAAACGGAGGAGCAATATCATAATGATAACCACAATATACTCAATCACGAATCTAAGCACGATAAGATAACACAGAGATCTAACAACTATAAAGTCTAACCAACAACAACTACTACAACAACCACAACATCAAATAATAATACAACAATATCCAAAATAATATACAAACAAGGTCTCAATCCAAAATCGGAGACAAATTCGGTGCTAAAAGCTAACAAAACAACAATAAGATCTCAGTGATCCCGGCTACCAACCCGGAAATCACTCCTAAACTAGAGGGTCCCTGTCTGCACCATCGACAGGCTCAGGTCCATAAAACGTCGGACACCAATCCTCCGGATACTCTGAAAAATATGTCCAGTCAGGACTGGAGCAAGTACATCTCTAACAGCAGTTCCATTTAAATGATAAAAATTATAAAACAGTTATAGCAAGTAGCAAGAAGAGTGAAGCAAGTATGAAACAAGGAAATATGTAAATCACTGGTGCATAAAGGTAAAGATGCAGGAATATCAGAAACAAGATAGTAATAACTGCAAGATACAAAAAATCTAAGCTAAGATCAAGTCCGTGCACATGAACGTGTAGTGAGTCCAGCATGAAAAATATGTAGTGAGTCAAGTCCAGGAACATGTAAGTGAGACAAGTCAAGAAATGCATGAGAGTCCAGACTATAAAGAATGAACTCGGTGTCTTTGAAATACTTGTTTCGACATGTAAACGGCTAGGGGTAAGTACGGCTCACCGCGCACTGGGTGCGCGGCTGCTATCATTCCAGATTAGACCAGAGGGAGTGATTCCTGATGATGCCAGATAGGAATGTTTACATGTCTACTCGAGTATTTCCCCGCCCCGACTAATACAAGTGGATCCAAAACCCGACACGCAAACCAAGATGAGTCCAGCCTGAACATGAGTGATGCCTGTAGTGATGCATGTAGGTGATGCCAGTAGTGATTCCAGAATAGAGGCCAGAAACATGAAATGTACGTGTCGCAAGTAAATGAATCCAGAAATATCAATCAGTGTCCCGTGTTGTGCCAGAATAATCAGATGATACTATACTAGAAGCTGAATCATAATAATCATCAAATAATGAAAACTATCAGAGAATGTACTCGCCTGACGTCCTGAACAACTGGCAATCCGAACCGGTGTCGCAAGGACCTATGCGAAAAGCAAGGTTAAACAGGGTTCTACTGAGTTAAACAGATATAAAATAACTAAAAATAGGCTTCTAGGGTCGTTCTAGGTCAAACGGGTCAAACCGGTGAAATCTGGGTCAAAAAGTCAACCATGGGTCCAAAAAGTCAACTCTAGGTCAAAACTAGGTCAAAAGTTGACTTTGGCGGTCAACCGAGTCAACTACGGTCAAGTCTGGGTCAAACTAGGGTGCTCCTGAAATTCTAGGTCAAACCGAGGTCATTAAGCTAGAAAACTCACAAACTCGCCTCCTTGAGATACCGGGATACCCTCGGTATCCGATACCTCATCCTACGCTATATACCCCGCCTATACCCTCTAAAACCTATGCTAGCACGCGTAAATATATACACATAAGCATATAAAAATCACTCCAAAATATTTCCTAGGCTAATGCTCAATTACCCCGCTCGAAACCCAATACCTTGGTTATCTTAAGGTATTGAGATACCGCTCTAAACTCAACCCGACTACCCCTCTAGCTAACTAACTATGCATAAACATATATATCTAGTTATATTCTAGGCTAAAATATAGATATCTAATACATATAGGCATATACCTATATATCTATACCCAATACCTTACCTTACCTTACCTTACCCTCAAATATATATATCTATACCTAGATATCTAACTATCTATCTAGCTATGTATATATCTATATATATAGATCTATATATCTAGCTATCCCTCTACCTATCCATCTACCTATCTAGTATCAACCTATCTAGTATACCTATCTATTTATATCTAGATATCCACTACCTATCTATCTATCTAACTATCCATCTATTATCTATCTATGTATTTATCTAATATATCTATTCATGTATCTATTTATCTAACTATCTATAGATATCTATCTATTTATCTATCTATCATATATCTGTATACCTATTTACCTATCCACCTAACTATAATATCTATCTATCTATAATCTATCTAACTATTCCTCTACTATCTAACTATGTATCAATCTATCTATATCTATATATATATACCTCTCTCTCGCATTTGCTGCTGCCCTTGCCTTAACTTGCTGCTGCTGCTACCTTAAACTGCTGTTGCTGCTGCATTTTCTACTTGCTGCAGCTGCTACTCATGCTCTTGCTGCTGCTGCTGCATGCTGCATATTGCACTTGCTGCTGCTGCTGCAGCTCCACCTTGCTGCTGCTGCTGCTGCTGCTGCAGCACAGTGCAGCAGCATGCTGCTGCTGCTGCTCCAGTTGGTCCCCCCCCCCCTCTAGCTACAAACACACACTCATACACTCCTATATATATATACATATCATCCTATATATATATATATATATATACACATATAACTATATATATAAACAACTAAATACCTATATATATACACTCTCATCTACACACTCTAACACACACACACTAGCACACTCACACACTAATACACACACACACTCACAACACTATCAACACACACACATAAATATATATACATATCTATATATATATATATAAACACCCATATATCTATATATATATACACACATATATATCTATATATATATACATATACACTCTCATACACATACATATATATATCCTCACACACTCTCACACTCACACAAGCACTCACTCACACACTCACCTACACACATACACTAGCACTCACTAACACACTCACCTACACATAACCACACATATATACATATATATCTATATATACATAAACACACATACAATTATATATAAATATATATATATATATATATACACAAACACAACACTACCACAACGATGCACACAACGCTCACAACGCCCCATCTACGCACGCCCAACGACCCCGACACTCACCAACGCCTATAAATATATAAAATATAACTCGAAAACTCTAGCACACACTCCCCAATACTAACCCAACGCACGCACAAGCCCGAAACGAGGAAACCAAGTCGAAATGGCCGTTCGGTCATTTCAACAAACACGTGGTGCGCGGCTCGGAAAACCTCCTGAAACGCACACCAAACGAACTCAAAATCGGTCCAAAATTTACCCATGCGTCCTAAACGATGTCTAGATCCTAGAAAATGTGCTCCTGCGTCGATTCTAGGCCCGTGGCGGAAATGCACACGCACTTAGAATTGGCGACGACGAAAAGCCCCAATTTCGCCCGAAATGCCCGTTTCTCCGCGACGCGGCTTCCCGTGTCTGAACGGAGACACGCACTCACCCTCAAGACACCCGACAACGTCTATCTAGGTCCGTCTAACCTAGGGCATCACCCAAAATTGGGCCAAATTCGGATTTCACCCGAAATTGACACAAAACCTAGTGTTAAAGTCTCCAAACACTACCCAACTAGTTCCAACTTTCTCCCACGGGTAGCCTAAGGGTCTAGGAAGGTTCTAAAATATTAATTACACTATAAAAGAGTAATTACAAGGGAAAAAAATTAGGGTTTACCTCTTGGGAGTTGGAATCCCAAGCCAAAATCTCCAAAATGCTCCAAATCCTCCAAACCAAGCTTCCAAGCTCCCAATCCAAGCTCCAACACAAAATCTAGGCTCTACCCACCTAGGTTGGGGAAGAATGTAGGGTTAGAGTTAACAACCATGGAGAATAGAAGAAGAAAGAAGAGGAAAAGGATGCTTACTTGAAGTTGGGAGGAAGAAATAAGAAGAAAGGGTGGAGAGGAAGAAGAAGTAGTGAAGAAGAAGGAATGGGGGGGGGGGAATGGCTGCTGTTATGCACGGGAATGGGCCTGGTTTGGTCGGCCACAAACCTAATAAAGGGTTCACTAATTCTTCAAATGCCCAAAATGCCCCTACATGGCTTGGTTTCGGGTTCCGGGTTCCAAAAGCACTCAAACTAACTCCAAATCTCTCCAACTAACCTCCTAAAAATAAAATAATAAATCTAAGCCCCAAAATAATTCTCTCAAGGGTGTGGGCTGGGTCGGACATGGGTCCACTAGGGTCTGACATGGGTCCAGGCTAGCCAAAATCCTAAAACAATCAATAAAAATATAATACAATCAATAATTAATTATAATTACAAATAATTATAAATAATACATAATTAACCCAAATTAAAATATAAAAAAAAATATCCGGCTCTGGAAATGGGGTGGTGACACCAATAAAAGAGTCATTCTTAGAAAATACTACTTTATTTGCCTCCATAACAATCTTGTACCATGAAGATACAAGAAGAGACTCACTAACTAAATTTCTTCTGATAGACGGCACATGCAATACATTATGAAGATTCAAAGTTTTTTCTGATGTCATCTTTTGATATATTCTTCCTCTGCCTATAATCTGTGCCGTTGAGCCATCTCCTAGAGTTATACCTCCTCCACCTGATTCCTGATAGTTTGAAAAATATGAGCGATCAAAGGAAACATGAATATTAGCTCCAGAATCCAACCACCAATCGTCGAAATGGAAGAAAATATTGATTAGGGTTGATAGCTTACAGACATGAAGGAACTAGAAGAGTCGTTGAGAAGCATATTTGCTTCTCGTTTGGCTGGACGCTTCCCTTTGTAAGAAGTCTGGACAGCCTCCTTCTTTCTATGTAAATAGTTGGTGGCCATATGGTTTGTTTTACCACATACAAAACAAAATCTCTTCTGATCCTGAGTCTGACAAAAGTTTCTTGGTTTATGGTGATGATGGTTTTGGTGGTGAGGCTGAAGGTTCTGTTTCTTCTTGAAGAGGTTTCTTTTGGGTTTATGATGATGATGAGGCTTGGGTTAGCCTTAGGATTCTACTAGGTTTATCTTAGCTTTAGACTCAGACTTAGGGTTAGACCTTAGCCTAATTTATTCTTCTATTCTAATTTTTTTTAGGACTTGAGCAAAAGTAAGGTCACCTTGAGTATGAATAAGGTCTTTCTTAACATCAGACCAAGAAGGAGGAATCTTGTCTATTAAGCAGGCTATTTTATACTCAGTGTAGAAGAAAGTGCCTTTGGCTTGAATATGCCTAAGGTATTCTTGGAATTCATGTATTTGGTCATCATAGGTTTATTATCTACGATAAAGTATCTGTTGAATGGGGTAGTAATTGAATCTTTCAATTCCAGCATCATCACAACTATATTCATCTTCCAGGGCATCCCAAAGTTCTTTAACACTTTTGTATTCAAAGAATATGTCATATAGTGATTCAACAAAGCGCTTAGAATTCTATGGAAGTAGTGGTAGTCTATTTCCTTAGGGGTCTTGGGTCTAGTGGAGCCAGAGGACTTGGATACACCTATGTCAGACTTAGTGTCATCAGAGTCATTCGTGATGGCTGTGAAACCATCAATGGCTGAGGTCAATCCTAAGGTAGTGAGCCAAAATTTTATCTGACTTTACCATCTCTTAAAGTAGGTCCCGTTGAACATAGGAGGTTTAGCAGTAAAAGTCCCATCCTTGTCAGTCATGGTTGCTAATGAGAAAAGTCTGAAACTGAAAGATATGTAATTACTCAATAACAATGTACAATGATCTAGAATAATAATTCAAGTAATTTTGCTAATCAACATTAAAAAAATTACTCTATCAAGTGTTGATTAACTTGGGTTAGCTGTAGGGGTCGGTTCTCAGCTAGCGGTGGTCCGAAGACACTTAAATACCATGTCGCTTAGGGCTATTTACACCCGTTTGACAGAAAGACCCTTTTGGCTTATTCCCAAATATATCTCTACTTTTAGAATTCAGACTCAAAGAGATTTGCAATTACACTTTAGCTATTTCTTACTTCTAGAAAACTATTTTTATTGTTCTAAGTTGCAGCAGAAATATATCCAAGTATTATTTTATAGCAAGTATGAACTTGTTATATAACAAAACATGCAATTATATATATATATATATATATATATATATATATATATATATATATATATATATAACAAAATTGCTTAAAGAAGTATAATACAGCTAAACTAAAGAAGTCTGATATAATTCAATTATGTCTATAAATAAAGTTGCTTAAAGAAATTTAGAACAACAGTGGACAAAATGACTTATGCAACTCAACTAACAAGTTTTGTTAACATACAAATGTTGCACCAACCCAACAGTGCTTGCCAATATGGTAGCAATAAAATCAAAATTTATACTTGACAATAGTTGCCGATTTTGTGCTATGAGATTAGTTGGTTATGCACAACAAACAGTAAGTAAGAATTTTTAAATCAGAAGAGTGAAGTTGTATACAGCTTACACGTTAGAACAGTTCTCAATTTGAACTATAAATCAGAAATGGATCAACTCTTAGATTGTTGTTAATATATATATATATATATATATATATATATATATATATATATATATATATATATATATATATATATAATATTTTCCAGAAATTTGATAAGCAAAGAAAAAGAAAATAAGTGTTACCGTCCTCCGGGGAAGTCGTGCACGAAGCACTGCCCTAAGAGTTGATCCGAGGTCTATGTGCAGACGTTTCTCGGAAGCTCCTAGTGGTAAAATTCCCTGACTACCGGGTTCTCTTCGTTGCACACAACTCGGAGAGAGAGACTGAACTTAGCTTTGCCCAGAGCACGGATTTAGAGAACATAATGTGGTTCGAGAGAAGAATGAGAGAAAGAGATTTCACGTAGAATTTTTTTTGTATAAAAGTATTGAGATGAGAACCTCAACAAATATATAGGAAGAGAACCAAGCCTTCACTACAGACAAAAGAATAAATGTTGTTAATCCAGGCGTTTAATGAGTAATGGAAAAAAAAAATTTGTGGGAAAGAATTTTGGCATGTAAACGGAGTTGTCACATGTTTAAAAGGTGAAAAATGAATCTGGACATAGGGAGTAATAAATGTCCAACGTTCAAAATTTGAATGAGTCAAATCGGTTCAAAAAATAAAGGGGAGCAAAAAAAAAATTTGGATCCCAGCCCAAAGAGTAAATTGAATCGGCATACCGCTCACAAGTGTGGGCACGTACCCGCATCCGTCACGCGCCGAACCAAACCAAGCCGGGTCGAGCGACAGCGCATGTGGCCCAAGGGATTCTCCACACAACATCTTAAGAGAATAATGAAAAAGAACAAATATATACATACAAGGGATTCTCCAGCCCAATTTCTTCTACATAATCCAAAATTATGTTGTCACTCTTGTCTAATTATTTCTCTCTGGAAGACCAACTAATATGAACAAACTTTCTCCAATTGAGACACATGATCCTCCAAACATATATGAAACATATTCAAAGTCTTTAGCATCTAATTCCTGCATTCAGATTAATGTATATCCTCGCATAAATATTTGTGGTTTAGAATATATTAATTAATTAAGAACTGAGCTATAACTTCTATTGAAATTTATAGAAAGGTAGTAAATCCGTAACTTGCTTCCGACAACATGTTTATTTAACAATTAACATGCAACATAACATTCAGAACCTTTTCTACAAGATAAATTAATCCAGTTGCACAAAACAAACTATACTTATATTCCTTTTTCCTCTTCTAGTACTCAACCAAACAAACTTAAGCATGCTCCTTATAATCCGGATAAGCATGACCTAATAGTATGTAGTCACTCACTCACTTCGGTCAACTTCAAGTTGCATTAAGTAAAGTACCACTTGTACATAACATATTAATCCAAATTAATTAGTTAATTATAATTATACACAACACGCAAAATCTTATAATCGTACTTAAGATGTAGCAAACTACAGTGGTTAAAAGAGCTCACCAACCAATCAGAGGGATGCTCCCTTTTCCCCATTCGTGGGTTGGAAATATATATATCTGGAAGTTTAATTCGTCTCTTGATTGCTTTCATTAATATTAATTACCTAATCTAGAAGGAAGAAACGTGACCATCAAAGTTCATATAGCTCTTAGGTTGGAGTATTCGTTCCTAACAAATTACTTTTATGCACAGTGATAGGGATGGCTTCTGGAAAGTCACTGTCCCATAGTACTAGTGACCAAAACCATATGGGTTACCAAGCAGTCTTAAATTAATTAAACCTTTCAGATTCCTAGGACCACTCATCTAATCGGAAAGTAAACTGCTACAAGGTCTATCTACTCTCGTCGGTACTCAAAACACACATGAGCATCGCCGCTGCCGCTGCCGCTTCCCCTAGCTAAGTGACATGTTGGCTGGGTGTGGTATGTGAGCAATAATCAGGACTTGATTATGTTCTCATTTTTGAGTATTTTTTAGCCTTTAGCATAGCTTTATGGTTAAGCTTGTATTGAGGAGTCATTTGCTCTTGGTTTTTTAGCTTGTTAACAACTGATTGTAAGCCTATTTAAAGGCTCCTCTCGTAAACGTAAATAATATAGCAAGTAGCTTCCTTCCTCCACATCAGTGCTTGCATTTTTCTTCTGTGCTTGCATATTTCATTCTCTAAGAACCAACAAGTGGTATCAGAGCCTGCACTTGAGGAGATGGGCAAGCATGGAGCTGCATCGCCACAGACACCAAGCTCTAGCGGGAGTGCGACCACACAGCCGCTGGCCACACTGGTGAAGGAAGGCAACTTGGCACTCTCATACCCTATCCTTACCAGTACTAACTACTCTATCTGGGTGGTTAAGATGAGGGCTAACATGCGCGCACAAGGCGTGTGGAGCGCGGTTGAGCCCAAGGCCTACGAGGAGGTGAACGAGCGCAAGGACCAGGCGGCCCTTGCACTCATCTTCAATGCGGTGGACGAGGAAAGCTTCATGCACATCTTTGACAAGGAGAATGCTAAGGAGGCATGGGAAGCCTTGCGCATGGTGCATCTGGGAGATGATCGTGTCAAGGAGATCAAGATCCAAACACTCCGATGGGAGTTTGAGGGGCTCCAAATGTCAGAGTCTGACACGGTCGATGGCAATGGTACGAAGGTGACAAACCTGGTGAATCAGATTAGAACTCTTGGTGACATGCTCGAGGAGTCGTATGTTGTCAAGAAGGTATTGTGATCAGTACCTGAGAGGTACATGGCGCTCGCCACAACCATGGAAGAGTTCGGAGATCTAAAGAAGAAGAAGTTGGAGCAGGTCTTTGGCTCCATGAAGGCGCATGAAGAGCGGATGCGCGCATATGCACCACGGCAAGGTCAGATTATGTTACTGAAATCTGACCAAAAGCCGTCACAAGATGTGGCGGAGAACTCGAACGCCGGAGGGCGTGGGCGTGCCAGAGGTCGTGGTCGTGGTCGCGAAAGGGGCCACAGTAGAGGCGGACGTGACAATGACAAGCCCGTTCGCGACAAGTCGAAGTCCAAGTGCTTCAAGTGTGGGGACTTCGGGCACTTCGCTGCCGAATGCCACAGCAAGCCGGAGCAAGAATCTACGAGACTAGCATTGAAATGAGACAAGTAAGTACTAGTTAGCAAATTGTAAACTCTCTCGACCAGATTTCAGTATTAAATATTAAATTAGGATTATTTTACCAAATTAGGATTTATCATAGATTTTTTTCTATTTATTTTGCTTACATATCATATTGATTTGTGCACCTGTCCATCACCTAATTATTTAGAGCATTACACTGACTATTATCCCCAAACAAAGTTCACATACCTCTCCTAGACATGCTAGTCTATTTTTTTGAACTTTGTGCAACTCCCATATACTCTATTTTGTGCTTCGTTTTAGTCGCATAAATATCGTTACAAACGTACGTATTAATTATTTATTTAATTCCCAGATCTGTACCCATCTCTGTACCAATAGAGATTTGAGACCCAACATGCACATGTTTTGCCCAAACAAAAATACGTTATTATTCTACTTTGAATATACTACATTTAGTATATTTACACCACACTGAAATTATGGCCCTACCTATTTTTAAATAATTAGTAAACACCGTGCGCATTAATTATTAATTAATTAATACGGTGACTCGAATCACCCAAAACCAAGTCCAGCCCCTGCCCAGGCTCACCCCCACCCCCTCAGGGCCCTCCCACAGCCTTCCCTCTCAGTTCTGTACAATTCAGTATTTTTAGGAATATGGTGTTTTTCTCAGACAATTGCGTAATTGCACAATTTTCCAATTAATAGGACCTCTGTGCAATTTATAGAATTGCAGGGTTTTATCTACAAATTTTCAGTGTGAGGTGTCAACCTCCTATTGGAGGGTGAACCTACACCGTCCATTTGGACGTGGGCCCCACCCAAAAATATCTAAAAAATATCCTAAAATATCTAAAAGATATTTTATTACATAATTCCTAAAATACCCCTTATAATAATCCTATTTACATAAAATACCCTAAGCCCTAACCCTATATAAATCCCAGCCCCCCCTTCCCGAACTCCCCACACCTCCCATCTCCGCCACCCTCCGCCCACCGGACCTCCGCCACTAGCCTCGCCACCCCCTGCCCTACTCTCCGGCCGACGCACACCCTCCCTGGCCGCCGCCGGCGCCGTCGGCAGCCCCCGCAGTGCCCCACCCTCCTTCCTTCACCACAGCACCCCGACCACCCCGACGACCTAAACTGCCACCACCCGCTGCCTTGGACCACCGCCCCCATCCGCTCCGCCGTGACCCCCTCTACCGGACCACCACCTTCCCGCCGCCCCACGACCACCGTCCCGACCACCAGCGCCGCCACAGCACCCCGACCTCCTTCCCGACCACAGCCCACCCGACCTACCTGTAAATCCCCTAAATTTTCAAAATTTTAAAAACTGGATTTTTCACAATTTTCTGGAATTTTCTGGGATTTTTCTGTAATTTAAAAACAGGGTTTAAATTATTAAATGATTTTTAGTTGATATTAAATGATATTAAAATATTATGAAAATATTATTTTTGGATGTAAAATGAAAAACTGGACTTAGGGCAAATTTTTCTGGAATTTATCGGACCCCGGACCTATTTTTAAAGCACCTAAATTTAATTATTTAATTAATTATTTAATTATTAAATAATTACTGGTTTTAATATAATTATTATTAATTTTTTTTTTATTTAAACCCTAGCGGGCCGGCCCATTCCCTGGGCCCGGCCCAGCCCAACCCAGCCCGCTCCCCACCGGGTCGGGTCGGGTCTGACTGCCGCCCGACCCGCAAACCCGACCCGGCGCCACCCGTCTCCCCCACGAACCCCTCAGCCCGCTTCCCACGCCGCCCCGCCCGGCCGCCGCCCGCTCCGGCCGGCCACCTCACCCCACGCCCGCCTTCTCCGCCACTCTCTCCGCCTTGCCCGGCGCCACCGCAGCCCCTCCCAGCCTATAAAGCCCCCTCCTTCGATGCCCCCGCTGCCTCCACCGTGCCGACCACCTCGCCGCATCCAGCCGCCCCGCCTCGTCGCCACCGGCGCCGCCACCCTGCTCCGCAGCCGACCACCGCCCCTCCTCTTCTCCTCCTCCTCCGTTGGCCTCCGGCTCGGCCACAGCAGCGGCAGCAGCAGCAGCACGGGCAGCCGCAGAGCCGCCCTCCGGCCGCCGCGTGCCCCCAAGCCCGCCGCGCCGCCTCCGCCTGGCCGCAGAGCGCCGCCCCCGGCCGCCCAGTCGCCGTCTCCGCCGTCCCCGCCGCCGGCAGTGTCCCAGACCCAAACCCTAACCCTAATTTGGTTCCCGTGTCCGACACGAGTCGGACACGTGTCGGACACGGTTCGACCCCGGTTCCCGGGTCCCCTTCAGGTGCGTGTAACTTTTTGCTCGTAGCTCCGTTTTCGATTCCGCAAATTGCGTTGCGAAGCCTGTATGACCCTCTCGGTGTCCGGATAAACTGTTTGGGGCATCGCGTCCTGTGGTGATCGCACACCGCGATCCAAAACAGGAAAAAACCAGACCCTGTTTTACCCCGGAACCGAGTACGCCCCGCCAAACGGGACGACTTGGTCGCGTGCGGTCTTCACAGATACGTGCGCCTCGTCGATACGGACGTGTGGGATTTTGCAGAAGCTGATTCGGGTGTGCGTGCACACCGAAATTAACGCGTATCCGCGGACATCGTCCCGTATCCGTCTTTTCTGCAATTCGACCTAACTATGTGTACACACGTCGGATCGAGACGAAACTTATGCCATCGGACTCGTAGCGATACGCTGGTCCTGTGGGTCAAGTTTGGTTCGATTCTGAGAACGTTGACGAAATCGCGTGTCGTGGGCCCCACAAGCCTCGCTCGACGGGCGATTTTGTGATCGGCTCATCGGAATTTAATTCTGAAAGTTCCGTTGGGTTCGTATCAGCGTTTCGGATCTGTTGACACTGAGTTTGGTGAATTTGGAGACCGTTGACCCTGACGCATTTTTCGGTGCAAAGCGGGCCCACCGGTGGACCCCGTTTTGGCCCGAAACTGCCGTTTCTGCCCTTGTCTCCAAATTGGACCCAAGGACAGGCATTTTTAGCTGATTGATATTTTCTGGATCTGATGGTGATATTTGTTTCAGCAATCGGAGTACCGCCTGCAATTTCAGCTGAAGTCAGAATCGCAACTGGAACCGGAACCACAGGCAAGTGTACCTTGCCAAACTCTGCAGCTTGCTACTTATTTTCCTTGACTTGTTTATACATTAGTGGGCAAGTAAAGTTTGCCAAATCTCAGTAATTCTTAACGTAGTAGCTTACTTGATTTCACTAAATGTAACTTGTTCCAAACTGCTTAACCTAGAAAACGGGTGACGTGCTTAGTGTCCGATCATAGTCGGGTGCCAACTCCGTACGCAGAGTTGTGTAACGTCACATAGGCATGGTTATCGAGACCCGATAATTCTCGTACTTGTCTTCTCAAGTACTCCAGAACCCAGGACACTTGACACTATTCATGAGACAGAGTCTTCCTGAGACATTCATGGTGATTCTGTATAGGTTACAGGACTTGACAGTGATATTTTATAGACCTTATGACTTGCTGCATTAGCTATGATCCCGCTGACATGGACATGAGACGTTATGGTCATGTTATGCATGATTACATTGGGTGGGGAGAGACACACAGGCTACAGGTTGATTTTATATTATGCCGGCGTCGTAGTCTCCCATTGAGCTAGACAACTACATGATATCACTGCTACCGGCTCCCCGACACAGAGCTTGTAGTAGTTTCAGCCTGAGTTCTCGTGCTGCTCTCATATTGCATCTCACTTAGCTGGTTACATAGTTTGCCCTATTGCTTATTTAATTCCTGCACTGCATTTATTTTGGCTTGTATTTTCTGTACCTTGTTATGTCCCCTGAGGACCTGGAATGGACTATGTCCCCAGGTATAGCAGGAGAAATCCATCCAGAGCTACACCGTACAGGAGCACTTCCAGGAGCTGTACCAGAACCCGAGGACGAGATCGTACCAGAGGACTTCTCCTGAGCATTGGTCGTATGTAGTCAGTTATTTCTATTTCAGTTGATTATTTCCTGTCTATTTGCATTATTGTACCAGACATACTCTCGGATTGTTTCCCGAGGAATTTATTGAGATTTGACAGTTATTTCTAATTACATTACTCTGTCTATTAATCTGTGATATCTGTTGTGGATGAGATTAGAATAACCTGAGACTGGTAACAAATGCTCTATTTCCTGTTGACTACAGCTTAAGCATGCCCTGATGGATCCATTAAATTGGGTTGTCCATCGGTGCGTGCTGCTGGCCATTGCTCACGTGCTCAGTCCCTCGGCATTTTGGGACTGGGGCGTGACATGGTTTTTGTGGTGGCCCATGCAGGTCAACGACTAAATTGTTCGGTTTCAACTCAGGGACCGAACAGGCCTGCAAATAAGATAGGATAAGTTTAGGATCTCATCCACTTGCTTGAAAACGTTCTTGGTATCCCTATCGACTTCGAATTAATTCCTTGACTTGCATCCTGTCTTGATTCCTGTGCGCCTCTTATTGTTTATTTTGGTTGCAGGGTTATGGATTCACGAGCAAACGACGAGACTCCCATAACATCACCACGAGATGATGTGGTAACCAACGAAGATGAAGTAACACTAATGGGTGGAGGACAATCAGCTCAGCAACATGCCTCGAGAGTCCAGCACGATGACATTCCACCAACGACGCCAGTTACTCCATCAATGCCCATAATTCCACCAGGGCAGGCCATGGACGGACAGCAGATGGTTCAAATGGTCTGTGCAATAATGCAAGCACAACAAGAGGCTTTCAGTCGCAGCCTAGTAACCGCACTAGAGCAGGCAGATCTACCAGCACGAAGGCCAACGACGGGCTCTATTTCTGATTTTTGCCAGCTGAAGCCTCGTACATTCTCAGGCAAAGAAGAGCCCACTGAAGTTCATGAGTGGCTCACCAACACTCAACATCAATTAGAAGCAGCTGAACTCCCAAAGGAACGTTGGATGACTGCCGTAAGAATGCAGTTGACGGACAATGCACATCACTGGTGGCTATCTGAGGAAGCACGGCTCGGACCAGACCGAGTCACTTGGGAAGAGTTCTCTAGACTCTTTCAGGAGATGTACATTCCAGCCATCGCTCGATCAGAACTTCGGGACAAGTTCAATCGCCTCACTCAGGATACCAAGACGGTGGAAGAGTACAACGCTGAGTTCATTCGTCTAAGTCGCTTCGCCCCAACATTGATCCCGATAGAAGAAGAGAAGGCTGAAAAATTCTTCGACGGACTAAACATTAAGCTACAGAAACTGATTGGATCCGTTGCACCTACTTCGTACTCGGACGTCCTTGCTGCAGCGCGACGCATTGAGCGCATCATCAGGAGAGAGACTAGTCTGAAACGGACTTCCACTTCAGTACTACAAGAAGAAGTTACAAAAAGACCTCACGTACACCAGCCACCAGAAGCATCTCGACAGACAATACCTGTTTGCCCATATTGTCACCGGCGAGGTCATATAGAAAGCAAGTGCAGACGAAAAATGAGATTATGTTTGGCTTGCGGATCCAGTCAGCATTTACTGAGGGAATGCCCTGAGCGTCGAGACAGAGCACCAAAGGGTAACCAGCAAGCGTTACCAGTACCGCGGTCAGCCTCTCCAGCATTGGAAGTACCGCAAACGGAAGTTCAAGGAGTCCTACCATCAGCTCCAGGAGGGTATCAGCCAAGACCACCCTTGATACCCCAGAAACTACTCTTCCAGCAGGCTCAGCAGAAGAATCGACTGCAAGGACGCAAGCAAGCCCTGACGATGACCGTAGAGAACGCGCAGACTCGTGGAATAGCCAATGCGCGTAAGTGATTCGTAGTTATCCGTTTCTAGTCTTGTGTAGTCCGTGCCCGTTGGTTCGTGACCTCAGCCCCAACCTAGTAATTTGCAACTTGTTAATAACAACCTGGTTTTCATAAAAGTTGTAGTTCTGATACTTTAATTAGATATTCTCTGGAAGTGCATAACTTTCATTGCTAGAGAAACGGTATTTCCCTAAGTATCTTGTGATGTGTTTTCAAACGATGCTTGTGACCGCGTCATCTCTGCTGATCGGTTATTCTTTGATTGCGAGGACGCAATCCTCTTAAGAGGGGTAGATTGTAAACCCCCTAAATTTTCAAAATTTTAAAAACTGGATTTTTCACAATTTTCTGGAATTTTCTGGGATTTTTCTGTAATTTAAAAACAGGGTTTGAATTATTAAATGATTTTTAATTGATATTAAATGATATTAAAATATTATGAAAATATTATTTTTGGATGTAAAATGAAAAACTGGACTTAGGGCAAATTTTTCTGGAATTTATCGGACCCCGGACCTATTTTTAAAGCACCTAAATTTAATTATTTAATTAATTATTTAATTATTAAATAATTACTGGTTTTAATATAATTATTATTAATTTTTTTTTTATTTAAACCCTAGCGGGCCGGCCCATTCCCTGGGCCCGGCCCAGCCCAACCCAGCCTGCTCCCCACCGGGTCGGGTCGGGTCTGACCGCCGCCCGACCCGCAAACCCGACCCGGCGCCACCCGTCTCCCCCACGAACCCCTCAGCCCGCTTCCCACGCCGCCCCGCCCGGCCGCCGCCCGCTCCGGCCGGCCACCTCACCCCACGCTCGCCTTCTCCGCCACTCTCTCCGCCTTGCCCGGCGCCACCGCAGCCCCTCCCAGCCTATAAAGCCCCCTCCTTCGATGCCCCCGCTGCCTCCACCGTGCCGACCACCTCGCCGCATCCAGCAGCCCCGCCTCGCCGCCACCGGCGCCGCCACCCTGCTCCGCAGCCGACCACCGCCCCTCCTCTTCTCCTCCTCCTCCGTTGGCCTCCGGCTCGGCCACAGCAGCGGCAGCAGCAGCAGCACGGGCAGCCGCAGAGCCGCCCTCCGGCCGCCGCGTGCCCCCAAGCCCGCCGCGCCGCCTCCGCCTGGCCGCAGAGCGCCGCCCCCGGCCGCCCAGTCGCCGTCTCCGCCGTCCCCGCCGCCGGCAGTATCCCAGACCCAAACCCTAACCCTAATTTGGTTCCTGTGTCCGACACGAGTCGGACACGTGTCGGACACGGTTCGACCCCGGTTCCCGGGTCCCCTTCAGGTGCGTGTAACTTTTTGCTCGTAGCTCCGTTTTCGATTCCGCAAATTGCGTTGCGAAGCCTGTATGACCCTCTCGGTGTCCGGACAAACTGTTCGGGGCATCGCGTCCTGTGGTGATCACACACCGCGATCCAAAAACAAGAAAAAACCAGACCCTGTTTCACCCCGGAACCGAGTACGTCCCGCCAAACGGGACGACTTGGTCGCGTGCGGTCTTCACAGATACGTGCGCCTCGTCGATACGGACGTGTGGGATTTCGCAGAAGCTGATTCGGGTGTGCGTACACACCGAAATCAACGCGTATCCGCGGACATCGTCCCGTATCCGTCTTTTCTGCAATTTGACCTAACTTTGTGTACACACGTCGGATCGAGACGAAACTTGCGCCATCGGACTCGTAGCGATACGCTGGTCCTGTGGGTCAAGTTTGGTTCGATTCTGAGAACGTTGACGAAATCGCGTGTCGTGGGCCCCATAGGCCCCGCTCGACGGGCGATTTTGTGATCGGCTCATCGGAATTCAATTCTAAAAGTTCCGTTGGGTTCGTATCAGCGTTTCGGATCTGTTGACACTGAGTTTGGTGAATTTGGAGACCGTTGACCCTGACGCATTTTTCGGTGCAAAGCGGGCCCACCGGTGGACCCCGTTTTGGCCCGAAACTGCCGTTTCTGCCCTTGTCTCCAAATTGGACCCAAGGACAGGCGTTTCTAGCTGATTGATATTTTCTGGATCTGATGGTGATATTTGTTTCAGCAATCGGAGTACCGCCTGCAATTTCAGCTGAAGTCAGAACCGCAACTTGAACCGGAACCACAGGCAAGTGTACCTTGCCAAACTCTGCAGCTTGCTACTTATTTTCCTTGACTTGTTTATACATTAGTGGGCAAGTAAAGCTTGCCAAATCTCAGTAATTCTTGACGTAGTAGCTTACTTGATTTCACTAAATGTAACTTGTTCCAAACTGCTTAACCTAGAAAACGGGTGACGTGCTTAGTGTCCGATCATAGTCGGGTGCCAACTCCGTACGCGGAGTTGTGTAACGTCACATAGGCATGGTTATCGAGACCCGATAATTCTCGTACTTGTCTTCTCAAGTACTCCAGAACCCAGGACACTTGACACTATTCATGAGACAGAGTCTTCCTGAGACATTCATGGTGATTCTGTATAGGTTACAGGACTTGACAGTGATATTTTATAGACCTTATGACTTGCTGCATTAGCTATGATCCCGCTGACATGGACATAAGACGTTATGGTCATGTTATGCGTGATTACATTGGGTGGGGAGAGACACACAGGCTACAGGTTGATTTTATATTATGCCGGCGTCGTAGTCTCCCATTGATCTAGACAACTACATGATATCACTGCTACCGGCTCCCCGACACAGAGCTTGTAGTAGTTTCAGCCTGAGTTCTCGTGCTGCTCTCATATTGCATCTTACTTAGCTGGTTACATAGTTTGCCCTATTGCTTATTTAATTCCTGCACTGCATTTATTTTGGCTTGTATTTTCTGTACCTTGTTATGTCCCCTGAGAACCTGGAATGGACTATGTCCCCAGGTATAGCAGGAGAAATCCATCCAGAGCTACACCGTACAGGAGCACTTCCAGGAGCTGTACCAGGACCCGAGGACGAGATCGTACCAGAGGACTTCTCCTGAGCATTGGTCGTATGTAGTCAGTTATTTCTATTTCAGTTGATTATTTCCTGTCTATTTGCATTGTTGTACCAGACATACTCTCGGATTGTTTCCCGAGGAATTTATTGAGATTTGACAGTTATTTCTAATTACATTACTCTATCTATTAATCTGTGATATCTGTTGTGGATGAGATTAGAATAACCTGAGACTGGTAACAAATGCTCTATTTCCTGTTGACTACAGCTTAAGCATGTCCTGATGGATCCATTAAATTGGGTTGTCCATCGGTGCGTGCTGCTGGCCATTGCTCACGTGCTCAGTCCCTCGGCATTTTGGGACTGGGGCGTGACACTACCCCGACCTTCCAGGACACCACCACCGCCACCACTGACCTCCGCCACCACCCCTACCACCTTCGTCACCCCCTCCTCCGCCGCCCTAACCTCCTGCACCGCCGCCTCCGCCACCGCCTGCGCCGCTGCAGCCGCTGCAAGCTGCTGCTGTTGCTACTGACAGCCACTGCTGCTGCAGCCGCCTTTCCGGCCAGCCACCAGCCGCTCCGCCGCCGTCCTCCCGCCGACGACGAGGCGTGGGCCCCCCTTCCACCTGGCAGGTATAGGTACCCCCCTTATATATAAATACGTATATATATATACATATGTATGTATATAACTATATATATATATATGTATATTAATATATATATATTATTATATATATTATAATATATATAATTATATATAATTTTTATTATATATAATTATATTTTAATTAATACAGTATATAAACAGTATATATAATATCATTATATATTTTATAATATGTATATTTTATGTATATGTATATATATATATATATATATATATATATATATATATGTATATCTATATATATATTGTATTATATATATATATATATATATTTATATCTATTATATATTTATTATTATTATATTTACAGTAAATATATATATACAGTATATATATAATATTATATTATTGTATATATATATATATGTATTTTTGTTTCTTTTTCATATATATATATATATATATATATATATATATATATATATATGTACATTGAATTATATATATATATAATTATATATATATTATATAATTATATTGTAATTATATATATATATATATATATATATATATATATAGTATATATAGTAATTATTATATTTATATATATATATATGCATTTTTTTTTATATGCATTTTATTTATTTATTTATATATATATATATATATATATATATATATATATATATATATATATATATATATATATATATATATATATATATATATATATATATATATATATATATATATTTATGTATATAGTTAAATATATAATTATATATATACTATATTATTATATATTATTATTATTTAAGTATTACAGTATATATATATAGTATATATATATATATAATATTATTATATATTTAATTATTTATTATATTATATATATATATATATATATATATATATATATATATATATATATATATATATATATATATATATATATATATATATATATATATATATGTATGTATGTATGTATATGTATATGTATATGTATATGTATATGTATATGTATGTATTATTTATATAAATATATGTATACATATTTATACAGTATATACTATATTATGTATAAATATATAACTATTCTTATATATATATATATATATATATATATATATATATATATATATATATATATATATATATATATATATACTATCTTATGTATATATTTATATACTATTACATATATATATATTATTATTTTATATATATGCATACATTATTACTATTATATATATATATATATATATATATATATATATATATATATATATATATATATATATATATATATATGTATTACTAAATATATATATTAGTATATATTGTATACATATATAGCATATGTATTATTACATATATATGTTTATAATAATTATTACATATATATTTTATTATTGTGCATCATATATATAATACTTATATATATCATGTATATATATATATATATATATACCTTGTATATAATTATATATTTATATTATATATACTGATACTATATAACTATGTACCTACACATATATTATGTCTTTAGTTATATGCATAAGTAAATATAGGCTATACTATATTACGCCTTTATTTAAAATATTAAATTCACGAACCCTGTATGTCCTGAACAGAGTACACCTACAACGCAGTCAGTGAGCCCAGGTCATAGGACCCCTCAGACTTGACTGCGAGAACAGGTTTTTGGCACTCCCAGCACAGAGAAGTAGGCAAGTATACCTTGGCAAGTTTTACTACTTAAATTCATTAAACTGTTGTATGTTATTTTTAATAGACTTACATATAACTGTGTGTATTCGAGATTGCCTCGGGTACCGTCAACGAATACGTTGACAAGTAGTGTATCTGACTTAGAATTTAGTAGACTTACCTACAGCTGCGAGGGTATCCTAATATCCTCCTAGACCCTAATACTTGTATACGCAACACGGTTGCAATACATATTGGGATGCGAGTTTACGTACTCAATTAGCTACCGGTGCGTATGACATGTATCACGGCTTAGCACGAAATCAGAAATATTCAAGAAAATTATGACTTGGCATATAGCACATGATATATACGTCGTATATTCGACTTGTGTATCCGCATTGGGAGGGAAGAACAACTAGTAGGCGTATGGGACACCCACCTCTTTTATACAGATACCGCACTCGACGGAGTGATACGGACGTTATATATATATATTACAAGATACCATGCTCCTCGGAGATGGACGATTGCAGAGTGCCCTCGAATAGGGGCATATGTGGCATATACTAGCCATTCACTACGGTTGGTGAATTACGTCAGCATATGTCTAGCCCACACTTTTCCATACGTACTAAGTTGTCTCACATTGCATTCACTTAGATGGCTATTACACCCTCTATTTATTTATTCAGTATTTATATACATGGCATACTTTTATGTATCTTGTTATGTCCCACTGAGGACCTGGTTCCCTTCAAGATTTAGATGAGGCATTCCACCCCACAGTGTATGGACCTGGACAGGAGACTAGATATGCCACTGAGGAGGAGTTAGAGGAGCTGCCAGCAGAGTCTGCCTGATCATTAGTAGTAAGTGCACTGGAGCTGAACTCTTCTCCTGATCTTGGTGCACCCGGAGCAGAAGCTTCTTTCCCACTGATCTCCAGTGGAATGTTCATCTGAAGACGGAGCTTCATTACCTTGCTAGACGATGCTCTAGTCTTATCTTATTTCTGCACTTTATCTTTTGTAGTGGATTTGTTTCCACCAGACTTATCTGAGATGTACTATAATATTTCAGACTTAGCATCTATATATTCAGCACTTATTTCTTGATATATTTTGTGGATGAGATTAGATTTACCTGTATTAAACTTGTAGTATTTTAGGACAGCGTAGCACGTTCCTTTGGGTCCATTAAATTGGGTAAACCCTTAGTGATGTGTCAGCTGGCCAATGCCACGTGGCCTGGTTCCATATATTTTGGGACTGGGGTGTGACATGGTTTTAGTGGTGGCCCATGCAGGTCTAGTTAATTGCTAGTGGTATAATTACATGCCCAGCAAGTCTGTTATTGGATAGGAATACTATGTCTCATCCACACTGACTTTATCCTTAAATTTTTGTATCCTGCTTGATTCTTATTATCTCCTTCGTGCTTTTCTAATCATTCTATCTTCTTCAGAAATATGGACATACCCAGTGGACAAGCGACTGATGGGGTTGACCAAGCAACAGACCCCTCGCAAGATATCCAAGGAACCCCGACTACCCCGAGAGACCAATCCCCGAGAAGGATGCTGGTCTATCCGACAACCCCGTACCTTCACCAAAATCCTACCCAGGAAGCTACGCCAGCCCGGCAAGAAGGGCAAGCTTCCCAGGCACCGACACCGCAGGCGGAGACACCTTTGCCTCCCCTCCAGCCCTCCCAGCCCTGATGCCACAACTTGAGGGACAACCTCAGATGTTCCAATTTTTATAAGCCATGTTGCAAGCTCAGTGGCAACAGACTAAAGCCTTGAGACAGAGTTTGATAACATCTCTGGAAAGGACAGCTGCCCCAGCACCTGTCCAACCAGCTGGCACTGTCCGAGGCTTTCGTCGGATGGGTCCGGGAACCTTTTCGGGCAGCGAAACTCCGGAGGAGATCTCAGATTGGGTCTCCAACACGGAGATGCTGCTGGAGGGTTCACAGCTTCACCCCGACCTATGGATGACCGCAGTGAGGGCCCAACTAAAAGGCAACGCCCATCACTGGTGGGACTCCATAGAGCACAGCGTCGGCAAGAACCATACTTGGGAGCAATTCCTGGAATACTTCAATGCAAAGTACTTTCCAGCCACGGTCAGAAATGCTCTGTACTCCCAGTTCCTGCATTTGGAATAAGGGAATATGACCGTCGAGGCCTACGACGCAGAATTCAGTCGACTTAGTCGGTTTGGGACCATCTTGATACCTAGCGAGCTGGAGAAGGCCATGAGGTTCCATCACGGCCTTACCTTCGAGCTCCAAAAGTATACTACGATGCAGTCGAGGATCTCCTATAAGGAGGTTCTTTCAAAGGTGATAATACAGGAAGCCATTGGCCGAGGAGCAAGGCGCTCTAACCCAACCATACCGGCCAGAAACCAGCCCGGAACGGGAGGACCAATCTATCGTCCGGGAATGCAGACACAACAAAAGACGGTGCCATATCAGCACAAGGAGCTTCTGACTTGTCACCATTATGGCAGGAAAGGACAATATGTCAAAGACTACCGAAGGAAGCATGGACTATGCCTGATATGTGGAGCAAGTCAACATATGGCCAAAGATTGCCCACAACACAGAGAGGCAGCACCCCAGAATAGGCAAGAACCAGCAGCACCAGCCCAAAAAATGCTACCCTCTACTGGAGGTCAGCATCCCCCAGCGTCTGGAAGATATCAGAGGGGACCACCCTTGGCCACCCAGGAAACACAGTTCAACCAAGCCAGACAACAGACCGGAGGGCAAAGGCACGGACAGGCCTTTACACTAGCAGCAGTTGCAGAGGAGCCGGAAGGTGAAACTATTACAGGTACCATTTTAGTTGCGACATTACCTGCAACCGCATTATTTGATTCTGGCACTACACTATCTTTCATATCTAGTAATTTCATAGCCATGCATAAATAGCTACTTCCCCATTGCCTAAGAATTGGAAAATTCTTACCGGAGTAGGCATCGTACCCATTACCAGCACTATTAAAACGTGCTCGGTAGTCGTGTATAGTAGAGTAATGAGAGCACGATTATTGGTACTTCCAATACCAAACTCCGACGTTGTCTTAGACATGGACTGGTTAAGCCAGTACAATGCTATACTAGACTGCGGGAAGGAAAGCGTCATCTTTAGACCACCAGGTTACCCGGAGTTCGAGTACATGCGAGTATAGATAGGGTATAGATAGTACCTAGAATAGCAAATCATAGTGGTTAACCCTAGTTACCTGGTGACTTACAGTATCCGACCTAAATTATTTTTCCACCCTCTAGATAATGATCAGGACTAAGCAAAAATAGTAGGTAGATTGCTAGACATTGGTTGCTAGGCTCAAACATGTAAATAAAGTGATAGTTGAGTACTACAGGTAGTTTCCAAATTAGATTTAATGTACTTGACTTATTCGGGCAGTCGGTAACTTTTATTCTTGTGTTTTCACCTTCGATAAATCGATTAGTTAAAACTAGTATCGGGAATAGAGCAATTAGATTGAAGGAGAAAGTATCGACAGATGTTAGCCTTGAGTTGGATATCGTGAACTACCAATAATGTACGACCAGTTGTAAACCTGATGGTACCCATATAGTTGGATAAAGGGTACGCATAGAGTAAAATAGGAGAAACCTCAGGTTCGAGGTAAAAAGGGTAGAGTGGCAACAAGATGAGATTCGTGACAAGTACCTGACCTGAATTGGTCGTTCGTACGGTGGAGAAAGTAAAGAAGATACAAGGACACCTACGAGCAGCACAGGACAGACAAAAGCACTGGGCAAACATACATCGACGACCTCTAGAATTCCAAGTTGAAAGAACACGTATTTTTTTAAAGATCTCACCTACCCGAGGAACTATCAGATTTGGGAGAAGAGGAAAACTGAGTCCGGGGTACATCGGACCCTTCGATGTGTTGGAACACATCGGAGAAGTTGCTTACAAGCTAGCCTTACCTCAGACATTGGAAGGAGTACATGACGTCTTCCACGTATCTCAGCTGAGGAGGTACATTCCAGATCCAAGTCATGTACTGGACCACTCAGAGATCACTGTCGGCCCGAGTTTATCGTACCAGGAGGAGCCCGTAGAGATCCTAGATCGAAGCGAGAAGATGTTGCTAGGCCAGACTATCCCTCTAGTTCGTATTGCATGGAGACATCATGCACCAGGTGAGTCAACCTGGGAACGAGAAGAGGATATTCGATAGCATTTCCCCCATATATTCCCAGACCAGGGTATGTCCTAATATTTCAAATCAATCAATATCTTTCATTATATGTCTGTTTTAATTTTGAGGACGAAATACTCTAAGGAGGGTAGATTGTAAACTTCCACGACCAGATTTTAGCATTAAATATTAAATTAGGATTATTTTACCAAATTAGGATTTATCATAGATTTTTTTCTATTTATTTTGCTTACATATCCTATTGATTTGTGCACCTGTCCATCACCTAATTATTTAGAGCATTACACTGACTGTTATCCCCAAACAAAGTTCACATACCTCTCCTAAACATGCTAGTCTATTTTTTTGAACTTTGTGCAACTCCCAGATACTCTGTTTTGTGCTTCATTTTAGTTGCACAAATATTGTTACAAGCGTACGTATTAATTATTTATTTAATTCCCAGATATGTACCCATCTCTGTACCAATAGAGATTTGAGGCCCAACATGCACATGTTTTGCCCAAACAAAAATATGTTATTATTCTACTTTGAGTATACTACATTTAGTATATTTACACCACACTGAAATTATGGCCCTACCTATTTTTAAATAATTAGTAAACACCGTGCGCATTAATTATTAATTAATACGATGACCCGCATCACCCAAAACTAGGCCCAGCCCCTGCCCAGGCTCACCCCCACCCCCTCAGGGCCCTCCCACAGCCTTCCCCCTAAGTTCTGTACATTTTAGTATTTTTAGGAATATGGTGTTTTTCTCAGACAATTGCGTAATTGTACAATTTTCCAATTAATAGGACCTCTGTGCAATTTATAGAATTGCAGGGTTTTATCTGCAAATTTCCAGTATGAGGTGTCAACCTCCTATTGGAGGGTGAACCTACACCGTCCATTTGGACGTGGGCCCCACCCAAAAATATCTAGAAAATATCCTAAAATATCTAAAAGATATTTTATTACATAATTCCTAAAATACCCCTAAAAAAACCATATTTACATAAAATACCCTAAGCCCTAACCCTATATATATCCCAGCCCCC